>JAVYIG010000586.1:252500-430000 GCA_035222895.1 Strongylocentrotus droebachiensis | reverse complement strand
TCTTAGATCCTTTAGAAATAATCCTTGATTTAGCTCATGCTGCAATGATAATTATAAACCTTTAGGTCAGTCAGGAACTCCATTACTTTTACAAGCCGATCGCCTGTCTGATTATCAAGATATTAATGATTGGAATTACAAATTTTGAAAACCGTTCAACATTCTATTGGGGAAAACGAGTATGGTAAACCGGTCACCCAAAGATTTTTACTTTTGTTGAGGCACTTTTTGATCATTTTGAAGCGCGATTTTTTTTTAGGGCTTCAAAATTACACCATATCACAGACACTGGTAACATGTAGGACCGTGTATCTCAGATTTAACATTGTTAAACAATCTCCCTTTAAGAAAATGTTCATACAAACATTCAACCTAAATGTATATTACAAATATGTTTTATACAACCCTTGTAAGACACAAATATATCCTGTCATCAAGAACTAAGAAAGTGAAAGTTTATGAAATTTTCCGTACAGAGCAAATTGAAGAGGACCTCGCAAGATAAGTTACAGTGTTGCCAATTTTTTCCCACTAATGACAACTTAAAGTTCAATTCAATTTAATTCAATCGGATATTGCTCAAACTTTCACTAATTTGTTGCTCTCGTTTTCTTTTCTTCTTTTATTATTACCAGCTCGTTATCAGGGTGGATTTCCCCTTTAACCTGAGATGTCAGTTTTTCTGAGAAACTTTACTGACATCATTCCATGCGAACTGTTTCTAAATAGGCCTGATGCCGGGTTTGTGGACCGTCGTTCTCGGAGGGCGGTCGCTCTCTAAGGGTGTCTGCCCATATGACAAATCAACAATCAGTAATATAATAGATCAAAATGACTAGTTACAAACTACTATTCGAGCTACGACAACAACAAAAAGGAAACACGCCCAATTTTAGAGCACGCACTATATTTTTGGATAATTGAATTAAATTAGTAAGAAAGGGTTGAAAATAAACAGATAATTGCGGGTTATTTCTTAACTCAATGTGATTAACAACGATCAAGGTAATTGCAAGAGAAGTTACACGCGGCGATGCTGAATACAACAAGGTCAATACACACCGGGCGTTCGGAACTCTCCTTAAAGGACAATCCAACCTTTAAAAGTTCATTTGTATGGAAGCAGAAAAGTTAGATAAACAGAATAGAGTAAAACCGTCTAAGTAATAATTTTACCCCAGCCCCGCCCCTTTATTCAAAATGCCTTTGTGGACTAACACCCCTGATCGATTTTGTCACGCCATTTCAGGCTCGGGATTCTAAATCAAAGAATAAGATTTGCTGCAAACAATAATACCCTAATCCATTTTATTGACATATCGGGTTTAAAAGTGCACGAGATTTACAAAAGGGTTATGTATTACTGTTGAGTGCCTATTAGTGGATCAGTGGTAGAGCAGTTGCCTGGTCACAGGGAGGTTCCGGGTTCGGCACCCAGTCAATCACTCGTGCCCTTTGGTTAGGCATTACCAAGTCCCTCGGAGAGGACGTAAAGCCGTCGGTCCCCTGGTTGCTTACTTACAAGCATATACGTGCTTCTTTAGTAGCCAGGTACAACAACCATCAAATATCAAACCATTCTCTGTATCTATCTTTTTACTAAACAAAATTAACAAAGGTTTTGGATTCATAGTATAAAGTTTTTTGTTTTAATTAATGCTTCCTCCTCTTTGCCCCGTCCATATGAAGGGCTATCGATGTGACATGGACATTTACTCTGTTCGGAGCCAGAAGGGCGTTAACCCTGTGTTAAAGAACGTGAATGTATTTATTTATTCATTAATGAATTTATTTATTCATCAATGAATTTATTTATTCATCAATGATTTTATTTATTCATCAATGAATTTATTTAGTCATCAATGATTTTATTTATTCATCAATGAATTTATTTATTCATCAATGATTTTATTTATTCATCAATGAATTTATTTAGTCATTTATTTCATTACTTATTAATATATTTATACATTCAATTATATATTTATTGGAATTTTGTTTTTGCTCTACCGCTGGGCTTTTGAGTTCGACCGCCCCCCCCCCCGTTTCCCATTCCGTCCATGTAGTCTTGATTTGTAAAAGAAAAACTGGATGTGAATGGAAAAATGTAAGCGGTATAAACAAGTATTGACTTTCTATTAAAACTAAATTTGTTTTTACATGTACAATGTCAATGGTAATTTGTTCCGATGAACTAGGAATATCTTCGTCTTTTTATGATACCATAATGACAATGTGTCTTTTCACTCATTAGAATTACGCGATATACATTTCCTAGATCATGTCAATGATATTGTAACTATTGCAGTTCATTCTTCAGACAGCACGTATATAATTTATTCAAAAGCGAACAAACCAAACACCACCAAATAAAATTTATTCTCAATCCAACCATTGGGTTAAATGCGACACATCATTAATTCGGGCGCTAACAAAAAAATTAACCAAAGTTTCCAATTTAAAAAAGAAAATCACCAATCCTATTATCAATGACTTGGAAATCTGCCACACTCATTTTGGTATAAGACAAAAAACGAATTTCCGAGAGAGCAACGGGCAGGGAGCAATCTTGTTTTAAAGGTTAATTTTAGACGCGCCGTGAAAATAATTCGGCAAGTTCGTCACCCTTAAAAGTTGGAGGGCCTCCAAACATAGAAATGATGTTCGCATTGTCTCATTCAATTGTCTAGCCCTATATGCATCGTGGTAATTTAACAACTCACATAATATGTTGATGTTAAGTTTAATGATTATTATTGTTCATATTTGAATCTACTGGCAAGTTTATCAATATTCCTAATGCGAATAAAAATAAATCATTTGGCACAAACGAAACTCAATTCATATGATATGTGAAACTTATTGTATCTACATATTCCCTCCGAGGATGACGATATGCTTTTTATTGATGTGATTAATGATAGGAATAATTGCGTGAATGAATGTAGATATTTTGAAAGTTGATATCGTAAAAATGTCTGTATAAATGATGTCGCGTTTATTAAAACTCGCAAATCCAGCCTACAATTGCCAGTTTCTGCAAGGATGTCCACCATGGCAACAGCTTCTAAACTTAAAAAAACCTGTTTAAATTCTTCAGAGTTTTATCAGACTTCAAGTGACTTATTTTTCGTCTACTTTTTTTAAATATCAGAGTAGTATTTCTCATGTACTTGTCCTGCACTCAGTGGCGAACGTGGGTTCGGCCGATGGAGAGGTTGGGGGGGGGGGGGGCTTGGACTTACGCTGGCTGTGAATACATCCCCCTTTATGATAATCGAATGCTAGGAAAATATGAAAGCGCTTCGCATCATTTGTATTCTTTACCAATTTCTCCTCTCTCATCTCCCCCATTTTCTCAAATTTTTCACCATACGTTTAGGGGCCAAGTGCCCCTCCTTGTGTGTCTACACCACTGCTACTGCCCCTCCTGTTGAAGGTGACTTTGAGGAGTATACAAGCACATGCTTGCGACCAGACTGTCTTACAATGACTGTGACAACGCCGACCTTGAGCGTCAAACAATCAGGTGAACATTTGACTTACCCTCGGCGACTTAATTTACCCTGTTTCATTATTAAAGGCAAGGCTTAAAGAGAATGCCGATTTGTGTTAAGGGTGAATATATATTTTGCAGGCTTCCTCATTTATGTTGCTCATTTGTTGGAGACTCATGAATGGTTGGTCTATAAAACTGTGAAATGCCCTTATGACTAGAGAGAAAGAAAAAAAACATATGACTGTGCCCTGACTAGCTATGCTTTCTGTAAATTTGATCCCCAACGCCCCTCTGCGAAAAATAATAAACTCTTTCTTCTTCTATATCTACATAAAACTTATGTCAACGAATTAAACGATTAAAAATACGTCCGCCCCTTGGATATGCCGATATTCAGAACCCAGATTTTTAGCACGGGTCATCTTTGATCTTTTGGCCCTGTATAAAGGTATATTAGGTAACTTTGCCTCTGATTCTAAACAAAATCCTGGATTTAGCTCATGCTGCAATCATATTTATAAACTTTTAGGTCAGAAATGAATCCCATGACTTTTACAAGCGATAGCTCAGTCGGTAGAGCAGTGGTCTCGTTATCCGGTGATCCGGGTTCGAAACCAAGTCGATGCGCTAGTGCCCTTTGGTAAGGCATTAATCCTCATTACCAAGTCCCTCGAAGAGGACCTTAAGCCGTCGGTCTTCTGGTTGCTTACTAACAAGCATTTATTGCTTTCTTAGCTGTCAGGTAAAATAACCACCACTATCATATGGACATACCGTAGAAAGCCAATCGCATGTTTGATTATCAAGATATTTATGATTGGAATTCGAAATGTCAAAAAGTATTTTCCCAACGGAAAATGAGTATGGTAAGACCGGTCACTCAAAGAATTTTACTTTTCTGAAGCACTGCGTGATCATTTTGAAGCGCAATATTTTGGGGCTTCAATATTACACCATATCGCAGACACCGATAACACGTAGGGCCATGCATCTTGGATTTAACATTGTTAAACGATGCCTTTAAACTGTCTTTAACTGCCTCCGAACAAAGTGCACCAATTGACACTGCCATGTAAAGACGTCACGTTAGTTTATCAACCAGGTGGTACAGCTGACAATGTAAGATGATGAAACACTCAGGGTGGCTATGCTTCTAACCGGTGGGGTAGCTTTAGGGGTGGGATGGGGGCGGGTACCCGTGCCCCCCCCCCCAATTAATTTGGTTTATTTCCATTCCAATATAAGTATGTGCAAGACATTTATAGATTCAATAGTTGACACAAAACAATGTAATACATTCGTTTAAGAGACAAACTAGAAGTGCTGAAGAACTGACAAAGATACGGAACACTCTTGACCTAAAAAATAGGCTTATATTGAAACGGAGGGGCACTCTAAAAATGATGCTTGTATGACGCACGCCCCTAAGACTTATTTGTGTAATAATAGAGAGTTTGGGTCGAACTAATTGTAACAATATTATACAAATGACGAAAGTTAAACATACAGTATTTACAGTATGCCGATTGAATAGCAAAAAAAGGGGGTAGGGGGTGGGGGGGAAGAATCGTAACGAAGATGATACCATCCTTTTCCATATCTCCTTCCCACAAATAAATTATGACTTTGTTGTTTCGCTTTTTTGCCCATCGAGTATGTCCGGTGTTCCAAATTAAAAAATGTCTCACCCCCCCCCCCCCTCTTTTCCTCGGTGGGACTTACGCTTCACCATTGCTTCCATGTGTTAAATTGTTTTTTATCTGGTTCTACTACCAGATCTCGAGAGAGAGAGAGAGAGAGAGAGAGAGAGCAGACAATGTTTCAACACCTGGATACTTCATTGTCGTTCCTACTGAATCAGTTTGTCTGGGACTCATCAAAGAAAAGAGCAAGAATGAACAGAAAGCAACCCTTTGATTTAATGTTTTGCCATTTATGTCTTTCTGCGTAGTAATTAAAAAAAAAAGTGCTTGCGCCATGGCATATGAATAGGCTCATATAGATTAATTATAAGTGCGTGTAGCTCCCGGTATGATTCAGAATGATACTACTACAAACATGATAAAACAGACTTATGAAAGTCAATTACTCAAGGGAATTATCATTGAACACCCTGTTGTATATCTCATATATGTAATATATGATAAGTCAATGTATTCAATTAAGCACTTATGATTGTTAATTATATGTTGTTCCTGTGAAATTATTGTGAAGCAAGATTGTAAATATAAATATGAACAATTATCCTCTATGAACATAATAAAGAATTGAAATGAAACTAAATGAAATGTAATATTCGCAAGTTATAGGTGAAGGTGTGATAATAATAATGATAATAATACATACGATTTGTAAGGCGCCAAATCCACTTGACAATCAAATGCTCAAGGCGCAGTTTGTGCGAAAGATGAAATACATAAATATATACAATAGTGCAATAGAAAAGTACGGACATGAAAGGTAATGGTAATCAATAATAGGCTAAATTAAACAGATATTTCTTAGGATTATTTTTTAATTTTTTGTCTCTGGATGATTTTTTAGAAAAGGCCTTTGCCATCGTGTCTGCAATAACATTTAGAGGGTGATATACTTCTTGTGCATGTGTAACGTTAGTTACCTCGCCCACTTTGATACCAATGCACTTTAATACCAATGTACTTTCTAAAAAGTAGAGCAAAATGTTTTCTAACTAGAGAACAAAGAAATAAACCCTTGAAACTAATAAATAGCACGAAAACAGATACTAGTTGAACATTTGGCGAGTTCCAAGGTTGCCCCTTACCAGAAAGTACGCATGCCCTACGAACATAAAGGGGATAAAGCGGACAATAGGAAGGGAAATTTATGGACAGTAAAAAGGGCGGGCTCTTTGTGTCGTCTGTTCCTTCTTTGTATTTTACACGCCTCTGCTCAGAATATCCCACGCTTTCAGGTAATTGTAATAGTAAGCATCCATTATTTTCGCTCATCTCCGAATCCATTTCTGGGGTTTCCATAATAGATCGGTGTGTGGCCTTACGTCTCAGTCGGGTAATAGCACTGTTATATAATCCTAAACACCTTTCTTTACTATAGAGTCGCTTTACATTAGAAGAAAATACAGCAATAACATGATGGGGGCAAGGTACTTTTGGTCATCGGGGCTTAGCCCAGCACAAACAGATTAATAAGTAAGCAACAAACAAAAGTTGAGAGTTATCACAGAAGTGTGACCCTGTAAATACACCGTAAATACGCCTTCCCATTTGACTCAATAGAAAGAAGATTGTATAGACTTTATTTTGGAGGGGAAGGATGGAGGGAGGGGGCGATGGGGTTAAGCGATTTATATTCTTGTTCTTCATTTTTCTTTCATGTCTTGCGACAGTTTGTCCCTGCGGAAAGCCTTTTGAATGATTACAACAAAACATAGTGGTCAAATAAAATGTAATATAAAATGTATTCTTACATTAGTTATTAAAGGTTGTACGATGCATCATTTTGGATTCGACCAAAGGCTCATATTTATCTGAGGAGTGTTGACGCCACTTGCCAAAATATTAACCTTCCGGCTTTAAAGTTATCAAAGGAGAAAAAAAAAAAACTTTCTAATGATATACAGTTTTTAAGCAAATACATACATCTTCCGACAACTTGCTGCCTCGGTAGTATAATCTAAGCAGTATGATCGGGGTCTGAGTCCCTGCACATGGGGATGTTCGGGCCCGGTTCGGGCTCGTTGCTGTACCTATTGGTGGTGCCGGAATATCGTAATTTAAGACCCAAATTATGAGGGGGTAGGGGGAGGGGTCTTGGCATGTTCAGTAGAAATAACAATAAAAACAGAAAAAAAAAATTATTTAATTTCTCTTTCTTCTTCTACCAGAAGTCACTATTATCTTCAGACGTCACGTTACCCCGCAGACGCGCTGTGTGTGGGCTAATTATGCTGGTCAGACACGCAGGTCCAGGTCTTGAATAGACCACGGGGTTTATACACGATTAGACTAAAACCATTGGGTCACTGTACTATCGTCACGCTTTGAAAGGTCCTTTGGGGATTATCTTATTCTGATAAATTATGTTCTGCCTCGTCCAGACATTAGGCATATTCCGTGAAACAGTTCGCATGGAATAATGTCAGTAAAGTTCCCAGAAACCACTGACGGTTCAGGTTAAATTATCAGTTTCTCATTAATAGGTTGTTGGCCCAAGTTTGTGAATACTCGACTTCTGATTTTTCAGAACAGGGCCCCGTCTTATATAAACAGTTGCGATTGATCGCAACTTATTTGCGATTGATATCAATCGCAACTGTGTACATAAGAGATATTATGGGACTGCAAACTTGCGATTGATTAGAGAACTTGATCTCTATGATTAATTCTTGGTATTAAACGACCGTTTCTCGAACCATCCGAAATAAGTCTCTGGCCCAGACCAATTCAGCGTCCGGCCGGGGGTCCAAGGGACGCGCTGTGTGTGGGCTATGTTAGTTCGGCCCCGGGACCAGGTCCTGAATAGACCATAGGATTTATCCCGTGCTTAGACTGGATCTAACACCACTAGGTCACTGTACTATGGTTGTACTATGATGAAGTCGTTTTCGGATTAATCACTATTGAAAGGTTGAATGGGGCGGACACGAGAGGGTCTATCTGCTTCAAGAGGCTTGGTAAAACTTACAAGTATGCTGCAGGCGTATTCAGTGGCGGACCGAAGTGGGGAATGGGCGGAGGTGGAGGGGGGGGGGGGGGGGTGGCTGGCTGGTGAGTAGGCCCAACAAATCCGAAAATTCCGTGATAAAAAGTATCGGTCCATGATTATTCCTTCCTCTCTTCCTCCGCTCCACCCCTATTTTGTCTGGGATCACATGCCCATGGTACCCCTGGATCCGCCACTGTTTTATTTTATTTTATTTTTTTTTTTTTTTAGGGGGGGGGGGGGGCTGAGAAAAGGGAAAGGTAGGAGGCAATTGTAAACGTATTTATTATACCCACAAACAGAAACTATAAACAAACAATATCTATAAATATATCTATACAAATATTTTCCTTTTCTTTTCTTCACATTTGATAAACGGTATTCAAAAAAATTACTTGCACACACAATTAAAATGGGAGGAAAAGCAGATGTTTATGCGTTCTCGACGTTTCTTTTCGTCGATGAAATTATAATAGGCCTATAGGCTGATGTAAAGAAAGCATACCAAAAAGGAAAACTGAGCAAAACACAAACAAAACAACAACAAAACATGAGGTAAATGCCCTTTTTCGATGGGGAGGGGGTGGGGGCGGGGCTTTAGGCGAAAGCTCACAACAGAAACTAAGACCTTGTTTTGTGACTTCCCAGAAGAAAAATCTTAAAGGACTTATCATTTGACGAGAACAGGGTTTTCTTTAATTACGTCTTAAATAGGGAAGAGAAAATAGAAAGGGAGAAAAAAGTAAGAGAGAAGAAACAACATGGCCAGAGATGGCCACCCAACAATCATCAATGGTCAATACAATCTCAAACTGAACGAGTTGTTTACAACGGATCGGGTATTATCTCTTTGTTGGTGGACAAATATTGTATAGTTGTTTCAGTCGTAAAAATAGAAATGGGCAGAAAGAGGAGGAGGCGTTGTGGTATGTTGTTGAATGCTCTTGACGAGGTTAATACGAACGATCCACTATTCAGTCTTTCCTCGGCGCATGCGTATGTCATTCTGGCAACACTTGCCACTCTCGACCCATATGTATCAAAGCCCCACTGCACTACTTATAGCTACTTGCGCCCTCTACATAGCAAACAATGCCTAAGCGGTGACCGGTTGTTCCCCATGGTCCCCTTTTTCTTATGTTTAATGGAGAGCTGATTTGCTGAGATAACTACCTGTCCAGTGACCTGGCTGGGTGGCCTAATCCCTTCTGGCGCAGTAGTATTGACGGTCTTTAAGAGCACCTGATAACGCTCAGGTAATAATAATAATTCAGGGCCCCGCATTAAGAGCAATGAATAAACCGATGTGGAAAATATGAGTTATTCATTCTAAGAAAGGGAGAGATCTATTTTTGAGACTTTCCTAGGCTCCTCTTTCTGCTCCACCTAATATTGGGTCGAACGGGAGCTGGAGCCCCACTGCAGCTATACAAATTTAGCGGTGCAGAACCTACTTCAAAAAAAAAAATGAGGACCTTTAGGAAGGACATGTTAATAATTGGCGCCCGAACCCCCCCCCCCCCCCCCCACACCACCGAAAACAAATTTGACGCCCTGCAAGAATGCTAAATTGGACAGAGATATAGGGAAAATATTTTTAAACGTAACTTTCCGAGGTCCTTTCGGTTAAAGCCTAATATCGGGATGAACTGGAGCTGGGGCTCTATTGCTTGTAATGGTATGCTTATGCAGAACCCACGGAAAATCAAACAAAATGAGGGCCTTTGGGGAGGGCTTGGGGATAATAAAAGCCAGACCCCCCCCCCCCTTCTCAAAAAAAGTGTTTGAGTGACGCCCATTCTTTGGACTTAAAAATTGATAGAGACCTAGGATTGAAATATTTTTTTCCGAGGTCTTCTATCAGTTTAACCTAATATCAGGTCAGATGGACATGGAGTTTGGGCGATGTAACGAGTTAGCGGTGCGGAACCCACGCCCATTCACCGGCCCAGCTCGGGCGTATGATGTTGTGGGTTTTACACGGTCTACCATCCATGCCGAAATCCAGGGGTGTGACACATAGGCTTACATTTCAGACTTGATTCGGTTACAATTTATAATTATTAGGACTTTCAAGCTATAATGTATTGGCGGAGAAAATGTGTAACAAAAGGATGATGAATTATTTGGTTTGCCAACATAATTACATAGTGCTTGGATGGTGAGTTACTCTGTAGAAGGTCGCGGTTTCGAAACTTAATCGTGCCTAAAATATATTGGAGGGGAATCCAATTAACCTTGAAAGCAAGCTACTCTAGATGGGAGCAGAAAAATCAGAGAAGTAAACTGGTGGATTTAAAATGAAATCGGACAAAAAATAAAAACATTTTAAATTTTAAAAATCGTAATCTTCAAATTGGCTGAATCGATAACCTCTCTGTGATTTAGTGGCAGACAACTTTTCCAGTTTTCAAACACACAAAATGACTATAATTTCAATTGAAAAAACAACAACTATGACCTAGGAGGGTCTTTTCTTCTTAGAGGACCTATGATAATGTGCTATACCCATAACATAATTTTAACATAGCTCCAAAGGAAAAGGCAAAGTATATAACTTTGTGTACACGACATACATTATGTCACAACCCTCTGACAGAACTTCCAATTTGAGATTTGCATAGACTTATTGATCTCATAATAATTCAAACATTTTTAACTTTCTCATCATTGGACTGATTTATTTCAAACTTTCGCCATTCTGTTAATCTTATTTTTTTTTTTATACGAATAGAGTTATTACGAGGGTTGGATTGTCCTTTAACTTATTTAGATATTTAGCCATGCTGTTTGCAAAATGCACACATTCATTTTGTAATGATAATTATTAGAATGAGGTCCAAAGACGACGCAACATTCATTCATCAAAGATTACTCTTTTTTAAATGACAGGGCCGGGGGGGGGGGGAGGGGCTAATCAAATGTGCCACTACATCAATGTGATAGCCTAATATTTGCCGACCGATTGCTAATTATCTCGACAGTATCCTAGTCTGGACATCTATCACTTGCTCCCCCCCCCCCCCCCCCTGTTCGGGGTTCTGGAAATGGCCTTGCGAAAAGAAAAGATTATATAAATTATTAGGTCTGAAAGTCGAGACTACGCAATCAGCTGATTTCGAAGGAGGCATGCCAGGGGCTCGACGTAGTTCACTTTGAAAGAGGTGAATGTACTATTTTTGACGTCGCTCTACACATGGACGGCATGAAGGGGAGCACCACGTGGGCCAAAAATATGGTCTCTTTCTCAAGAGCATGCGGGGTTTAAGGAAGGATTGTGAGGGTATCATCTAATCCTCATTTCAAAAGAACTTCAGAGCCTTTGACAAGGTTGAACAAAGTCAAGTTGATGATGGTGAACGTTAACCCCCTTGCTGTCAATGACGCGATGATCTCACATTGCGACGGGTTGGAGACGGAAACGATTTGTCGCGGTTTATCCTCTTAATGATAGTATAGCCCCTGTGTTCCATCGGTTTTACTTTTTGATTGATGCATCCCCCACCGTTCTAATTAAACCCTATCCCCTCACCATTACCCTTAAATAGGACGTATTACCAGAGGGGTTAAAAGTGTTAAAAGCGCCTCACTGAAGAAGAACAAAACCATGGACCTGTACTGGTATATATCGGTTGGAAACATGACCACAGGACCGGTCCAGAAGACCAAAGAGTGTATTTGGAATGGGGGTAATAGACATGTGGGATAGAATAGAGAGAGAGAGAGAGAGAGAGAGAGAGAGAGAGAGAGAGGGGGGGGGGGCGGTGGGAAGGAGGGTAGAGATGGCCCTACAGAGGGATAGTCGTAGGGGAAAACGGGAGAAAGTCTGAGACATAGTAAAGTATTTTCATTTTTCAAAGGAGATATATAGAACGAAATAAACATTTATACATATAGGAGGCCTCCAAATATACAGCCGGAGGAAACAATTAAGTCGAACAGAAATATTGATAACGTTGAGGATAGAGTCGTGTGTCCTTATGCAATGAATGTCACAGAAGCAGAAAAAATTATAAGCAGTTTTAATATCATCTACACTAGGCCTATGCTAAATTCTGTTCAGCCCATTACCTCAAGTTAGTTTTTTTTTAAAAAGTAGAAGATCAATGGTGAATTTGGTAAGACAAATGAGAAGATATATGTATAAAGAATTTGACAGATTGTCCTCTTTTTAGAGAAGATTCGAGCATCGTTGAAACACACGACATGACTGATTTTTACACATATTCACCATGTTCACGATTCTATTGTTCATAAGACATTATCTACTCGTCGAACGTGCTCTCGAAAGAAGGAAGGGGGGGGGGGGCTAAAAAGAAACAAGAAAGCACACGTCAAACAGCACCAACTGTTTCTCAGCTGACTATTTCCAGCTGATCACGAAGGCAAGCCCTTATGTGTCATCCGAATAAAGCAAGAAAGGAAAGGACAAAACAGTACATCTTATTGTTTGCAGCTCAAAAAAAAACACATCGTCTTTTGTTGGCCGCTAATTATTGGACCATTGTTGGATCGGAGCTATCGATCCGTACTGCAACGCACAATTGGTTGCAAAATCAGTCAATAAACAAGGGAACCTTGATATATTCACGCTACTGTTATAGCGAGGCCCTGTTCACGTTTTCACAAGGCATTTACCAGGTGAATTTAGGTTACTGCAATTCATTAGTTTCTACTCCATAACCCGACAGGACATTTGCCCGACGCTGCAACGCGAGATCCCTCTTTAAAAAACAAATGGAAAATCCTTTGTTTGAAGCTTTCAAGTACAAAATGTGTTTCCATAGGAAGTTACGACCGTTTAGGATTTATCTCCTGTTTAACCACCGGAGCAGACCTTCAAAATGTTCAATCATATTTCCGAGAGATGTTGTGAAATTTATATTAATTACCAAGGGCAAGGCCGCTTAACCAGACGTGTTTAATTGGACACAGAATGGCTCTAAACAATAGCCCCATCAGTCATAATTGAAATATTGTCATGGCAAATTAACGTCAATGAAAAAAGTTGGGTAGATGTGGCAAAAAGATAACTTACTGTTTATCCAATTAGATAAATATTGATTCAAAAGCCTGGGAGAATAGGTTTTAGATTTAAAAATTAAGGGGACCCCAATCATTGAGGGGGGGGGGGCTGTTTAGTGGGAGGGGGTTGATGGTATGTTGGCCCCTATATTAATGACTTTAGAGTGGTTTGTGAGGGGTCATATCGTCTACCTTTCACGTTACCCCCTCCCCTTCCTTCAGTTTCTTTTCTTAATGTTCTTTTCATTTCAATTTTCCCCTTACCTGTCAATTTGTAAGGCGGCACAATGTGCCCCTGCTCCCTAGCTTTACTACACAACGGTGCATATATTGCGTTGTGCACAATCTGCATCCACCATTATCTTTATGATTCATATTTGTACATTTCTTCGAAAAATACCTTCTCTCGCTTTTCCTAAATATACCTAGTTCCTCCAATCGATTCAACTATCTATCCTACCCTTCTCTTCGCCAAACCCAAAGCCGGTAAAGTCGTCATACATCTGTGATCTGAAAATCGGCAACATGGAAAGCATGAGAGCATGGACCTACTAAGATGAGAGGTACTTTTTTTCCCGCAGATAGAAACACGGCCTTTGTTTATTCACACATGAGATCGAGAGTCCTACACGTGAAACTAACAACCCAGTTCGTTTGATGTTGCACCGCACGAGAAAAAGTACAGTGACCCTAAACAGCTGTTTGCGCGTTCCCGTTCGCCCAGGGTACAGCTACGTTGTTACGCTCCGGGTTTAAAGCTGCATTCTCGTGACTGAATCGTGCGTTCGCTGGAGTGTGCCGTTAATAACCATGTTAGTGAATGGCTTTTGATACACAACCATGTAATATATTGATAACATTTCCATGAAAGACTGTTGCATGTTCAGTGCCTTTAAACATACGAAAATAGATGATCTATGTCTAACACGATGGGGAAAACTTTCGAGAACTCAATTGCAATTATAATAATAATGATAATTTACAAAATGTAAAATGCGCCAACTCCACATGAATAATGTACTCATGGCGCAAAAGTAAAGTGGGAAAATGAAACTACACAAATTTAGAAAATAAAAGTAATTCTACTGGAATCAATCTACACTTGAACTATTACGAATGTCCAGTGGCAACTGATTCCATAGTACGCAAATGATCTCGCAATTTATCATGATTATTTGTTTGATTTATAATGTTTCAAGGGCTAATAATAATAATATACTTTGAGATTTGAAAGGCCTTACAGCGCCGATCGTTTGCTACAGAGAAGTGAAGAAATAGATTGAAATCATCCTTGCACCAACAACTGGGAAATTGAAAATCGGTTAAACAGCCATTCCAACGGATCAAAGCGAATAGGCATGGACTAATATATGAATAAACAATATTGTCTGGACATAAGCCAATTGACTGATTGAGAAATGACGATTGGCAATACATGAGCCGCGGATTAGAGGTATTGATATAAATTGGAATACGTGTTGTTTTTGTCGGTATAAGGTGTGAGGGAGGGTGATCTGTGGTCAGAATTGTCAAACCCCCAAAACCACATAAATATATTATGATTATCTTTTGCTCACATTGCTGACAATGAAAACGTCGGAACATGAAACACGAAATGCCTTTACCATGGTCGTAAGATGACGCCAGTATCAACATTGGTGTGTCTGTATCTGTGTGGGTGTGGGGGTGGGGGGCTCTAAATTGATAGATAAATGCATGATTACATGTTCATTGGTAGAGACGGGAGGGAATCGGAGCGTCTCATTTTCACATAAACTCCCCCTCCCCTTTTCTTTCTTCAGTTAAATTTACCCCCCTCTGTTTCTCGCTGTTTATTGTCACCGATTGTCTGTACGTAGGGCTATGTACTAAATTTTCACTTGAAGAACAAATGAACCATTCAAATTTTTCTACACAACATATCTTACCAACACCTTAATAAACCTGAGTGGCTTGAGGGACAAGTTTTAGCACCATTTTCAGAACGAGTCTTCTCCTTGTGTTTACGCTGTATACGCTTTTGAAGGAGGGGAAAGAAAAGAAAATCGATTTTATTCGTCCTTTCTACGAATGCATGGATACCTGAAGGAGGACTTCAAAGGAAGTACATCTGTTGACATCATGAATAAATGTATAACTTACAGATATTCTACAACAAAATCTTGGCCAGATGGACAGTGAAGTGTAGTTTGTCGAACATTTATGCTCACCTCATATCAATCCTGTAGTATTTGATTTGTAACTCACACACCGACAAATAAACTCATTTACGATATCTCAATTCTTTTTTTCGCTAAAAACTTTTCTCCATCCCTTTTTGTAGATATGATTATTCCTTTGAATCAATGTGACGCAAAATCGAGTATGAGTTATGAAAGTCATTTTCAGAATCCATGAAAATGACATGCACATGTGATTATTTTACATCTCCTCTCGCACGCTGATCGGGTGAAATCATTTTTAGATTTTCCGCCCAGTAACAAGTGGGTTTTCTCGATACAACCGTGTAGAAATATGGGCCAATCGCAGGTTTCCCTACCTTGTCGTAACGCTTAGATGACGATGCGTCATACCAATATAGCTCACCTGGGCTGTGTTTATACGAGCATTCGCACCTTGATTTTAATCGGGGTTAATTTTAATCTAGATTCGCATAATGCGTTGGCATCCCATGCCGCGTTCGTATCGGACTGCATACTAGGGTGTCCCCTAACGTAATGGCGTAGCATTGGGTTGGTCAAGCCTTTAAAGTCCCACTGTCCTACTTGTAGCTACTTGCTCCCTCTATATAGAAAACTTCCCCAGTCGGTGCCTGTTGGTCCCCCATAACCACCTGTCTGTATCCTTGCAGGGTGGTCTAATCTCCCCTGGCCAAACTTGTACAGACGGACTTAAGGGGAGGGGGAACTGATGGAATAGAAGGAGGGGGAAGGGTTCTTAGTAGATGGATGGAATGCGAGAAAAAACGCCATCAAGGGATGGAGTGTATGTTGAAAGGAAGGGGTTCTATCATCTTCTTTTATGCTGCCTCCTCCTTTCACATTCTTGTTCTCACAACTCCCTTCTCCTCTTTTCTCACCGTTCGATGAAGGGGGGGGGGTACCTCCTGTGCCCCCTCTTCTTGACCATGTCTCAGGAACAGGCAAAAAAGAGAGGACATTTCGCTGTCCCTCAGTATGCGAAACATTTTATCAATGACGTTTTATCTAAATGCGGCATGTTCACGTCATGCGGGCAGCTAAACTAGATTGAAATTAAACTTGATTAGTATCAGGGTGTTGAAGCTCGTATGAACACACCCCAAATCACCCGGGAATCACGTTTTCATTTGTTAAAATTTGATGACGTGAAACGTGGAGAATTGATCTTTATATAGACACCCACACGACACAAATGGTTGGCGGCTTTTAAAACTAATCCCCCTTGACTTTTGAATGACAAGCCTACTGACATTTTGCTTATCCCATTCATTTCCAAACTCCCGTTTTTTCGAGAATAGACGCCGAAATGAAATTATTGCCTATGGGTACCTCCGAATTGGACCGCATGTATACCATGCTGTTATAACTCTCACTTTTATAATTAATTTGTTCCCGAAAGTTTTAAGTAAGAATTCGTTTATCATATACGTGCAACGTCGTCACTCCATATATTCCATGAAGAGTCTTAACTAATCCTACGAATTCGATTCAAGATAAATTTTCTTACGGAAAACATGATTAAAGGACTCTGGAATGAGAATGGATACGAAATACAATTTTAGAGTATGAAATATAAAACATGACGCATACAATTAAAACAGCGTCTATTTTCTGGTGAAACGTCTCTGTGTGCATCCAACATGTCAGTAAAGACTTATGGAAATTCGGAAATCAATACCTGGTTTTAGTTCCGGTAACCATTATCAACGCACAGTTAATTCAAGCAAGTAATACTCCTAGCAGGTACCCAATTACCTTCACCTAGGTCGAGAGTGGTAAATATAGATTAATGTCTTGCCAAAGGACGTCAGGACGGCATCGGGGCTCGAACCTACGAACTTAGTTGATCAAACCACTCATATACGATTTTTTGATTTGATTTGGCTGTTTCTGTTTCTGTTCGATTCTCCTTGCATCTTTTGCGCCTGTACAGAATAAATTCTGCAGATGTAATTTGCTACATTGTCAATTAATTATCGATTCGGCTTTCATAGATCGTGGTATAAATTTGGTGTTTTTGCTTTTCTTATCCACCTGATATTAGGTTGGTTTTAACAAAAACAGAAAAATGAGAGAAACCTTTCAGTGACGTGTCTTACGAGGACCCATCCAATCTACCCTGTACTATCACCAAAAAAAACAACAACAACAACAACAATCGAACATTGACATGTTCCCTTATGACAATTGTAATCATACATTTCACCCTAAATATAATTATTGAAAATATGTTTTTTTATTCAACCCCTGTATGAAAAAAGAAAATCTATTCCGTCGTCAGTAACAAAGAAAATAAAAGTTTATAAAATAATTTGTACAGAGCGGATTGGAGAAGTCCTCGCAAGTTACGTCACAGTGTTGCCAATTTTTATTCCACTGATGAAATTATACCCCGATTTCTACCCTATATGCAACTCTCCCCCCCCCCCCCACCCATCGTAATCAATTTGTGACCCGAACTCGTTTTACTTTAAAGACATAACATGGTTCGTTTGCACGACTGTATACACGTTTTGTTTCGCTGTCTCACCTTCTTTACGAACAAGGCTCAAAACCCTTCGCAAAAATCAGAACAATGGACGTCAATAGTTTTTAAACCCTGTGTTTTACAACAGTCGCATCGATTTTGTTGCTTTCAAGTCTTTCTTCGTGTCTTTGCGATCAATGCGATTGAAGAACGAATGAGACTTTATGGCGAAATGTCCAAGGCCGCTTATTACTGACCACTGGATAAAATATCGTCTGTTCAGATCTAGAAGGGCATTACTGTGTCAAAGTCCTGTGAACAATGACACCTGCACACCCAATCAGGCAGAGTATATACGGCATCTGCAAGAATCTTCAGTATTGAAGGAGGCAGATTATCTTGAATTTGCTATACCCAAACCACCCATGGCATATATTCGTAAGTACCTACTGGGCAGCATGAGCACCTTCTAACCAGACCAACTTTCCACCATGGTGTTACTGTCCACCTCTGAGGGTACCAGGCAAAACACCTTTTAACCAGACCAACTTTCCACCATGGTGTTACTGTCCACCTCTGACGGTACCAGGCAAAACACCTTCTAACCAGACCAACTTTCTACCATGGTGTTACTGTCCACCTCTGAGGGTACCAGGCAAAACACCTTCTAACCAGACCAACTTTCCACCATGGTGTTACTGTCCACCTCTAAGGGTACCAGGCAAAAACAGAGTACACCATCCGCCACTTGGAAACAACATGCACCAATGGCACGACTGGGGATCCAAACCATCTCGACCACCATTGAACGATCCCTTGTGATGAACCGAGCGGGAAACCATAATGGTGACTTCCACACAATTTGTGAAGAGACCCGGGGGGGGGGGGGGGGGCGTTTCATGAAACAATTAAGCGGGGGTTTTCAGCGACTTATATCATGTTCACAGACAATTTAGTCAGCGCTGACTAAATTTGACCAATCACAGTCCTGGATAATAGTCAGTGACAAAAGAATTGTCGGTGAACAGGATATTAGTCGGTTCATGAAGCGCCCCTGGGCCCCGTCTTATATAGAGCTGTGATTGATCCAAATCAGTCGCAATTCCTCTTAATCAATCGCAAGTTCGCAGTCCCCTATATCTCTTATGTACAAAGTTGCGATTGATATCAATCGCAAATAACTTAAGATGAGCCCAGAAGCCAATGAAATTCTTGCACATTTCACCTTCCTTGTCCAGGGATGTAAACTTGGTGTTTTTTTTAACGAATTCTGCAGCCTTTGTTTAGAGTGTTGCTGTATAAGCCTACCGTTCTAAGTGCAAATATAAACCTCTATTATGAAGTAACTTTTATTGTGTGAGGGATGGAAAATATTAAATTCTCTGTCATAATATTTGTCAAGTTTTAGACTGAATGCTTCAGAAAGCTAAAAATGAATGTGATCCAATAAAAAGGATTAGACAGACTTGACTCTGTGAAGGATCGTCTTTAACATTTAGCTGATCTAAACGCTGCATGACCATCTTGAAATATAGTGTGAGCTGTCCAGAACTAAAGAGCGTTTTCATGTCATGATCAACGTTTCATTTTATTTCAGGAACCGCAACTTCATGATCATGATTACCTTTAAACTTTGATTGTGATTTAAACAGCTCATTAACCCTCGGCAAAACTGAATCACAAACAAACAGAATCGACTCGAAAAAGTACAGTCACCTTCAAACGCTTTTTTCCTCTTCAGCTCACAATCGACTCTCTCTCTCTCCCAGGCCCCGCGTGGTTCCGCACCATCACATAAATTATTTCATTTCTGTTTTTCATCGACCTCCTTTTTTTCTCGAGCTTGTTTTTTTAATCCTCTCTCTGTCTTCGCATTCATTTTTTTTCAGATGGTAATTAGAAAAGAAACAGTCCATGGGTTGATTATGTCGCCAGTTGACAACATGTGGAATGATCCGAGGTAGCTGTTCATTTTTGTTCACCCTGCATGGTAGCTCAGTTGAATCAGGGATTGCAACACACAGGGACTAGGTTTGCGAGTCTGTTAGACAAAGTTCAAACGTGACCTAGTTTTATTATTTATGAAATGGGAAGACAGAAAACATTTTGTACCTGATTATTTTTCCCCTCAGAAGAATACTAGGGTAAGGGACGAGAGAGTCCGTAGAGGTACAGTAATATTCTAAAAACAATCAATTGCACCATTGTAGAGGCGTAGAGGCGTAGCTTTGGTACAGTTATAAAGGGGGCACTGGCATCATGGGGAGGGGGGCGGCACCGGTGTTATTTTTTCTTTATGTAAAACAAATTACCAAGGCCACCGATTTAGGGCAAGGGTGCAGAAGAGGGGCTCTATCATCTTCTTTCGACCCCTTTCTTCCTTCCTTTTTTAATTTCTCCCCCCCCCCAACTTTCGATTTTTCCGATTGGATGGGTGGGGTACATGCCCTTGTGCCCCCATAGCTACGCCGCTGATTATTTATATGGACCAACTGGGATTGTCACATCAACAACTATCATTTTCGAATTGTACCTTTTCAATTGATCGTTATGGTCATAGTTATAGTTCAATCGAATGTACGTCTTTCAAATGTACTGGTATTGGGCTGGCATGCACACTGATTCCAGTGAATTTCACGCCTATTCTTTCTTTTGTGTGAAGAAGAAAGAGAAGAGGCAATCACATATACAATATATAACCTTTACTTTCTGTTTTGTTGTTAGGGTATGCCAAATTGTGTTTTGGTGGGGAGGTGGAGGTGGAGGGGCAGCGAGGCATGTACCCCTATGTATCCGCCACTGGCAAATGTGAGCAACCTCGCCAGCCCGTACAATATTTTAAAAATTGCATGTTATAACTTTTATCGGTAACACAATTGTAAGATGATCTGAAATAGAAATCAGAAGATTTTGCTCTCGAAATTGGTGTTACATATCGATCTTATCACGATGTCTGACCCCACCAACCTTTTTATCATGACTAAAATCGACGAAAACAGACGAATGATCTTTTCATGTTGCTCTGACGCCGGTTGCATCATTGCAGCCTTGCTATAAAAGGCTAATTTTAAGGTCGTTAAAGCGGTGTTTCTTTGATAAAATCGCGCGCAAGCCAGCTCGGACATCCATGAGCCGCTTCACAAAGCCTTGACCATAGTACACTGTCGCCCGGTTCCGAAGCTTGAACGCGAAAGTACAGTAAACCCGGGGACTGGTCATTTATAACCTCAGTCACACCGATTCCGAACCGACTCCATGCCGAGTCCAACCCGAACGATTCTCTTCCATTCGGGATAATGTAAATATAGCGTTCGGTTTGAAGTCGGTCTCATGTCTGTCTCTCTGGTGTGACGGGGATATCAAGGCCTTTATGGACACTCACTAAATGACGTATGTTTCAAACGACTTTTCAGCATTTCATTAATAGAGGGGGGGGGGGGGAGAGAGAGAGAGGCTGGGGCTGTTGACATGTACCTTCGTCATTATGGACGACTAGAAATATACATTTTTCATGAATCGGTGACAAAATGATCAACAAATGATTTAAAGACGCGATGTAATTAAGACAGTAGACAAACCAGGACAATGCAGCAAATGAAGGGGAAAAGACTGAAGCCGCAAGTATGAAAAATGAATGAATGATAATCCTATACAGAAATCCCAAACTTGATGACTGAACATTTGAACCGGTAGAGATTACAAAATTCTGTCAAGCAAGTTTTGAATTTTCAGACAATTGTCTGATAACCGAAAATATAATATCATTATGATAATAATAATAATAGTGATGATAATGGTAATTGTAATAATGATAATGGATAGGGCTATGATAATATTTTGATTTTGGGAGAGGAGGGGGTGGAGGGGAGGGGTAGTTAATATGGCAGCAAATTTGGCCCGAACCCCTCACTACCAAAAATGATCAAGCGACGCACCTGGAGGACAAAAATGGTTCCTCAAGACACTGCCTCAGATTCTTTTACTAGTATTTGGGTGAGTGCGAAGGTGCGCAGCATATCGATCGTTTTGGCGGCAAAACGACGAATCGTCAAAGATGTTTCGGACTTTGTTTAGCTCACAGTATAAACACCTGATTCCATGCTATTGTCGTCATTGTATACATCATCGCACAGAAAGTCTCAAAGACCTTCGTTTCATCCATGAGATCGAGAGCAAGAGAGGGAAGAATGACCCGTCTTTTCTTCGTCATCTCCTTCATAAAGGCGAGTCCACAAATTACCACGGCCTTTGTGAGGTAGTATTGACGAGAATGGAGTCGTTTTCTTACAGCGCTCTGAAAAGGCGCAAAAGAGATGAGCGTTAAATCGTTTTTTTTTAATGGAAAGTACATTAAGGAATGTTGATGACATTTCGTCATTAAGTCGGAGAGGTAATAGCAATTGGCATATTGTAGTACCTTGTCCTTCAATATCTCCTTCCATTGTCAAAGCTTGAATTCGTCCAGGGGAGAACACAGGACCTAACGGGACTTGTGATCACCCAAGACGTTGTTGATCTCTTTTGCTTCTATTGTGCTCTGGAGTAAATGTAAAATTTTCTTTCAAGTAAATTCGATTTTGAGATTTGGTGTTAAGCCTTAAAAAGGGCAGCGATGGGGTCATGCTTTTCACTGCGACCTTTCCCCCCCACAATAACCTCCATTAAATCTTCAATGATTTGAAAAGAGCATCGAAAGATGCATGTATACGGAACGTTTTTTCCCTTTTCATACACGTGTATTTCAATGACCCTAGAGGATTAAACAATGATAATAACGATGATGAGAGGTCATTATTTTCTTATCGACCTCGTTTGGGCATCATTTATTTTGTTCAAAATAAGAAGAAATGGAGCAAAGAGGAAGGACTGATCTACTTGGTTTGGAATTAGTATAACTAATAAGGATTGATTGGGCAAAGCGAGCTTTTAAATTCAAAAGTACATAATATGATATGCGATGTTACTTTTTATGTGTGTATGCAGTGCGTGCGTGTGTGTGTGTGTGGGGGGGGGGGTGAGGTGAGGTTGGGGATGGGACTTTGCCAATGATAGGATATATTCGATTTTCTGCGCCTTCCCCTGTGTAAGCAATGTTACGTAATATTTGCAAATTAAATTTATTTCCCTTTCGTTAATTTCATTAAACATATTTGTTGTATTTTTCGATACGAATATAATCCACATATTCTGTTTTTTTAAAGAATCCTATCAATGTTTTGTTTTACTCCGGTGTTTACCCGCTTTTATCCCCTACACCCAGTTGCCATAGTTACCAGTAAATTACAGGTAATAAGTAGTGATAAATAAGTACTTAATTATATGTAAATTGTGAGGGGAGGGGCTTTTGCAATGGTAGGACATATCCGATTTTCTGCGACTTCCCTTGTATAAGCAATGATACATTTCATTTGCAAATTATATTAATTCTCCTTTCGTTAATTTCATTTAACATTTTTGTTGTATTTTTCGATAAGAATATAATCCACATTTTTTGTTTTATAGAATCCTATCAATGTTTTTTTTTTACTCCGGTGTTTGCCCGCTTTTATCCCTTGCACACAGTTGCCATATTTACCAGTATATCGCAGATAATAAACAATGAGAAATGATTAAATATTTATATATTTTGTAAGAAATTCTTACCTTTGATATCATTCATATCATTAATTATTGCATATTTTGCGTGACCCCATTTTTGTTATGTGAGTGTGCCTTGTACATCTTTTTTTTTAAGGAAATCGTTTAAACAAATCTGATGACCAATTCATTTCAAACTATTGGCAAAGCCCCCCCCCCCACATTCAATTGGAAATATTCACGCCTTGAATGACAAACACGTTAACCTTCAGAAAATAAGTAGCATTTACAATCAAGAACGACATTTATCATGTATGTTACATTGTTGTTCATTTCAAGGCATACGGCATGACTTTCCCTTATCGGTCTCGGAGACCCTCGTCAAATGTCAGGAGCGAAACCGTGATACTCACACCCCCCCCCCTCCCCTTCGTCCCCAGGAATAAGTAATCATTAGAGAAATCATCGTTTCACAAATACAACATGTCATCAACATTTTGAAGGGCTTTCCACTTTCGAGAGGACCTTAAATTATATTTTTTGGGGAAGAATCAACAAACATCGATTGTGCTAAAAATATAATACATTCGTAGAATTTATCTGATGGTCATTCGGTGGCATACGTGCAAGGACAAAAACAGCGCTGTTTAAAAAAAAAATGTCGATCTGGAGGCTTTCGTTCATTGTAAAGCGTGGAAAATGTAATCCAAGGCCCCAAAAGGTCGTGAATAAACAAAAAAACAGTATCCCATTAAATCGTCGAATAAGGATTGTTTGCTTCCTCTTTCCACGAAGGGAGATAAATGATATATTGATGAAACGAAACTATGTTGAATTTAAACGAAGATGATGGCAAAGAGGCGCCAAAGGAGAATAAAATCTTAAAGAATGTTACTTCAAGGTCAGGATGTAAGTGAAGATGAGGGACATGAATGAAGAACGTATTAGGAGACGTCAAGCTGGAAGGGTGACAAAAAGGAAAGAAAGAAAGAAAGAAGAATGAAATGGGAAATGTCGCTTGCAATGGAAAATCTTAAATTAATAGAGGAAAAGGGGATCGTAACTATCTTTTCTCCGTTTATTCCTACAGTTTTTCTTTGATTAAAAGAAAAATATAACTAACACTAGAAAGAAAAAATGAAGAGAAATGGAAGACATAATATGTGGGAGTAATGCCCGCTACGCTACTGAAGAAGCCTATTAATTTAGTCCATGTGCTAGTAATTCAACAAAATGTTTGCACTCTTATTCCTTTTGCACTCATAATTTGAACGATGTCAAATCGCAATTGGTGCGTCAAAGACCGCACCTGTTACTGACGTAGTCCAACGGCAGGTAAATGACGCCTCGCGCGCAAGTGCGTCAAAGACTGCATCTGTTACTAACGCAGTCCAACGCCAGGTAAATAACGCGTCGCGCGCAAGTGCGCCAAAGACCACACCTGTTACTAACGTAGTTCAACGTCAGGTAAATGACGCCTTGCGCGCAATGGGCATCCTTGAACGTGAACTTGAACTTTATTGGAACATATCTTGGCTCTGTGCGGGCAAATAAAGGCTTAACAGAGCAATCAAAATCTACATTTACAACATGATTATTTACAAGGTATATACAATAATTGTCGCTAAGTTTGTGAACACTTTTTCTTATCGAGCTACAGAAGTGGGGGAAGGAAAGAAAGAAAAAAAAAAGACTGAATACGAAGGTGAGTTCTCCTTAGAATATATATATATATGTATAAATAAGCAAATGAATAATGAATACAAATGAGATTTTGTTACCCTTATAACATTACACAAAAAGTGATTAAAATAAAATAAAGCGCAAGAAAGCGAACCTTCGTTATTTACGAGGTTACTGTCAGACGCTAAGAAAGCGCAAGCAAACGTTCGTTATTTACGAGATTACTGTCAGACGCTAAGAGCAAGTGTTTTCGCCTCCCTAGTCTCATTAGTTGGAATATTCTTTTGAGCCTGCTTTGCCCATGACATTGGTATAATCTATCTGTCATGATTGTCTTTGTCCGCTCTCTAAAGAAAACAACAAGGTTTGATGACCTTTTCTTCCCATCACTCTTCATAACTTTGTCACTTTTATCACCTCACCCAAACAAAAACGTAGGTAAGGGGAAAACGGGAGTACGTGCCCCACCCCTACCCCGCAATTGAAGAAAAGAGAAGAAAGAAGAAAAGAAGAAGAAGCAGCACACACAAAATGAAGAAGAAGAAGAAAACAAAAGAAGAAGAAGAAGAAGAAGAAGAAAAAAAGAGATAGAGACAGAAAAAGCGCATCCCACCCCACGATGCCAAAAAATTGCCAACACCCCGGCCCCCCTCCCATTATGACTGGCCTCTCGCAACGCCACCAATCTCACCCTCCCCAACCATCATCCGTGCACTCTGTTATGTCAAAACGAAAACATGTATTGATTTCAAATGTACTTTGCGACGCGTCGTTAATGTTTATCAGAAACGGGCCGAGTTATCTTTAGTAGACCATTATTATCGCAACTTGACATGCCGATTGTCACTACGGGTCGAGTTTACTAGGACAGTTTACGTTCGAACGTACTTTTTTTTTCTATTTTGGCGCCTACGCCAGTCAGTTGTGAAAATTGTGGAAAAAGGGGGTTGTTTGTAAGTCGTTTCTTTGTGACGTCGAAGACCCTGTGGAATAGGGCCGTGTCAAGGAACTCTCTGTCTCTCTTTCTGGATTCCATCTCCTAACTTGTCAGATCTTTGTTTTAATTTGATGCTTTTGGGGGCTCCGTGTTGTCTATGATTATTATCTGACTGAGATGATTTTTTTTTGTCGAGATCATTGAACCGGTTGTTGTTGATGTTTGCTCATGAATCATTAGTTTTCACCATTAGTGATTTAAAGCAGCGACATATTTTGTTTTTTCCTTTGTGGGTGGGGGGGGGGGCACCAAGTGTAAAGAACGAAAGTTTTGTAAATAGTGGGAAATAGGGCATTTTAGCATGTTTCTATTTTTATTCCCTCAACAATTTTTTTCAGTCTTCTACTTTTGAAGTGTAACACGATAAACGCATATTTGTCAGTTTATATATCCATCTCTTGTTATGTTGCATTGTCTCTCTCTCTTTCTCACTCCCTTTAAATTCCTTATTACCATGCTTATCCAGTCTCCCCCCTCTCTCTCTATCTCTCTCTTCCTATTTCATACACTTTTAAATGTTTAGATATGTCTCCCCCCCCCCTCTCTCCCCTTTCTCTCTCTGTCTCTCTACATTTGTATACATATGCCTGCTTTCTCTCTCTCTCTCTCTCTCTCTCTCTCTCTCTCTCTCTCTATCTCTCTCTCTCTCTATCTCTGTCTCTCTCTTTCTCTCCCTCTCTCTCTCTCTCTCTTCGTTCTCATCTCTCATTTCTCTTCCAATTACTGGTTGTTCACCCCTGTCTGTACTTTGTTAGTTTGACCCTTTGTAGACAGTTCACCTAAATTCCAGTTAGTGTAGATTACTTTTCACTTTTAATAGGACTCGTCGATAGGTTTGCGACTCGACATCGATGCCGAGTTATGGACATCGAGTGACAAGGGGTCACCCCAACCAGTTGGCGTAGCGAGACTCCATATATTAAGGGACACTGTAATTATGGGGGATAAGTCTTATATCCATTCTTTAGGGGAGGATGTGCTGCTGGTGGTGGTGGTGGTGGTGGGGGATGTGGGTTGTATCATCTTCTTTTCAAGTTCTCTATCCCTTTTCCCGTTCTCTCTCTTTTCTCATTTTTTTTTTTACTTCATTATAGCAATTCGATGGAAGGGAAGGGGGCACGTACCCTTGTGCGAACTCTACCACGCCCCTAACTCCAAAATACCACTCCCCTTTCCCATACCTCATCATGTTATGTTTCTTGGTGAACGTTATGCTCTGTATGTTTATAAGTATTTTGGGTAAAGTTTAGCCAAAAAGTGACACTGTAAAAAGGCAAACAATTATCTTTCTATTCATTTTGTGAGGCAGCAAATGAATCGTTGAATTCCACCATCATCATCATCTTCATCATCATCATTATCAACCTCGTCATTATCACAATCACCATCTTTCCACCATCCTAGTTATATCACGATCATCATCATCGGCGTTATCACCACCATCTTCATCATCGCAACCCTCACCACAACCACCACCACCATCATCATCACCTAATTTCATGTATGTAGATAGCAAGTTTGATTTACTTGATTCACTCAATACTAGAACTAATTCTTTATAAATATTATTATATGCGACATCTAATATATGTCAGATCTTTGGCCTTTTATTCAGTTGGAGTCTGTTCTGAAATTCTGAAATTAAGCATTGGTACTTTAAGGAATCAAGGATGTTTTACCATTACTAATCTATATGGAATAAAATGATAATTTGTTAGTTTTGTTCCGTTTATGTTTGGTAATTCTTGGGAAAGACGTAACAGAGGCAAAATGAGTCAAACAAAACGCTGATAATCTATAACCTTTAGGAAGTTTATTTAGTAAATAGTTGACATTCAAGTCAAAATTTCATGACAGATATCATAATAATTCACATACACATATATTTATTTTGTACATTGAATACACATGCAATAGTCGCAATCTCTCAATATCGAATACATCTTCATACAGAAACGATTAAAATCATATTTAACATCTTGACATGTTCAAAGAATTCTTCTTTGCCTTAAAAGGATCGAGATCTCCACTTTGGGGCTGTTTGGAATTCCCTTCGTGATCTCCCTCTCCAAGTTTAAGAATAATTGGCACATTCGCACATTTTTTTTTTACTGTCTTTGGGAGTTCAAAAGAGAAAATAAAACAAAGTTTAGAAAGGAAAGAGTCAGAAAGAACTAAAGCGAGTATTTGATGGAAAAAAAATACACAATGATTTGTGGACGTTTACAGATATAACACCCAAACAAAGTTGGAAAGAGAAGTTCGTTTGATAAACCTCTGGTCAAAAGTGTTGAATAGGTAAAGAATATCTTTGTTGACTTTGTAACAAGCTTCATTCAAACCTTCTAAACGACGTGTACATTGAATATCCTATGGATGATTAACTTTATTTCTAGCACATTTTGAAGGTCATGGTAAGAGCAAAATAAATCGATAAACTATATTTCATATTTATATTTATAGGCTGTTAACTAATCTTCAAAGTATTCACAGAATACTAAAGTACACAGGGCGATTTGTCCAATATAGCCAAGGAGTTGCTTCTTGATATAGCTTAACTCCTCAATACAACGTTCTGAAGAGCGCGTAAGGTTCTTTACGTCAAACACATTAAATCGATAATAAAGAATTAATTTAGTTTTTCTTTTTTCTTCTAGTTTTTGACTTTGACAAGCAGGTGCATTCCTACTAAATATTCCCATAAATTGATAAAATATCTGGAGAAAACACAAAGAGGCAATATATGTCATGGGAAGAGAAGCAAAATGACTTATGTTGACAATGCTGCATTAAATTTCGATTGATTGCAAATTCCTACAATCAGAACCCAGTACGAAATCATCCAATCAGGGTGCATCTTTTTAGAAATGCTTGCTCGTGATTGGTTCGTTCTCGATCGTATACGAAATGGCAATCAAGTTCATTTTTGATGCAGCACGTACAGTAAAAGGAGTGGGTTCATGACGTAAACCGTCATTGCTTAGAAATTCTTTTAAAAATCCCCGAATATAAAACAAAATGTTACAGTTTAGGGTATAGTTCTAACACAATATGATTATTTTGCTTTAGACAGCGGCGACGCAAATCAAGATGAAAAGAAAGAGAAGATGAAATAAAGACAGAACTGCTATCTACTAACATAAAAGTTTTGATCAAGAATATAACCTACATATCTTTGGTATCACAAAGTCTTGGTCCTCGTTCAAAGAGTGGCCAATTCAAAGAATACTGATGCATTCTTTTCACACAGGAAAGAAAGATAAATCTCTTATCTACAATATAACCCTAAATATCTGACCACCATTAAAATCTACATAAAGATCGTATGGAACACATGCTCATATAATACGATGCCGATCTGGGGATTAACTTAAGTAGTCAATTTATATAAATCTATAAGTTTGATTAACTACTCGTTAAAGCAATAAATAGAAAATAATAAGAGAAAACACTTCGCCATAATATGATATGAATTAAACGTTTAGGGAGTAGTCTATCTTTTTCAAACTATACGCCCATATCAATTTTATCTTCATTAGAAGCACTAAAGAATTCACATTTGGCAATTTTTTTAGAATTCACAATTTGAATACCATCATCACGGTGCGGCCATCTTGATAAGCATTTACTGGAGGATGAATAACATTTGAGAAAATACCACTCTCGTCTTTTGATACAGAATAAAAAAGTCCTGTATTTTGACACAGTTGACGAAAGCGATCATATTAACAAAGGTATAAAAATCAAGATCTTGAAAGACTTAAGTTTACACGCTAGAGAATTTTCATTGAAAAACGACAAAACATCACAGGCAAGTGAGAATCCAGACATGCATTCCACACGTGAGGATTTCACTCCTTTTTTTCCCTTTCCACCAGACGTTACATCCATCGATACGATACGTTCAAACGATCACGACGATATATCTGCGGAATAGACTGCGCATGCTCACTGTCTGCATTTCCGTTCCCCTTTGACCTGGTTCGTTGCTATCCAATCATGGATGAGGTATATAATGTGACATAAATCTCATAAAGTCCTTCGATAAAATTATCTGCTGTTTTCTCTTGCGATTAAAACATGTTCTGTTTGAAGAAGCCGAACCTCTACGGAACTTCACCGGCGCTCGATCTCTGCTCAGAAACGGCAACATGGCGGTGAGTCCAATATTATTATCATCATAATTTCTCTGTGAATGTCTTAGTTTTCTGGATGTTTACCCGGGTTTTACCGAACCTCTAGGCACATCGTGTAATCACCGACTGTTCTGACAAGCTCGGAACCAGGCTCGAGGTCCGGCAGAGGCTCCCCGACTGCTTGCCGCAGGTTGAACCTTTGTAGGAGGCCCCCGAGAAGAAGTATAAGTTGCATGAGAGCGAGCTGACTACCGATGCAGGCCCGGCTGCCCAGCGAGAAGGCGAGGAAGGCGCGTGGAACGGATACCTTGCCATCTTCAGTCAGGAAATGCTCTGTAAGAATGAAATAAAAGATCAGTTAGACATCAAGACCATAAGCATATAATAAAGTAATCCTTTCATCGTGTTCATAAAGGTGGAACATCAAACTAAATATACACCTGTACAAAGACATTATCTTACCTATCTTAACCTATAGTGACAGCATTGCAGCTTTCTATCAATCGCTAATAGTTATGTTTTTTGTATTTCAAAGGATGAATTGACGTACAATTTCCACCTTCTTGTGCGAAGGACATGGGCTAGGTTGTCCAACGTCACTAAGTGCCTACTGATAGAGTCCAACTAAAACAAAGTCCATTAGAACTCTGATAAACAAAGTGGTTCTACGACACAAGTTCCAGCAACAATTGCTTTGCAGTCCGTTTCTAACGATAACCATTTTTTAAATTGCAGCCCTGGCCTTAACACTAGCACTAATCAAAATCTTAAACTTAGCATAAACCCACATCCTAACCCTAACCCTACCCCTATATCTTTGGCAAAATAAAGACTGAAATATCGCTGGAGCAATGTGTCAGGTCACCAAAATGGAGGAAGAAAAAGGATGTGGTTAGTACCTGGTCTAAAGCTCATCGGGTCTTTCCAGTTCTTTGGATCGTGGTGAACCCACCAGAGATTGCAGAATACCGTTGTGTCTTTGGCAACGTCGTAACCTTTGACCCTGCAACGGAAATCAAAAGATGGTGGTAAGTACAAACGTGTCTACAAGAGTCTAAAGCAAAAATTCTTCTGCGAAGGGCTATGGCAAATTGTATTAGAAAAACCAGGAGTATCCAATGGACATACCTGGAAGAACGGAAAGTTGCTATGGATGTAAACCTACAGCAGTTCCTTTGAAAGCTTCATCATTATGTCATTTCCGACAATCAATGATTATATCAAAGTTAATTCTATTTCTTTCAGCGAAAATGAATTTATAATTATAATGTGCCTTTGTACTGGTCCACTTATAATTTATCAAAAGAAGAAATATGAAACAAAACCACTTAAGGATCTTGGAACATCGAACATTGGCATGATTGATGATTGGTCGTTTATAAATCTGAGAGAACGATTCAATATCAAAGTGTTCACAACACAAATGTCATCTATTGATGTGTAAGGGTCTATCTTAAGTTTAGGCCATCAGGAAAGGTTGATGGTGTTCATCAATCAAAGCATAAACTTACTGTGTATCACACGTTGTCCGTCTAGGTCCGTTCATGGATGACATGGAGCTTTGGCGAAGGGTCTCCAAGACTGTAGCCTCAAGGTACGGCAGCTTGGAACGGTCCTCCCACGTCGGCATCCTGTCTCCAAAACCTGCTGCCATTTCGGACTGAATTTTGGATTGGATCTGTCGTAAGAAAAAGAAGGAATAGTCCCAATGATGTCGAGTACAGGGTGTAGCTTTTCAATGAACATTTGCCAGTAATAACTTTCTCCGACTTCGGGCCTACATACGACTTCTGCAGTGCCTAGAGGGGGTTGATCTACTGTACTTCACATTCTATCGTGTCCTGATAGGACAATATTACAGGAGCTACTGCCTAAGAACTCCCAACGATTAAAGAAGAATAACGCCAGTAGCTCAAAGCAAGTTTGACATCCTTCATATTCCAGTCACTTTTCTCATGATGTTACTCTCGCATTGTGGGTCAAAGACCACGCCAGTTGGCCGACGCAGTCCTACGTAATCGAAATAACGCCTCGAGTACAACTGGCATTATTGTCCGATAATCGGTCTCTTAAAGGCCGGCTGTACTAGTTTGGCTCGGAGGCATTAGACCACCCAGGAAGGTCACTGACAGGTGGCTATCTCATCAACTCAGCTCTCAATTAACATAAGAAAAAGAGGACCATGGGGGACCAATGGTCACCGATTAGGAATTGTTTTCTATATAGAGGGAGCAAGTAGAGACAAGTAGTACAGTGTGGCTTTAATCTTACCTCGGGGTGATGGATGAGGAAAGCAATGGCCCACTTGATCGTCTTGTAAGTCGCTTCGTAACCTCCCAGGAACATATCCCACGTGGCCATGACCACGTGATCGGCACAGAATACGTCATTTCCGTTCTGATCCTTGGATTCCTTCATGGTGGCGATCAGTGTATCAGTGATGTCCCGGATGCTCTTCGGGTCAAAGGTTGCGAGATGTTCATCGTATTTCTTCTGCAGAATGGCGTCGCGGCTGCCGATCAGTTCCTGGACGAGACGAAGTTTTTTGCTCGGGAAGATCTGTGATTGCAAAAAAGAGAGAAAATATATATTTCATGAATATAATGGCGAATTAATGGTTCAAACATGATAATATGAGGGCGGAGGGAGGGGGGAGGGGTTGAAGGGTACAGGTGACTTGACCACCACCACGTGACGATTTGGTCCTGGAACAATTGTACTGAGTCAAAGATAGAGATAGGGCATGTTTAGTCATCTTAGGGTTTCGTCTAGGTCGACGTGTATATATTATGTTGTCAAGGGTTGAAATTAGTGCTTCGGTCACTGATTTTTTTTTTACCGTATAGTTCAATCGACGCCATATTTGTGTCGAAAATCCGTGGTACAAACAAAATATATATATGCGTGCTGTCAACCCCTCATACATACCTTTTCCTCTAAATGTATTTGCATTTTTTGCCATTGGAACGTCAACGTGACATTGGTTTTGGAGCAGAATTGAACCATTTGACGATACTGTCATCTTTCCATACAAATTCTGTCTTAGCAAAGACCCTTTTATAAACACGAATCGCGTAAACGTGTTGAATAATTGCTATATCACATTCTTAATGTGGCCGCAGATCATTGTTCTCGCTGACAAATCACAAACCCAATTTGACAAGCATGCGTTTTGACAGTTCATTGAGACAATCGAATTACTTTGGCAAGTTTGCGCCAAAATCAGTCTCACTTTTTTTTAGAACAACCCCGTGTAAAGTACAGATCAGAACGCGAGCCAAGTCGTAGTTCGTCTGCTATTCACGACAGAGTCATAATTTTGTTATCCTTTCATTACAGTGGAGTAATAACAATTGATTACGTACAACATCAATTCATCAATGACTGTTAAACGGTGAAACAAGAGAAACAGTTAGATGAAATGTTCAAAACTGTATTACTTTTTTCTTTCTTTTGCATTACTTTTTCATCTTACTAGCTTCGAAAGGGTGTTCAATTTCAACGCGTTAATTACACTTATTAATGTTTTTCTTCTATTAAATGCCTGCTATTGATGTTTACGTTGTAGTATACTTATTACAGGTATCAATAATGTGTTATCATGCGGAGATGTTTATTCAACAAAAAGTATTTGTTTGAAATGTAGGCCCATAACTCATTTAATTGGTTAATCTTTGAAACTGCTCACAGTTTCAGAGTTAAACTCTGAATTCACAGCACCATTGTTATTTTCATTGGTATGCTCGATGCATATTTACAAGGTTGATAGTCGTTCAACTGCAGTAACACACTTTCAATAAAACAAATGATTGGAACGGCGGTGGAACAATGCAATCTTGTTTTACAAATTAAACGTTACCTTAAACATTCAAAGCAATAATCATATTGGCGTAATAAAACAAGGCCATGCTTTTATTTCAACCTTCAAAAATGTTTATTTACAATTACAAGCGATAAATTTGAGCATGACACAAAGATAAAAGACTTATGAGACCAAACCATATTCGCAACAAGAATTCAACCAAATTACGTTTTCAAAAACTCAAGGGTATTACTAGCAAGAGTCCTTTAACCGCTTAAAAGTTCAAAACAATGACAGGCTAATTGGAGTATAGCCCGATTCACGGGCTCATTATTCTTCTCCCATATTCTGTGTACTTTTTGGGGAACTACTTTTGAAAAACATCACAAGGGCACTACTTGAGCAGAGCGACAGTTCGGTGCCAGCCCAGTCTCCGATCAAGACACCATGGTTTATATTTGATTCACCAATCTTACAATCATTCCCCTTTTGTTAGAATATATAAGAGCATAAATGGTATATCTGGTTTTCACTTATAGCCTCATGTGACAAAATAAACATTCCACAAATCTATTATTCAGTACCTTACTATAGATTACCGCAGGACTGTTAAAGAAATGGTCGAGTTCTGAGAAAGATGTTATCAACTGTTTTCATTCTTTATAATTAATAAGGAAGAAGAACATAGAGGATATGTCCTCCGAAAAGGCTGGCTCGCCAAATTCCCTCATATTTGAAATATGACAAAAAATAGCTGAGGTGTTTGGACCACACTTTCACGCCACACTTCTGTGTAGTCTCTGCTTACAATACATGCAACGTTCAGCTAGTGTGAGTCATTTTCCTATCGTTTTGATGATTCCAAAACCCCGCAGTACATGCGCATCATAATCAACTATATTGCGATCGCTTCCTATAACAGTTTTTTCACAATGCAATCGCATGACCAAAACTCATCTTATCTTCAAGGTATTCCAAATCTGACCATACAGCAAAGTCCAGCAAATAACTCTAGCGTCTGGAGTGGAGTCTCGAGACGGGTTTCCATACACGAATTGGCTCACAGTCACAGCTGATATCGCGGGGCTACACCAGTGGGTCTCAGCCGTCCATCAAAGTTATGGAAATTGTTCATGGCCCTAAGCGGAAAGACCCCTACTGTGGGATACCTTCTTGGAATATGTCTTTGATTTACGGCGGAGACTCTAGTATCTGAATTTTCCTTCCACGTATCTAATTTGTGTCCTCTCCCCCCTTTGCCCCCCCCCCCTCCCTCTCGTTCCTGCACGAAAGGTTGCGTGCTCTTCAAGTTTTCTTCACGTTCTCTGAATGTAGGAATACATATTTTATGATCCTATAATAAAATCGCAAATATTTTCGAAAAATCAACTACAGGGCAACTTCAATACCTTATTCTATATCCCATAGAAATAATGTCCGGATTCCGTAATATTAATATCAGGTGGCAAGTTACGATAACTCTCATTGTCATGGCAAAAGCATCATTGAAATATTCAACATTTAGAACAAAAATATAAGCAATATACAACTACATGATGTTATCGCACTGATCAATGCTAGTCAATCGCGTAGGACCCAAACAATTTTCATGTTCATGAGACATAATCATCATGACTGTGAAAACATTTTAAAACTCAATAAAGAGAAAATATTAACTATATAATAAATTAAAGAAAGGCCTACTCGAAAAGAAAATCATGTATATCTAACACTGCATTGGTTGAATATAATGGAAAATAGCAATACAGCTTTTACGAAGTCGAAATTACAAATATAATATGTCTTAAAATTCGACTGCGAAGTGCTTTCATTGCTCTTGTAATCAATGAAGGATTTCATACGTGTTTTTAACACACAGTGACTTATTTGTTTTATACACTGCAAATTCCCACAAGACTCGGGTGTCAAATATTACCAAAAAATGATTGTATCGACTTTCTTTGTGACATGAAAGGAGATTAACTCCAGTAAATTTTGGATGAATGATTCCCCCCTATTCTTTGCCGGAAAAAAAAGTACAGTAGCAAGCTGGTATTATGTTCTAAACCAGCCCTCGCTCTCCCTCCAATCGATTTGTTTGTTTTTCAAATGTCAGTTCGCATAAAGTTCAATGCACCGTTACTCAGTTTGCGGTATTTGATAGTCCGCAAATCATAACTTTAATAGTTACCAATAACACGACGACGGCGGCCAGCAATAATAGACGCGAGCCAGCGAAAATAATGTCCACACTCACACGGTACCCACTCACACACACGTAGTTTCCCGTCAGACGTTCGTTGATAATTTTGCCGAGTCAACGAGGCAGTAATGGCCAGAAATGTTAAACCCTTAATTTTCACTGTGAAATAGAACTAAATCAATGAAATCGCTTCGGTATCGTATATGTATTCTTATTTTCACTCCCAAAAAGGACTTCATTTCAAGTTTATGGTTTAGACAACCCCTTTTCAGCATACACCTTGTCATGATACATCTTTAGTTTATCATGAGATTGAAAATTCAAATATTTTGATGTATATGAAATAAATAAACATCGAATGAAATCAAAGCAATTCAAATTATTCTACCTTTGAATTTAGCATTTTGAGAGAACTGAATAATCAAGAATTACTTTTTTCACCATCTTTGCGAATGATTCTGGTTATCAAAATTCTGTTAAGTATGGGGATAGACTATAGATTGTAAGAGAGAGAGAAAAAAAATGACAAAACATTATTCGAGCGGGCCTCACGACTCGAGAGACCACGGTATAGGGACCGGGAAGTTTCCCCGACCTTTAGTCACGGAAACCCCGCTGGCGGCTCATAAAAAGAATCCATGGTGCAGTTGTTTTCGCTGCATGAAAAAAGGCTAGATTTTTTCCCAGTTACACCTGCCCTGTTCGCTGATTTCTGAGATTCGAATTTTTATTTGTGGTCTTTTGCCTGAATTGGGGAGGTTATATTCCCTCTTATCTCAAAATGGTCCGAGAATGGTCATCGTGGTCACTCTCTTTTTTCCCCATTATATTCTCCTGAAAAAATGTTTAAGTTCTGGGCCGCCCAATGTATTTTTTCTCTTTTGTTGCAATATTATTAACAGTGCCTTTGGTTTTTTGTAAGATGATGAAGCGGATCCTAATCAAATGATTGGTTGAGAGCGTACATGTGACCAGGCATTTGTTTTTGCCTAACACGTAATTTTACTAATGACCGGTCATTAGTAAATACTTCTGACCGGTCATTGGTAAAATCATGTTATAAAACATCATCTTATAAAACAAATAATACACATGATTTTGTTCGGGTATTAGTAAAATTTCCCACACTTGCGGTTCTTCAATCTTTGTTAAAATGTTCATAACATATCGAGAGACGTAGTCTATATTATTTTTCAGTTGTAAAGGAAAGGGTGAACTTTCCCATCCTCAATGGCAGGATCGAAAAGGGCAAGAAATTGACTCATGTTGTGACGTCCTCATATTTGTATATTGCTGCAAAGCTAAGTCAGTTTAATCCCTTATTTGCTTAGGTGTCTCCACTTTTTTGTATATTATAATACTCCCTCCTTTCCCTGTCCCCAAAGCGCGCCAAACCTCCGCCAAACGATATTTCCGTCATTCTATCATCGTCTGCTTCGAGTTCACACCTTTGAAAGAAAGAACAAGAAGACAAGAAAGCGAGGTTTGAATGCCAGAAGGGAGAAGAAGGCCAGTTTCAGAAAGAAAATAAGCTTCGGGATGTCACGAGGAAGCTGCGATGACAGATCGCCGCACGGGGAACTCCTGGCTTGGGAACCCGGTAGCTCCTCGGTGGGATGTTATCGATGGGGGCCGTTCAGGTGGCGTGTATAGTGCGTGGGGAGAGAAGGGAGAAGGGTATAATTTTGAAAGGGATCTGACGGGCTGGTTCCCGGGGGATGGGTTGTGGTTGTGGGGTTAAGCCTTTGTTGTCTATGGCGAGGAAGATGGGTGAGAGAGATCGGGAAGATGAAAGAGTGAATCGACGAGTGATCCATAACGCAGGTATTATGACACATTCATAAAAAGAGAGAAAAAAGTGCACAAGGCCTACTAAAACTAAAGTAACAGGACTACATAGAAGTGAAAAAATAATCAGATATTCTTTAGTATTCAGTTCATTCACGACATGCTTATTTCACGATTCGCCAACGCAATTTCGATTACAAATGAACTAATTGCTAATTTTTCTGAAACAATATTTCTCAAATAGTTTCAACGTTTTATCTTAAATATTGTACAGTGAAAATCACTTTAATTAGAGGTGATTATAAGGGTTCAACCATGTTGGAAATTTGGATAAAGACGGCAAAAGCTCAGGTTAGAATAATTAAACAAATTTAAGTTATGAAAATGTGAAATCAAATAAGCAAGTAGGCTACCACACTAAGTTTATTCTACTCACATATAGATTTAGCCTATCAAAAGAAGAAAAAAAAAAGAAGAAGATCCGGCTCATTGATACTAAATGTTTACAAATTCAATGTTAACTATTTCACTCAACATTGCCATTAGATTATCACCTCGGAATGGGAACTTTTTAACCTGTTACAATGTAACCTCTCTTTTCTGTATAGTAGACCATAACTATAGGTCATAAGTGACCACATCCTTACAGCATAAATATCATCACCATATATAGTACATATAAGGCCTATCCCCGTTCGAATTTCCCTTGAAGTACGTGCCCCTCTCGTTATATTAAACTCCAAGTATCTATTTTGGACGAAAGATAACATTTTTCCCCTCCAGCTTACTGACCTCACGTCATAGTTACGTCGCCATAATTAGGCTAGGTTCGTCATGATTGTCGGATGGGTCCCGTCGCGTGCTCGGCACGGGGCCCCAGCCGTCTAGTTAACCCCGCCTCACCCCGTCACCCCAACAGGAGGTTAAGATACTCTTTCTTAATCTAGCTCAATCCCTTTCTCGCTTCTTCATTTTTCCCTCGACCTTTTGGATGTTCGTATTTTTTGATATTTGTTTTCTATCATGAACCATGTTTCATTGAATAGGATATTAAGATGAGAAGCAAGTAGTGCCCCGAATTTATGAACTAAAGAAAACAAATTGTTTTGCTTTTATCAACAGTATCATTGACGAATTCGCAACAATTTATGATAAGACCGGTTTACTAATATATCCACATTTACGGATGTTTCTTTCATGGGGACCTAGTGACGAGACATTCAATTAATCTGTTATTAATGAATGAACTACAATACCTGGAATCCAGTCTGCGCACATTACTTGGTGATATGTCTGGCAAGCCTCAGACAAGCTTTCGGGTTGTCAAGAACAACGTTTCTTTAAACAGTGTACACGACTGTCTAGTCAATATGAAAAGCATGAAATGAACTCGTCGAGAAAAGGATGCACTGATTAAACGGTTATTGTGTAGCCTGCCATACGGTATGAAGGGTATACGAGGATGGCACATCCTCCTGAAACGCGAAGGGTTCCCACTACTAAAAGATTCATCTCGTATTGTTCCATATGCTCTTTCTGTGATTTGAGACGATTATATCCGCCATCCGAGAATATATTCCTAGTTTCGATGAATTCCAAAGTCTCACTAATATTACAATGTGTGTTTTGGTACTAACCATGCCTCTTATTGTGAGCAGCGCGCGCCATATATACACTTCGATCCCGAAATATTTCAATGAATGGAACAGAATAAATCCCCGACTTTGGAATTTCAAATAATTGCCCCCAATTTCCCATAACCTGTCATTTAAGGAGCCATTTGTGACACTCTAAAGCTCTAAAGCTTTAAAGCGAATGGACACATCTTCGATCGCAATGCGGCAGAAAACCGTACCAAGCTACAAAGATCTTTTGGGTCAATTTTCGAATATGAACTGCCCCATAACGCAGTCCATCGCAGAGAACAATCGTCTTTCTCTGCGTACACAACAACGGACAGCAGCATCAACATGCCATCAACAACAGGCATCACTTCAGGAAAAATTTATGCGAAAAATTCGCTTCGAATCTCGAGCAGAAAGGGCAATGACTTCCCAGGCAATGTTAAAGGTCAGTAGGTCAAATTCCTCTTGTTTTTGAGCTGCCACCTGTCCCTTCTAGCAACAGTTCTTTTCTTTCTCTTACCCTCCTTCTTCTTTTATTTCTTGCTCGAGAAATCCCAAGACCTACTTTTCGCAAATCTGTCGTATTTTCGTGCTTCGATCGTGCCCCCCTTTCAGGGAGCAGTTTAAATTCGTACTACACAAGGGCGTGTGACCTGTTTATTCCGGGATAATTCCTGCCCGTTTATGGATAATTTCGAGGCAGATAACTTTCAACCCTAGTTTGACTGTCCGGTCTGTCACCCCGTCAAGATTTTCGACGTAAATCGGAGGAGTGCAGAATGGCTGCAGGAATACCGGTATCTTTGGAAAGAGACCTCACTGTTTTTCTACCGAGAATTGACACTGGTTCGTCTGATGATAGTTCAAAATTACTGACAACGAATGTATATTGTAAACTTCACAGATAAACATTCAAACTTTAGACAAATGGGCATATAATTATAATAACCACAAGTCCTATTTTTTAGTTGATACAGTCATGTCCCATCACATAGTTTATTAGAACAAGACGAATGAGTTATTTTCTCTTCCACAATTCATTGGATTGGTTTTGAATGAGATGGATTTTCTCTTCCACAATTCTTTGGATGTGCATTGACTGAAATGGATGATGACCAACAATTTTGGATAAGATATTAAAAGAAAAAAAAGATATAATATAATCATTGAAAACAGCTTGGATCCCAATCGCTTCATTTCCTTCCCCTAAATCTTCTCGAACAACCCCACAAATATGATCTATGCGCTCAGTTTAAATTCAGCACGATCTATTTACGATCTAGTCTATATTTAACATCGCCACCACGAAACTGATACAACAACAGTTGTTTTGTGAGAAATAACACACACATTATATGATAACATCAAATCATTTTCATGTCATTATCCAAATGTCAATGTTCTGTTGACTGACATCAATCATTTACCTTGCAAATAAGCTTTGCGATTTTGTGCATTTTCCTTTGGAGCTTTACCTTCTATTCTTCAACAAACAAGTGGTATTTTATTCTAAACTTTAATGGTTTCACCCGTTTTTCACTAGAGCTAGCTCTGTCAATAAACAAATCATATTTGGTTTGTTCCAAGCGATGCTCGTGGTTTTGCTAGCTTATATTGCGTTCCTGTAAATCAAACAAGAATGGTACAGAAAAACATGACCAAATATCATTCAACAACTCGAATCCTTTTAGTCTTCAATAGCAGACTGGTTGATGACATTGCAATAACGAATTGCATCGTTCTTCACTAACAGCCACTATATTTGAAATCGCCGAATTCTTCACAAAATGACACTAACCCGTTAATGGCATTATGAATACACATATCATGGATAATGGGCCAATCTGTTCATTACCCCTGAAACTTTGCAGACCCCTTTTGAATACCGTCAATGAAAATTATGACGATTTATTTGGCACGGATTTGTTTATGTTGTATTGCGATGTAAACATATTGGCAGCAGATCAGAATAAGTGTTTTGATGAGGAAATCATTAATCTAGTTAATCACGAAGTTGTGATTTCCACCTCCAAAAGAACTAATGCATGTGTATGTTCTGTTGTGCGTGACCGATGTTGATACTGCACATGCACCCTCTACGGTCGGAAAACAAATACACACACAGGCGTTGTGGCGTGCGCCTGTAATCCAGCTATAAGTGGAAGTTACAAACTGATTCAGCCAAGGACGCAGGTTCGAAACTGAGTCACGTCTTTCGGATGGTGACGTTTAAAGGTCGGTCCCCAGACGTAAATAATCATATCTGATTGATACACGTCTGTAAAAACCCAATACACACACACACACACACACACACACACACACACAGTATCGGCAACCAAACGTTCCTTCTCAATCTTTGAAATGCTGTACTGATTTTTACGACCCGTTATAATTCTATATTTTATTTGAGAGAACACAATGCTTCATAATTATGAAGGAAATAGTTTTTAGTGTGACCCAATCCATCTCGTAGCTAAAAAACGTAGGCCTATTGTTATTCATCCAAAACTAAAACACATTTTTGTTTGCATTTCGATAGCCCTATATTTGACACGAGGTGAGTTTTGATTTAGAAAGTCTTCTAAATACTTTCGTTTTTAGTTTTTCAGATGGTTTTGGTTTAGATATATATTCACTATAACTGAAACCAGAGCAGTTTGGATTGACAGACTACAATCTATTTTATTTGTGAACCCGGATTCCGGTTGGCTGCAGAATTCCATTCGCTAACGTGTGTCGATTCGGTTCACTGCAAACCGTATTCGTTTACAGCATCGCGTGGGTAACTCAAGGGAGGAAGGGAGAGAGAGAGAGAGAGAGAGAGAGAATACTATCTTGACGTTCACATGCATATATCCTGATAAAAAGTAAAGGGATAATTTACTCGAACGAAAAAACAAGTTCGAATTTCAGTACTCTTGAATACAGCAAGTATTGTGGATTTTTCAGGACGGCGAAGGTCTCTCAATTCCAAGAGGACAAGAAAAATATACCCCCTAAAATAAAAACACAGTAATCGAGAAAGAAAAGACGTTGAGTTCCCAATTAACCAATGCTATATATGATTTAGGTTCTTTGGTCATATTCGCAAATATGGAAAATATTTTAGATGGCTTTTCGAGATCAGAGTTCTATTGGTTTTCTTTTACTTTTTTGTAGACCCTATCAAAAACTCTGACAGTATACACAAATGCCATTTTGAATACTTAGATAGCTATTTAGCAGATGTGTAAGTGCTGTAGAAAAAATAAAACAAAACCACACCACTATGCTTCTTTATAACTCTGAAATATCTACCCTTCAATCATGTTAATGATACGGAACGATCTTGGTATATTCGGTATTGCTGTATTTTATCAAAATAAAACGAAACATAGATAGGAGAAAAACAATATAGTAGTTGCACACTTGCATGTGATCCAATATACAGAGAACTCCATGTACAATCTATGCTCATCATTTTGCGATCACTTGGTTTATCTATGGTATCCGCAAAGTACAAGACAGGGGAGCGAAGCAATCTGTGCATTATTGCTCGAGCTTCAAACGTGTATACCGCTGCCGTATATACAGTTTATTGATTTCTCTCTCTGCATCTCTCTGTCTCTGTATCTATTCTCATCCTCTATCTCTCACTCACTCTCTCTGTGTCTGTATCCCTATGACTCTCTCTCTCTCTCTCTCTCTCTGTCCCTCTCTCTATCAAGTATATTAACACCACTCTTATCAGTACCATCCTTTTCCCCTCTCCCGTCTGCCACTCCCCCTCTCTCTCTCTTTATCTGTGAGCATCCTCACTATAAATACATCCTCATTAGATATACAGTGAGCAATGTTCTTTGCGGTGTTGCACTTCAGGAGGGAGAGGGAGGTGGTAGGGAAGAAGGGGGAGGTGACAGGGAAGGAAAGAAAACGCAGTGGAAAAGGAAGAAGGAAAGGAAAAGAATTCTAGTATATAATTACTATGATAAGAAATTATGATACGTGATATGATATTTGATGTGAGAGGGATTGAAAAAGATATCTAATTAGAGAGAGAGAGAGGGAGGGAGAGAGAGAAAGAGATGGAGATGGAGAGAGGAGATGAAGGGAGTGTTTACGAACGTTAACACAAACTGTCTCAGAAGAAAGACTCGGGATAACATTGATAAATGAAGCGAAGAGGAGATAACATGAATGATTGACGTGATAGATGAATCGCAACCATGTTCGATACCAGCGATCATAAAAAACACAACAACAACAACATGACCACAGGATGCAAATAATTGTGAATGAGATAGAGAGATGCGCGGAGGAGAAGAAGGATGCTGTCCTGTTGCTATGACAATGATTTGACTGAGAGCTGCGTACGTGAGGCTATACTTGCTGGAGTGTTTGGCCGTCATCCAGTTACTCGCATCGCATCATTCATCAACTGACTCAAGCTGTGCTAAGACGTCTTCCAAACACCTTGTATACCAGTCAAGAATTGTAGGTCAATGGTATGGCATCTATACTACGCTGTATCAAATCTCCAAGCGGCATTTACATCCTCGCTCAGTCTTTTGAATCGGCCCCCATAACAATCCTGTGTATTTTAAACACCACGCCTTTGTGAAGAGTGGTACGTCTTGCCCTCATTACCAACTACCATCCGCATTTTTTCTCCCATCATCATCGCCATCATCATCCTCCTCACATTAAATCCTCTCCTCCTTATCATAGTTTGTTTACATTGCAATAAGCATCCACAACTCTCCCTATGTGCGTTTTGTCATTTTACCATTTCACAGTGTAATAATTAAAACAACAGTTGCTTTGTAGCCGTTGGTTATGGTTCCTGCTTGTTATTAGCTCAAAGACAAATGTTTTTTTAATTAAAATGATAGAAACTACTTCATTAGATGCAGCTAAAAGTTTCCACATGCCTTGCAGATATGGGTCATTCATCGACGCCATGATGCATACATCTAAAATGCAGCGCACAACCCGATGCAACAGTGTGCATACAACATGTGCACTGCTTGCAGGCGATCTACAATCCTAGGTGTCGAAAATATTATTCAACACGTTGAATGCTGTTGTAAAAGGTCCCTTCACTTTTCTATCCCTGAGTATTGTGAGTCGATTTTTAGAGTATTTAACCACACACGTAAGTCAATATTTTAACACTCTCTTAATTCTATGCAGGCTTTTCAAGTCATCTCGTTTCCTCATAAACGTGCAGGGCACCTTTTTTGCCGAACCGTCTTGTAGGTCAACATCGTTGAATTCGGATAAATATCCTAGCATTTCGCGCATAAAGAACGCGGACAATGTCACAAATAAGGGGCTAAATTTGGAGTAGGCAGCTAAATCTCAGCTAGATGCAGACTTACTCCAATGCTAGTTCATTTTCAGAAGGGTTACTATAAGTTTGGGGTTGTTATGGTTGGAATTAGCAACCTAAAATAATGTAGCCCCCTGAATTCATCGCATTCCTGCCGACTGCCATTACCCCGAAATTGTACTATTTTAGAGGCTATCCCTTCCATACTTCTATACACAGGTAATATTGTATACGAGCTATCTACAAACGACGATTTAAACTAATGTTTCCCATAAAAATACATCTTATTGCCATTTTCTTCCATCCCTATCTCACCCACAATCAATAAATCCACAACGCATAAGCATAAACTTCCGCACTCATCAGCAACGTTGGGTCAAAATCATATTTTTATTGCTTTCAAGCAATATCGTCATATTACATTCAGTAGAGTATAATATTCAAAGTGTTATACCCTACTATAGTTCAACTACATAATATTGCCCGCGCGTGTTGCCCTATGTCAATATTGGATTGTTGGGCTATATTTAGTATAAACCTTGCCCTACGTCTTTCCGTGTGCGTTCATTCTCAATTTCTCAGTCCACATTATTATGGTCAGCTTTGCAAACGAAGAGCGCTACTGGATCAAATTTTGCTCTTCTTTATTTCCCCTGTTGCTTCTTTCTAAGTATTCATTTCATAGCTTTACTCCAATTTTTAATTTCGCCCTTTACAGTGAAACGCAATACTCCCCGTTAGGCTTTGATAAACATATTTTTGTAATCATAAAACTACATTTTGTACATGCCTTAATATTTTCATTGATATTATTATACTTATACTTGTTTATTTTTCTTTGATCATTTTTGAAATCTCCATCAAACTTGCAAAAATACTATTGTATATAGACTACACACTTTAGAGATTAAGGTCATGATGGTGTCAATAAAAATGATACCTGATTTTTTTTATTGGGATGTGGGGGATTCCATTACCCTTTCAATTATATTTTGCACGGGCACAATAATTGTACTTAAAGTAAGGATTTAATTGGTGCAGGATCTTTATAATTTACATTATAATTATGAATATAAGTGAGCAAATAATATGAAACAGGCGGTCAGATGAAATCTTAAACTATCAGAAAGTGTCAGATATTATGTTTGCCTAGAGAAAAAATAAATAAAGATTGCAATTGCCTCTCACCTTTAGAGCTGGGAAAATATCGATGGGATCTCCGGGTTTCAAGAGGCTTGAGAATTTTTGATTGCTGTCAACCAGGGCTTGATACTCAGGATCGTCCAAGGTATATCTCGTGGCGAATGTGAGCTGTGAGATAATGTTGATGATAGCGAGGTTGAGCTCGTTCTCGATGTCGACGACAGGTCCGGCTTTCTTCATGAGTAGTTGGGTGAAATATTCCGCCTCGCGAGTGATTTTAATCCCCATTGCCTCGCATCCCACGCCGCGGATATTCTTGTGCAGGGCCGCCGCAGTGGCCCGGCGGTGCAACCTCCAACCGGGGGTGTAGTCTCCGAAAACGATATCGCAGTTGTTTCGACTCATGAGGCTAACGGAGTAGAGGCAGGGGCGTCCGGCGTAGTCGACGGAGCGATGGTGGAGGGCTTCCCTGATCGAGTCGACGTCATTGAGCACGACGAAAGGAGTCGAGCCGATTTTGAGGGAGAATACGCTGCCGTATTTGTCAGCGAGGTTCTTCATGACGCGATACGGGGCTTTCCCTGTCATGAACACGGGCAAGTTGCCGATGATTGGTAGGGCAGGAGGTCCGGGTGGTAAGCGATATTGCTTGCCATATCTCTTGGAGACAAAACTCTTAACCATCCACAAAACAAGAACAAGAATCACTAACTCAATAGCCACCATGATTCACCTAGCTCGTGGTCCCATACAAATTAAAAAGAATTCAATTCACGAAATATCCAAACGGGTGTCTTGTAAAGAACAGTTACTGTGACTTGAAGAGAAATCCGCCAGCGAGACGAGATGTTTTCTCTCTTTGAGCTTGAGCTACGAATGAATCTTCTATCCTTCACTCTCCGTTGATATTGCAGCTGATCGCCTGCGATGTCAAACTCCGAACACAGACTCGGGCGCACGCGACGATTCGAGCATGCAACGCAGCCAGCTGATTGAAGCTCAGCGATCGCCTGACAGGTAATACGAAGTAAGCGCACGCCAGCTCGCTGCAGTTACCCTCAAAATAACCTAAAACCACACACATGTAATAATCGAAGACTGGGTATAGAGGGCCGTTGATATGTCATCACCCATTATCACGTTAGCTATTTTATACCTTCGCGCAGCCTCGTTTGTTTAATTATCCCATAGTCTGTCAAACGTAGCTTTCCCATTCGGAGAATCCCGCCTTCTGATTGGCTGCGAAACTTCGTACTTATGCTAATAAGCACACGCCCATCGACCAATCAGCGCCCGTCCTTGCTCGACTAGTTAAGTTCAATGAACACCTACTCATCATACGAGTGTTTTCTTTCTCTACCTGTCTCCCGTATTTTCTTCTTTATTTTCTTCCAAAGAAACTAAGTCAACACGCACTCTGAACAAACTGGGAATATATCAGTGCATTGACATGGTGCCGGGTGATTATTTGGAGGGCAAAAGAAAAAGAAAAGAAAATCAACAAATAAAGAAAGTTCGAGTATTGGCATGACATAAATATCAACGGAGGTCGCTCAAGGCTCGTTCGAGTAATAGTACAGTCACCTCTAGACTGTACTCTAGCTGGGTCGGCCCTGTGTATGATGTTGATAATAATAAGCTACGGTCGTGTGACAGCCCAGCGTCTGAAGAAGAAAGACGCCCCCTAAGACAGAGAAGAAACACAGATATCTTCGATGATAAGAAAACAGATACGCTGGAAATTCTTACCGCAACGTGCAAAGTTCCAAAGTGTTACGAAGTGAGTCAGTGAATAAGAAAAAGCCTATACTGCAGCAAAAATTAAAAACGTTCGGTTAATTTATTATTTAAAACTGTATTCGGGTCATTAAAAGAAATCCACAATCATTATTGTTAAAAATGTATGTTTGGAATAAGGTAGCAAAAAAATCATGAAGCAAAATGCATTGTCATTCCACGATTGATCTGGGACCCGTTTCACAAACTTTTTTTCAATGACAAATGACAAAAATCAGTGACAAATCTGCTGATAACCAATCAGAAGCAAGGATTTCCCTAGCTTATACAAAAGACTGTGACTGGTCACTGATGACCATTTTTTGTGAATTGGGTGTGGGGGTGTTAGGTGGACAAAATGTAAAACAAAAAAAAATAGTAGTAATAATTAAAAAATCACAAGGTGTGGGAAAATGGGAGGGGGTGAAAAGGGGTAAAACTCACTTTTCATTTGCAATTACCAATTTCAATTCATTTTTCTCACTTTCTTCTTGTTAGTTTCCTTTCTTTTTCTCCATTCAATAATTGGATGAAGATGTGCATGTGCTCCCTTTTTTGGTACTAACCTACTGTTGCAACAAAATGGATGTCTTTTGTTTTTTTCCTTCTGATTAACAAACCGTTTCAAAACAGTTATCTTTGAAATGAATGTCATACATTTTCATAGGACTGTTTCCGCCTTGATTCCAGCACCTCCTTATAACTTCCAATCGAAATGGAGTCCTGCCAAAATCTTGATTTGAAGGTGAATTTGAGGACGATTCGGATTTTGCTTTCGCCTTGACGAGCGCGCGCTGCTCGACCCTGTGTTAAGGTCGAGGTGTTTAACGGATAAAGCCCAACACGAGACCTTGCATATCGGACTAACCCCCAGCCGACGGGCTTAGGGTGCGTTTAATCGACACTTTTTCACCCTAGAATCACGGTTTCTAAAGACGTTTAGTTTAAAACACGGTTGCGTTCAAGCGAATTTTCTTCGGTCGTAAAAATAAACGTGTTTGAAAACACAAACATGAAACGCTGAAAAAGATGCGTTTTGTATCATGATTCAAAAGAATCACGGTCGCTAAAATTCGATTGAACGGACGGAGTTCTCAATCATGATTGCATGACGAAGCCTCTTCCGGTTTGGGAAAAACCGCGCGCCCGCTTTGCATGCAATTTGCGTTCACTATACCATCGTGGCCTGTTCCGTTATGTTATTCCTTGTTTTTCCTTCTATCATTTTCTCTTTCTGTCTTTCCTTATGTTATTCTTTGTTTCTTCCTTCTTTTCTTATGTTATTCTTTGTTTTTTTCCTTCTATCACCTTTTCTTATGTTATTCTTTGTTTTTATCATTCTATCATTTGCTCTTTCTGTCTTTCCTTATGTTATTCTTTGTTTCTTCCTTCTATACTTATGTTATTCTTTGTTTTTTCCTTCTATCACCTTTTCTTATGTAATTCTTTGTTTTAAGCATTCTATCAATTTCTCTTTCTGTCTTTCCTTATGTTATTCTTTGTTTCTTCCTTCTATTTTTATGTTATTCTTTGTTTTTTCCTTCTATTACCTTCTCTTTTGTTATTCTTTGTTTCTTCCTTCTATTCTTATGTTATGCTTTGTTTTTTCCTTCTATCACCTTTTATGTAATTCTTTGTTTTAAGCATTCTATCACTCTCTCTTTCTGTCTTTCTGTCTTTTCTTATGTTATTCTTCGATTCTTCCTTCTTTCACCTTCTCTTATGTTATTCTTTGTTGTAATCATTCGATCGACTTTATCTTTCTGTCTTTCCTTATGTAATTCTTTGTTTTAAGCATTCTATCAATTTCTCTTTCTGTCTTTCCTTATGTTATTCTTTGTTTCTTCCTTCTATTTTTATGTTATTCTTTGTTTTTTCCTTCTATTACCTTCTCTTTTGTTATTCTTTGTTTCTTCCTTCTATTCTTATGTTATGCTTTGTTTTTTCCTTCTATCACCTTTTATGTAATTCTTTGTTTTAAGCATTCTATCACTCTCTCTTTCTGTCTTTCTGTCTTTCCTAATGTTATTCTTCGATTCTTCCTTCTTTCACCTTCTCTTATGTTATTCTTTGTTTTAATCATTCTATCGACTTTATCTTTCTGTCTTTCCTTATGTTATTCTTTGTTTCTTCCTTCTATCATCTTCTCATTCTTTGTCTTATTATTGCGATCTATGCTCAAAACAGCAGTCGACAGTCGGCCGTAAACAATTCCAGAAAGCGCGCGCCGAAGTTCCTGGGCCATACTGCGCAGTGTGATGCGCAGTGGTTTGGCTCGCAATGAGCTAGAATCAGCGTTGATGAAAAATCGCTTGAACGCAAACCGCAGTGACCTTGCTTTTTGTAACGGCGTTTTGAATTGTGATTCATGTTTGTGATTCTAGCTTCGAAAATTCGATTGAACGCACCCTAAGACCCTAAAATCTAGGGCACTGTACGCGGGCACATATGGAGAAAGGTGAATAACTTCTTGTTATTGGGTTAAAGGTGGATTCTGGCATTTGCTCCAGGAGCAGTCGAAGTCGACATAATATTTCGTCTTCAGGCTACCAAGGATATCACGTAATGATGGCATAGTTAAAAGCAAGAAAACAATAATGGAATATAAATCACACAAAGAGGGAACTAAAATGGTAATAATCAAATTTCGTTGATATCACATACAGAATAAAATGTCTTCAGTGATCTTATGGCATTTTTCTTTTATTTGTCGAATCATGAAAGAAGTTTACATCTGGTGCAAGAATCGTTTATATAGCGTAGAAATATGTTCATGTTCTATTTTTTAAGGGGGGGGGGGGTACTTTTTAGGTGGCGTAGCGAAGGCAGTCGCTCAAGTACTAAAACATGAAATTCGTTTTTAATCTTTAAATTGATCAGAAACAGCAGAGTTGTTGTTGTCGAGTATTCTAGAGACATGACTTGATATATAGGTCGTGAGTTCAAGCCCTGGCACGGTCTTTGTAGAAAAACAAATTCCTTTTTTGGTGATAAATCTAATAATTCTTGGGATATCTCTCCTGTGCTGATCGGAAAATGTAAAAAAGTTAAGGTGCCCCAAAATATAGCCCCGGTTCTGGAAGTAAGAGCAATGACCCCATTTATTGGGGGGGGGGGGGGGGGGGGGAGGGTCAGAAACGAAAGAGGTTAGAACAAAACAAAACAAATTGTGGATTCCCCGCGAAAAATTCAATCTAGAGGCATGTATACGACGTCTGATCCAGCCTAGAGAAAATAATCCGGCAGATTTATCTTAGGGCAGGTGTGTCACGAGCGGCTGGATGATACTTGTACAGTATTACAGGTATGCCCTTGATCTGAGGTATGAATTGGTGACATGCCCCCGGTGGTGTAGGAATGGTCACAGGGAGTTACACCCCCTCCAAAAAAAAAAACGAAAAACAAACGAACAAACACACAAATAAAATTAAAAGGAAACGAGTGATAGTCCAGAAAAAAATGATATGCTGTTCAGAGAGAAAAAAGATAGAGATGGAAGGGGTGCCCCTGATCGTAAGATGTTAGTGGATGGCATGCACCCAGTTGTGTAGGTATGGGGGCACATCGGGTTACCCCCCCCCCCCCCCCATTAAAGTGACGAACACAAAACACAGTAAGATGAAAAGAAGAGAGGGAGAACGCAAAGGAGAGGGAGGGGGAGGGGGCGGGGGGGGGGGCGAGGGCGAGTTGAACAGAAGATGATAGGACTCCTGCCATCCCTAAAGTCGAGGAAATTATACACCGTTTATTGGGGGGGGGGGGGGGGGGGGGGTCATTTTCAAGGAGAATTATAAAATTAGGCAATTTTCGTAATCAAAGTTAATGCATAACTCTTTGTAAAGTGCTTCATTACGATTTATTTAATTCACCTCTTACAAATAATTGTATTTCAACAGTCATAATGCAAATTGCATATTATTACGTTTATAGGCAGGACGCGCCTTAATGTTTGTCCTACCTAGCAACAAGTATTGAGATACATTTACTCGTAACAGGTGAATTAAATATTTTGTATCGGGGCGCTTCACAAATGCATATAGGCCTATGCATACATTTGGTTACATTACGAAAATGGTCCATTCCATTCTTTCCCCGTGTAGATACTGACCCCGTAAATGAAAGATAATTACGTACCACTGTCACTAGCCTGCACGCCTTTTATTCTTGATCCCAATCATGTCTATTGACCTCTAGAAAAACACTCAAAATGTGTTTTTCAAAGGGTACTTTATAACCCTTATGACTCTGGTCACATTCATAATATTGAAGAGTTCTCCGAAGACCCACGGTAACCTCTCGTAAAATCGTACAGTCAGCAATCATTACAAGATTTATAATGCGTTTTCTCCGTATTCATCGGTTGTCCTTAGAAATGGATGATATTAATTTTAAGCACAGTCTTTTATAGCTGTGAAATTGTTGTTGCGTCCTGTGACAAGCCCTACTTTGGCACTACTTCTGATCTTTATTTGTTTCCTTCTGATTCCATTTAAATATTAACATTTTTCGGTAACATAACAAACATAAGATACTAAGAATTATTATCTGGCAATGAGTCATACATAAAGCAAATATACATAACAATTATTGTTATATAAAAAGAAAGATACATTGTCGAATCATCATATTTCATTTAACTTTATAACATTTTTGCAGATGAAGGACTGCAATTGTAAGTAAAATGCTTGAAAACATGACAGCCCCACAATAGTTCTTATGAAATAGATGAGCAAATGTATTAAGCAGAATGGACAAATAATTGAAAGCATATGTAAAAAAAGACGATGATGGTGATAATGATGATAACTTTCCGACTAGCTTTTACTCTACAAGCCCAGAAAATGTTTTCTTTTCTATGTAAAGGGGAACATGCATGTATATTTTTTCCTGATTTGACGAATAACTTTGGCTGATCTGCTGGAATGTCCGATATGAAGGCTGTCTTGACCAATCAGTGTCATCATTAAAATTAATATTTATCATGTCGAAAACATTAAGGTCAGTACTTCAAATTTTGCCATTTTACGGAGAACAACATGATTTATTCCTTCCTTGACGATGTGTGGAGGTATGAATCTTTGAAATATCTGGAAAAACGTTTTTTATTCTGATTTCTGCAGACAAAATTTTGTTTTAAATAAAATTTTGAAATCTGTAACCGTAATAAGATATAACCTTCTTTTGACTGTGTTTGTCCTTTTTCAAAGCGATTTCCTCAAACGAAACAGTTGAACGAAAGACGGCCGATAAGGTGGATGATGGCTTGATTATCGTTAAAGCCATAATGGTTTTTTTTCTTCTTCAGTCTTCGACCTATATAGATGAGGTGAATGGTTACCGACACTAAATTATCCTGCTGGTAAATAGTTGCACCTGTAGGAGACATCACAAAACCAACAATTCGTAGGCATACTGTTAATTTTTTAGGGGGGGGGGGTGTGGTCATGTCTTGCTAGTATAACAACTTTCAAACCCGACAATTTAGTGAGAGAGAGAACATTGTGAGACTTTCCTTTATGTTACCAGCCGCTATAAACGGTACACACTAAGAAATAGGGGTACATTTGGGGTGCAGATTACGCGTAGTTGGCCGAGGGTACTAATTTGCTCCATATAGGGCGCACTCAGTGCATTCAACGTAAAATGTGCACCCTGAGGGGTGCAAGAATTTGGAGGGTGCAGAATGTGCACCCCGCTAGTCTTTATCAAAGCATTATGAAATTATACTGTAGTTTGAAGATTGATCTGTTCTCAAGTCTGTGTATATATTTCAAGAACAACATAACACAACAATAAACAATTATACCCTTTTTATGCATCGTTATGAAAAATCATGGACTATAAGTTTTATGAAACAAGTTTAAGTCAGTCGATCTTTTGCAGAGACTTTTAATTCCGTTCAACTGCCGAGTTTAATAAGCGAGTTCGTAGTTAGATCCTGCGCATGCGCGAAAAATCCTCCGTGACCTTTCCGCTGGATCAATTGGGATAAATATTGGTCGGTGCTGTGCTTACACACAACAGTGAATGGGGAATGTTAGCATTTATCACGTTCTAGATACGATTTGTTTACATCATGACATCATTCCTTTTCCACAAATCATCTTGAGCAGGTAACTGGATATATTTTCCTTCTTTTCCTTTTGTTTTGTACGTGGTCAGCAAATGATTTAGTATTTTTCTTCTTTGCAATCGGCAGTTGCCTCCACAGAGGCGAAAGTATGCAGTGTCCCGACTGTTGCCCCATACAGTATATTTTGTGTAAGCCGTCTGCTTCGCATGGCAATCGTTAAAAAAGGTCGTGATTCTGACTTTAAAATTTAATAACCGGTGTTAAGAATAACTCATATGAAGGCTCTTCCCTGCTAGTTCAGCCTGTATATCACTTAAAATAATTATGGCCTACATGATCTAAACTTACCTGCTTACGCATATTTTGTTTGTTATTTTGCCTGATCATGTTGATTGAACTGAAGTGAAGAAAAAGAGTGACTAAATTCAGACTAGATCTAGATCTCTAGTCTATGTAATCGAAACAAAAGACACTGAGACCGATTTGAAAAATGTATACAAACCGTATAACAAGGACTGGACTTCTAGTTATGCCTATCCATTGACTAAAATAAGTAGTTTCACTTCACTTCCTGTTAAAATTCTTTCAATCAATGACAATGAATGCTGCCACTGTGCCAGCTGTAAATTCACCTTCACTGTCCTGCTTGCCCAGTGACATCATAAGCAGTGCTGATGTCCTCTTGGCAATGCCAATGGGCTGTTTATTCCATTACAGCTAGCATGTGTTATAGGGAACAAGGCAGATTTATTTGGTAAATTTGTATGATCATTGAGATTTTAACCTTAATTAAGGCAATAATTTAATGTTCTTCCTTTCTTGGGGGGGGGGGGGGGGGGGGGGGGTTGAGACTATCAGCTGTGCATTTTTTTTCTCCCAAGAAAGAAGAAATATTTTCCTGCCCAAATAGAAACCATTATAATTTGTGTTAACATGAAATATTTTTCTTTCTTTTTACAATCCGACTATCATCATGGGGAGAATCTGTGCTGTTATTGGGTGCTCGAACAGTACATTCAAGCTTGATAAATGGTATTCAAAATTGTGTGACAGACATGGCCTGAAATACGGGGCCTGCGTATGCACACTACCTTCTGTACCATTCCCTTTTCCTTTGCAAAATAAAGATGCAGACGGCCGTCGACGATGGATAAAGGCGATAAATCGAAAACGTCCAAATGGCAAAAACTGGGAGCCAACGTATGGAGATAGGGTTTGCTCATATTACTTTCGAGATGGACAACCTAGTGCAGCGTGGCCAGACCCAACAATGAATCTGGGATACAGCTCAGCACGCCAGTCTTCACATAAATCTCCTCGTCTGCCTCCAAGAGAAAGACCTCAGTGCCCAGAAAAGAAGAAATCAACAAGTAAACGGAAGAGAAAGAATGTCGACTTGACAGGAGATCCTGACTCACATGAAACCTCTACAGCTGAGGAGCACCTAGGAGTTAGTGAGACAGCTTCAAGTAAAGAAAAGAGGAAATCAACATGTAAACGGAAGAGAAAGGATGTCGACTTTCATGGATCCTCTACTCTTGATGAGCACCAAGAAATTGATGAGACAGCTTCAAGTAATAAGGAGAAAAGATCTGATCATATTGTTGGTGCACATCTCACTGTTCACACTTATGGGCTACATTGTGATAAAAGATTTTGTACCTGCCTTGGATGTGTTGCAAAGCAAAAACAAATTGAAGATCTACAACAGAGGAATAGTAATTTACAGGCAAAGCTGAAAGCTACAAAGAAACAGCATGGCAAGAAAGGTGATTTTGATATGACTACTAGTTGTCACGAGAATTGATAAAACTGTCACGATTGTACACTGGATTTGAATCCAAAAAGTCACGAGTAATATGTCATTTCCTTTTATTCGTCTGATGAAAGGGACATAATGTTTCTGGTGATTTGTTGTCACTATTTGATTGGAGCCAAGGAGCCCTGTGTCTATATTAATTAAGAGAAGCAAACATAGGCTGTGCAGGAATACAGTAATTGTGCTAGTCAAATGCACGGGTATGAACTGGTTAGTGATTATTTCTGTCTTGAGGCTAGCTTAACTTGATACATTTATTAGAATATCATATATTGAATGTACCTCTTTATATCTTGTATCAGGGCTGAACATTTATGAAATAAATAAAACATGGACATGTGAAATTGACTAACTACATGTATGTATGTCGGGTTCCAAAGTATTACAAATTTACCGTTTTTCTATACACATTTACAGGTGTATTTTCTTGGGCTATATGAATACATATTTTTTTTGAATAATTGAAGTGTGCTATTTACCAAAGTATTGTATGTTTTGTGTGTGCTTATATTTTTATAAAGACAGAAAATAGGATTTTTGTATTCTTATGCAATAATAAAGCAGCTAACTACATTATGATATGCAGCTCAAAGAGATATCTTGATCATGAGAATAGTTACATTTCTCATCTTATATTTCTGTTGTAAATAGTGACAGAGAGAGGTTTTCTTCTCCAAGCCGAAATCAGATTTCCGCATGTAGAACACGTGATCGGACTTACAATCGATTGTATCTCTTTCTGCAACGGGGCCCAGAAGTGATTACTGTTCTTTTACTACTATAAGTTCCAATCGATGTGCATTCTAGTATTCTTGTATGCCCTGTAGAGTAGTATTAATTTAGTTTTGTACAATATATTTGCTGTCCCCAAATTATTTGGTGGAATTGATGGAATAAATGAAGATAACATTTTCAGTAGTCATCTTCATTTATAAGAATAAATTGGTGTTGATTCCCTGACTCAAGCTGTTAAAGTTTGTTCTCTTGCCTTTACTTCATGCAAGAAAAGCATACTGTATTCAAAGGTGTAATTGTAGATTTCACCTTTTTTGTACCTCAAGTTAGAATGTTGATGTTTGCCAACAGCCCAACATGGTATATTACACGCACATTGATTACTTCTTTATATTACTTGTTACTTTTGTCTAGATATTGCAGAAGGTAAACCGCATATATATGGCAACAGTGTCATATGTGGTTATTTTCTCTTACCCACTATGCATAGTTGAAACTGAAACCGGTCATTCATGTTGTCAATAAAATGTGATTTTAATGCTAAATATATTACTCATTGCGGATATAGTATCGAAAATAATATCGCTAGTGATATTCGTTTGGGCGTTATTGTTCCAATTATCGATCGAATTTTAGACCGCTTTACGGTCCTCCCGTAAAGTATAAAAGACCCTTGCTTACAACAGTTTTTATCACCTGACGAAGTATTGCAGTAGCATACGAAACGTCGTGATCTTTTAGATTCCTTATTGACCACATTGCGAGACAAACGAATATCACTAGCGATATTATTTTCGATAAATGTGATTTTGATATGAAAACAGATTGTTTGATCTTCTGATTTTATTGGTTATAATGTGATGTAAAGGGTGCATGTGCACCCTGCAATGTGCAATTCTACACCATATAAAGGCTGTAAATCTGCACCCCTAAAGGTGCTTGCTTGCATCCCAAGGGGTGTATGTATGCACCCTTCAGGGAACAATTGTGGACCCCAAACCCCTGCACCCTATATGGGACAAGTCTGCACCCCAAACTGGGGTGCAAACGAGCACCCTTAGGGGTGCAGACCGCTGCTACAATAGCAGCCACCTATAGGGTGCAAGTCTGCACCCCAAATAGGGGTGCAATTTTGCACCCCAATTGGGGGTGCAAAATTGCACCCTATAGGTGGCTGCTATTGTAGCAGCGGTCTGCACCCCTAAGGGTGCTCGTTTGCACCTCTAAGGGTACTCTTTTTGCACCTCTAAGGGTGCAAGTCTGCACCCCAAATAAGGGTGCAATTTTGCACCCCAATCGGGGGTGCAAAATTGCACCCTATAGGTGGCCGCTATTGTAGCAGCGGTCTGCACCCTATAGGGTGCAAATTTGTACCATTATTTTTTAGTGTGTAGCATTAACAAAAAAGCAACATTTCGTTATAATTGATTTTTGGAAATATCTACTCTAGAACGAAATATGAACGACAGTCTGAAAAACAAGAACTCTAAAAAAAACCAAGAAAATGAAATAAAAAAAGCAGTAACAAACATAAACAAATAATTTATAACAAACTTAAGGACGAGCAGGCCGGGCAGGATTTTTTTTTAATCAAGAGACAGCGATACCTATTTTTTTGTTAAAGTTTGACGATTATATCAGGAATTATTTTCTCTAATTATCATGATAATCATCATCTCTTTTGCATGTTCTTCCTCTCTCTCCTACTCTGGTGATTTTCTCCCATATATTTTGGAAAATTGATTTTACTCTAAATTTCATATAATCATTAGCTTCATTAGCTTTTATTATTTACACATTTACCAAAAAGAAATCAAAGTACAAACAGCTGCAACTGGACTAAAAAAATGACTTGTGGACGGCGGCATTGAAGATTGGTCGAAGAGAGAGAGAGAGAGAGGGAGGGAGGGAGGGAGGGAAAAGAGAGAGAGAAGAGAGAGGGAGAGAGAGAGAGAGAGAGAGAGAGAGAGAGAGAGAGAGAGAGAGAAAAGTTTATACGGAGGTCAAGGACAAATAAGATCGTTTGAATTAGAAAAAAAAGTACAGTACGAAAGAACAAGGTGAACTTGAGAAAGGGGCGGGGGAGTGTAACAGAGAAGAGGAGAATGTTAGAGAAAGAAGAGGGATACAGAGGAGGAGGGGAAGTGATGATGAGGAGGATGAGGATGACGAGGATGATTGGGAGCAGGATGAGAGGAGGAGGACGTCAAAGGAAGTGGAAAAGAAGAGAATTAGGTAGGGACAGATAAAGAAAGGGAAAAGGTGATGCATGTATAAGGAGAGAAGAAGAGGATATGACAAAAATGGATAAGGAGGGAAAGTCGAATGAAGGATATAGGAATGAGGAGGAAGAGAAGTAGAAGGAGAAGGGCAATAATTGGGGGGGGGGGGCTTGGGAAGGAGAAGGGGGAGGAACTATGCTTTTTATGCCGGTATATTTCACCGAATGGAATTGAAAATAGGCGATTCAGCAATCTGCCCTACATTTTTATTGCCGAAATCAATATCAGCCACGCCCTTGTTTTCCCAACTCAGCCACCTTTATGACCATTTGGTTGCACTTTTTTCATTATTTATTTTTTCTCCTAACACTATACGAGTTCATGAACTTTTATTTTCACTTGTATTCTGTCCATCACTTCAAAAAATAATAATTAAATCGACCACTGCCTATACAAACATGATAAATATAACGGTGTATGTAATATGAAATAGATTTGTTCCAATATTTGCTCTCGCGTGTGAAGTTCATGCCATCGATAAAAAAGTGCATTATCGATTGGGCTTCGGAAAACAATAGGATGGCTGCGTTAAGAAGGTGGTGTTATAATGAAATGGCCCGTCCATGAACCGCCGAGAGATAGTAGATGCTCACGCCCAAAATACAGGCTGGTATCGGGACCAGGCAGACATGGCGGAACCGGTTGGGTGTGACAAGAAACGATCATCTTTTTGTTCACCACGACACCTTTTTCATTTATACCCTTCCCCTCCTGCTCCATGTTTGTCAGTTCGTCCCCATTTAGATATTTCTCTTTTCTTAATTTAATTTCGCTATTGATACACATGTTGCTTTCAGTCCCCATGCCCTACCGCGCCCTCCCCCTTCTTTACCCCCTCCTCCCCTACCCAGTGCTCTTTTCCTACCGAACACGTTGCATCTGTCCTTTTCTCTCTGTGTCGCGCCAATCTTTTAATCTCCAATATTCATATAAGATGTGATAAGGATGTCATTTTCATTGCAAATATATAATTTTCTTCATAACTGCCATTGTCATTGTCAATAGTATCCTCATTGTCATTGTCATTGTCATTATCATTGACATTGTCTTTTTCATTATTATTTTCATTATCATTGTCTTATCATTGTCATGAAAGCCGCGCGACCTCTCCATTTCTCCTTGAATATGTATTACTTTTCAAATTGTCTCTTAATAATTGATTGATTGATTGATTTTTATTCGACAAGCTTTCAACATACAACAATATACAATAATAACGGATCAAAAATAAGTCAGCTTGAACAGGATAACCCACGAAAGCTCGAGAGCTTATTTCCAGTGGGGTCCCTAAATCAACATCTTTTCTCATTAAGCTCTCCCCCTCTTCCTGTGTCTATATAAACCTACTTAATTCTTTAAAATGAAATTAATCACTAAAAATTGGGGCATGTCAATAGTGTTTTCTGTCAGGAAAGGGGTTTTGGCTGTTTTATGCAATAAACTCTGGACGACACCGTAAAACTAATTATAATTTTGTCTGCCTGTCCGTTGCACCAATCATCCCCTCACCGTCAGGTGCTCCTAAAAAACGTCAGTCATTTTTCTCAATTCAATGGCGTAGATGGGATGGGGTACGGGGGCACGTGTTATGGACATTGACAGAAAAGGGCAATAACGTTTTTCATTTTTGCCTCTAACGCCACCTTTATGGAAAAAACAGGATCTCCATAGTCAATACCTCATCAAGTTTTGGAGGCTGCTCATCACACTCGCAGGTTGTGATTACCTAGAGGTATTTTGATGGGCGGGGCAAGCTTTTTTCCGATGTATTGGGAGGGGTTGAGGATGGGATGGGCGACAAGATAAGGGGGGGGGGGTCGAATAACTTTGCTTCCACTTGAATGTACTCTCATTTATTTTTTCTCTTGACGATTTAATATCTCTGTTCATGATTACAACATAATTCATGATAATCCGGGAATTTTACCATTTTCATTTTTATATGTTTTACGTAGAATAAGATGGACTGAATTCCAACTTGAAGAACGTTTAATTAAAATATTACAGTGTAAGGATGCCATGAAGAAATATTACATTATCGACTAAATTACAAAGGAGCTAAATGCATGAAATTGTTTGTAAATTATATTGAAATATGTAAGTAATATTTCGTTTGAATTACGGCCCCAAATACAATGGCTACGCCCAACATGCCCACAAACACCACTGTCTCCTCAATCTCCTGTTTTTTTCTTTCACTTATCAATACCCTACGACCTTTCGTGCAAAAGCTTGAACTACATTTATCAAATAATTTATACATATAGACATCCACCAAATACCTGTGTACCAGAGCCACGCGGTGACGTACATAATATTTCATCTATCTCTTTGATAGAATAATTCCATTGATCAATAGTTGATATGTGCGAGAAGGAGTGAGTGTACTTATCTAGGCCGTGAGCTTATCGAATTTTGACGGGTAGCCCCTTCCATCTAGGTGTTACTCCCAAAGTTGGAAAACAAAATTTTCAGAAGGAGACAGCTTCATAACCTGCGCGTCAACATGTATATTGCCAACCCTCTAATCATTTTTTTATTTTGGTTGCAGTTGTCTTTTTTTTATTTGTTGGGGGGGGGGGGGGGGGGGGGTAGTCAAAAGGTCAATACAGGTTTAGTCTACATTTCACGCACACAAAAAAAGGGGGGGGGGCGAATCGCCGACATCACCCCCTTGCCCTACTAAAACCCTTGCACCCCGCGTTCCAAGGTCTCCCCTATCTATATACCACAAAACAAAGATTCGTGTCAGGCTAAATAATTTTGCACTCTTTTGGGTCCATACAAATATCTAGAAATGCATAACAATTCAAATGTTAGGCAATTCAATTAAGTTAGGCCTCATGGCTGCTATTCGGAATGTTTTTTTAAAGATATTTTTTGATAAGAAAGCATAGAAAATATAAAAATAGGATTTCTTTTACCTTGAAAAAGTGCACAGAATATAAAAAGCAGCCACCCCAAATTAAAAAGCATAAAAAATACAAAAATATGATTTTTCTGTATTACCTTGAAAAAGTACACAATATATAAAAAGCGGCCAAACACAGACTCTGTTCAAATACAATATGTTATTTTATTTATTGTAATATATGAGTTACACGATGGCGCCGGTTGCTAAGACATAAAACAAGAAAACAAACACAGACTGTCTTCTCTGAAAACATTTTTATATGCACTTCATAAAATTTGTAGGACTTGCAATTTATATTTTTCCCGTGAGAACGAACTTGCCCTTCAACATTTTCTCAATGATTTCTTTTTCTTTTTCGGGTTGGGCAACATGGTGCGTTAATGTCGTGACATACACAGCATAATCTATGTTATGAAAAGCCTTTTTTTCTTCATTGCAAACAAAAGAATGTGTTGGATTGACGAAATGCATTGTTATCATTCATCAAAATTGGTCGTAGGTACTTAAGCATTGGAGTACCTAGTCATATATTATTGCTATGGTAATTATTTCTTTAAAGTTATAATTTTGAATATCCTAAATCACTTTACAATTTATAAAATGATTTTGGTCATTTCATTTTGCAAGGGACCTAAATTAATGGATGTGTTAACGATTTTCAATAATAATTATAAGAGCAGTCAACTTTTTAGGTTTTAATTGATTAAATTGATGATGGTTGTAATGAGAATAAAAGAACAACATGCATCGCGGCCTAGACGGCCGAATTGGGCCATTGTTTTACAAATATAAAATACGATATATAAAAACATTCATATTAAATGACATCAAAAAATTAACCGAACTTGAATGAGTAAATTGTTTTAAATAATTTAATGTTTCATAAACGTTTATACATTCACTATAGAAGTTGCTTAGACTACATTCTGCTCCATTGGAACTGAATTAAGGAATCTTTTGTATATATTTCTACCATATTTAATATAAGAATTTTACCGAATCAACTTAAATTGATAAAAAGCTAAATAATGAAATTAAGATACAATCTAACTACATGAAATTGCATACATGTTATAATGATTCAAATCAGATTCCTGTATTTAATTCTCTTTATGATAAATAATATAAATTATCCATTTTAAAATAATCTGAAAAGAGGTATACCAACTGTATTTCAAAACGGATTTATTTTCTATGCAGAACCTATTTAAGACTGTTACGATATATAAATCTATTTTATTTCCCTTTCCTTTTTTAACAACACGTTATTGTACAAATTCATTGTACACATTTCCTTTGGCCTTATATTCATTTTTGACTGGTTGGCCGCGAATGAACTTTCCCCAAATAAAGCATTTCTACCGCTAGACTGCAGAACATCAAGACATACATGTAAATACAAAAACAAAACAACGGCAAAGTGTAAAATCATTTCAATTATCGACTCGAAATTTGAGAAAGTATATTTTCTGATAAAGCAAAACATCCCTAGAGGCTACCTATTCCAAATTTCTTGTATACATTTCACGGTAATAGATCAAGTTAGGAGATACAAGATACACCGTCGAAAAATAAATACTATTTCTCCCCGAGGATAAAATATATTCAAGCTTCTATCTTTAAGCAAGCACTGTATAAATTATGTAATATTATACGCAGAAAGAGTTATATCGAGTTGACTGATAAGAAAGGGCGATATTCTCGTGCCTTCAGCAATGTATACAATTTCTCCTCAGTCAACAAACTCGCTCTATTCAAACCCATAATCAATCCATACATTAAAGAAAGCAAGCATCACAAAGATGAAGAAATTGCATGCATGTCCGTTCGGTGTCCAAATTAAAGACGTGCTGCTTGAAATCGATGCGAAAATGCAAAGCGAGTTGGCCAGCATGTAAAATAATATTATTTCTTGGTCATGCCGAGAGGTAACCAGGCCGCTAGGAGCGGCGGCGCCGAGGTATTGATCACAGTCTGTATGGAGCACTCCTCAAAATATTGCTGTTATTTTAGTATGATTTGTATGTGAGATGGAGCGATATCTGTGATGAATACATATGGATGCTTTCTATTTGGTTGCTATAGGTTGGTGATGAAAAACTAATACCATAAGCATTACCATAGTGTATGCATGCAATTTCGACATTGTAACTTACGGCGGAGTCAAGATGAGTTGCATAGTATTAAATAATCATGAATTGAGTCTTGATTTTTTGTTGTTGTATACTTCATTTGATTTGATTGATTTGATTTAATTTCAATATGCATATAGGTCCTGCATAATCATACGATCATACGTAATCATCATATAGATTAGCAATTGTGTAATCTTGAATATTGAACGGATAAACATTTTATAAATTATTGTCATTTATCACTGTACAGTATCCTAAGCGGAAAATAAAAATACCGAAATATTAAAGAACGAATAAATTGTGGTTAATGTTAGATAGAAATAAACAGAGAAAAAGAAGGGGAACAATGTACTTCTTGTTTCATTTTACAGCACGTTAGACATGTATGGCGGTTGAAAAAAAAAAAAAAAAAAAACTATGTCACAATCACTGTTATTGAAATGACACGATTGATGTGATATTATGTTAAATTAATTGCATTACGTGATAATTTCTACTTTTTCTACTCTTCCCGTCAAAAACAATTGTGTACTTTCGGTATAAGTTATTTTCATCGCATTTAATCAAAAGAATGAGTTTTCAATCTTCTTAACCTCTAACGGGGGGGGGGGGGGTATATCATAATCAAAGCCATTACGATAGCCCCCATGCAGTATACAAATAAAATATTATTCTTCACAAGGCTCATACGACTCGTATATATGTCATTCATGATTATTTTTAATAGGCCAAATGATATTCTTCATCAGAAGTTTGTAAAAGAACTATATTTTATGTGTGAAAGATTAATTGAATTTCTTTTTGTATTTCATATGAAATTGCGAAAGAATGATTAAAAATGGCATGGACAGCAAAAAATAAAACAAATAGCAACAACCAACCATCGAACCAAATGAAAAATTACACAAACCTCGTTGAGTAATTCCATGATGACCAAGTATAATAATGCAAATATGTTCTTATCAAAAGGAAAACATCTTTATATTTTGTTTGCATAATGGTAGGAGATTGCTGTTTTGTACATTGTGGACAAGTTACAAATAAATCTCTCTGCAAAACAGTACATTAATGTTATTCAAAACTTCTTGCATGATATTTATCATGTTTACCGTATGCGGTTTTCTTGTATTATTGTGATAATGCCAGAAATTGAATTCATAATAATGATAAATAACCTGCAAGCCACATAGCGCCTGCAACAATGGGATGCAATAGTCGACGTTTGATAGGAGAATGAAGCAGAAGAAGATGACATTTTTTTTATATGAATAATTTGATAGAATTCGTAAATAAATATGGTTCCTAGTTTATATGTTAACAATAAAGAAAAACATATTTCTAACTTGATACGTTATTTGTCCCGCGTGGCCGATAATTTGATCAAGCCCTGTTCTAATTTTCTTTATAACGTTTTTTTTATATTTTTCCTCCATATTTCTGCTTGCAATATAAAAATGTGACCATTATTTGTTCAATTATTGCTGAATCATCAATAAAGCGTCATACAAGAAAGAAACAAGAAAGAAAGAAAAAAAGAGATAATAACATCGAAAGAAAAATGGAATTAAAAAAACTATACCAATCTTTTTTCAATTAATAATTTGAATTTTAGTAGCTCGAATACAAAATATCGATGACAATGTTAAAAATGGGAAATCTATTAAACTTCTTTTTATGTCCTTTTCAACGAGATTTTAAAATGGATAATATACAGCTACACAATATTGATTCAAATAGATCTTTTGAATTTAATACTCGTCATATCATTTCATTTTATCTTGACGCACACTTTTCTCAGAATAATGAACCATACTATTACAAATAAAAATAGAGTTTTAAAATCGTTGGTTGCTTGACTTTTCTAAGACCCGAACGCCTAAATTATTTTACAATAGCACAAAATGACATTTTTACGCTAAAAATGAAAGATTAGTAATTATTGATAAATTGATGACGATGTATCGTATTTGTCTAAATGCGTCGTCTTTTCCGTGTAATTTCTGTATCCATCTCAACACAATGAAGATGGAGGTTTGTTGAAGCCGGAAGATGAGATGACCTGATGTGAGTTCTCGTTGTTGAATCTGACGATGACGACGATGAGGATGGCGACGACGACGAATTCGAAGTCGGAGAAACGAGATGGAGGATGGCCCACATCATGAGACCGTAATCTCGACGAACTCCGTGCGGAACCAGGTGAGCCTGTTCGAGTGTCTCTCCAATCATCGCCGGCATGGGCCGGGGGAACACATTATCGGAGTCCCGCTCTTGGCCGCTGGCTACGATGTTTTCGCCCGCCTCAGGCGCTGGAATTTCACCTGCCCGACGTTCGGGCGGCGATGTTCTCCTATTTTTGCTCATCCCGTCGTTGAATATGACGATGTCTCAGCGTGATTGTTTCAAGGTATTTTGTTTATACTAAATCAGTTTCATTTAACACGCTGGGGTTAAATGTCTGTATAGACTTAGATCTCCCGCTGAAAATATTGCTTTATGAAATATAATTCGAATAAGCAATTTATTAATCATAAAATATATCTATACGACAGTTTCATTTAGAAATCTGCTTAGTGGCATACTGCATTGGCGAGGCATGGAGGGTATCATTCTTTACGTTGCTCGAAAACTCGGGTCAAATCACTCAGAAAATGTCAATGTCTCTCTTTTTCAGGTCTCAAAGCTCGTCATGATTATTTTTGAAATATTTTATGAGTTCCTTTACTTTTTGATTTTCGTACACACCGGCAAACGATTTCAAATCAGTCATCAAACATTGGTAGGCCTAAAGACCAAGCAATATGTCACCAGCTGTTGTAGCTTTCTAGCAATTTCGGCATGGTTCAGCGATATCAATATCCAGTAGAGCCCCAAGACTTGCGAAAAGAAATTACGAAACCGGTGACCACTGTGACCACTGACCACTGCGATCAATAGCACTTGATGACGTAGAATCAATTTGATGGGTAAATCGCCAAATAACAAGGAAATTAAAAAAATCTCTGTTGTTGCGCTGTGAAGATATCATGTCAATGTATGAAATAAATATATTTACATCATGGATCTGATTTTTTTTAAAATTACAATAATCCTTCATTTTTAGGTGTCTATTTTTCTATATCTTTAAACGAGCTTGTTGAAGGGTTACGCAAATGTTTCATTAGTTTTTTAGGACAAGTGTACTTTTTGTCGCTCTTTTTACTTTGTCATTAAGCGCGCCATTTTCTGCCGTTGTAGGTTGCTCATACTTTTACGCGGGAAACCAAAAACTACGTGATGTGACAAGGAGGAGCCTCCTCATTTGCATAATAGGGAGGTGCTAGCAGAAAGCGAGAAGTACTCTTGCAAGTTCATGGAATGAAGAGAGAGACAAGAGCCTGCTGCACTTTTTGTGAAGGATTTCAAGTTGTCGCCGGCAGACGACACTCTTCGATTCAAAGTAAACAATTTATTCTCTGGTGAGACAATAACCTTTTTGCTACATTTTTATGAGCCCCCATACACGTCTCCTTCTCTTTTCTTAAACAAAGACATATGACCCATTTTCTGTCACATATATTATTCAGTAAGTTTTAATTTTCATATTTTTGCACTCTCATCACATGAACCCTATTGAGTACTTTTATTTTATTTTATTGTATTTATTTCTTTATTTCCGTGTACTTTGTTCTCACGCGATTCTCATATACCTCACGCAATCACCTCCCCCCTCTCCCACTCTTTCTGTGATATAGTTCATTATACTTTTATTCTGTTTATAATTTATATTCATGTCGTCTCGATAAAGTACAACAAGATGGTTCAAGTTACTTTTCTTTTATTCCCTTTCTATTTTTTATTTCTTCTCATCTCTTGTTTGTTTGCTCTATGTAGCCTCCACCATCGGTAAACAAGCGTGACTTCGAACTGGAGATGCTGCCAGAGATATATAGCTCACGTCTGCTTCTTTTGACTTCGTCCTCTTTAACTTTGAAACAAACAAACAGTGGAACTGATTTAAAAGTGCACGTCAACTGAAAATGCACTTTTATGACGGACTCTTATACGCTAATATTTTGTCTACTAACTCGTTAATGCACTTGTTGCACAATGTCACAACGCAGTGATTTTATGAGGTAAACATGACGTGCAATTCTAACACTACAGAAGGCACGTAAATGATTAATGCTTGTCATTTTGCATATATAAAAAGAAAAAGATGCTTTGTTGTTTACCGTCCTTTGTTGCGCTTTTATGGCTAGAGTCTTTAGTAGAGACAGTTTTTATTTATAGTCACGCTAACTATACAAAAGAGCGTTTCGATGAATGGTTAAGAAATATATGTAGGGTGGGTTATCAGAAAATCTAACCGTTTGAACTTTTATAGGTGGCGAGACGCCACGACTCCAACTCCATATTTCAAAAGGTAAAGATGGATTCACGATGTCAATATATATTTTAAGAAATACAATACAGTTTAATGTACTTTCGTGGGATATATTCATCAGAATATTAGTTATTGATCACGCATCATAAGTCTAAAGGAAAAGAAATATAATCCAACTAATAAAAGTCACTCCAAATTTCCCAGGAGAAACCTGGAAAGTAACCCTCTTCAGGTTTTACGAAACGTATTTGCAAATTTGAAGGAAGCAGTGAAGATGGCCACTACAGATAGGTGACCGTTATAGGGAGGTAGCCTCTAGGGAAGGTTTGACTAATGATGATGACGGTGATGATGAGGGCTTCTCGGATAGCGCCATTGTCCGTATCTGCTAGGCCATCACTGTACTCAAAACAAGATTATCTACAAAATTCCACATTCCTCGTTAATATTTAAATAACAAAAGTGTTCTCTTCTACTTTGAAAAAATCTCAGTGGATGTTATGTTTTTATTCGTGCAATTGTATCATATATTAGTCAACAAACAGATCTCAAAGGATGCCGTAAAAGCAATAGCAATGTATATTATATTTCCTTGTATTCGTATTTTAAAGGCATAATACTAACAATTTTTAAAAATATTTAATAGTGGTGGTTATTTTATCTAAGTATTGTTTAAAAAACCCTGTTTATTAAGGAAATATATATACTGATATAAATAGACAGAAGCAAACAAACAAAAACGAGTTTCTTGTTAATTTCATTAGACCTCCGTTTTTCGCAAATCTTTTGGTATGTTTGGGAATTGATCCAAGTGTAATAAGAAAGGATATAAAAAGATATTCCATATACATTTTTTTGGATTAGAATTTGATATCTTTGTAACTTTAATAACGGCTCATAAAAATGCATCTCGTAGTATATATAGAGCGCCTTAAGCATTTTTTTTTAGAATATACATGGCCGCTTTAAAAGTTGACATTAATATTATGTTAAGTTCTGCGATTGCATTTTAGATATATACGAGAGTATAACAATTGTCAAATTTCGCAGCTTCCAATGAGGGTGTCGACTTATTATGAACATCTTCTTGTCAACTAAGCCGCTATCAATTTGGGGAATATATCAGAAATACTTTAATTTCGTGTGATATCTGCGCAGTTTGTGGTGTCGTTTCTATTTGCAAAAAATGTTATTACTTACCTTGAAATCTTGCGAATCCTAGTCAAAGAAAATGTAAAACCACCTCGTCACATCGTTTAATTTCAGCTGAGAAAATGCACTGATATAGATGAAGAGGAAAATCACCTCCGATTAATGAATCAACTGTTCCTAAACCTTAAAGCAATTTCCTGATGTCCTTGTCAATTTCTCTGCAGTATATCTTTGTATTTATTAACAAATGGTCCTTAACGATTTAGAATACCTTGCAAATACCGGTATCTAAGATCAGTCTTGTAACAGTAAGTGAAAAATATCCGACTTATCGTCTACTAAAATGACTAGAAACATTCGTCACCCGTGTGGCATAGAAATCTGGGCTGCACATGGGGGCACAGAATGAACACAATGCATAGTGGTGGAAATGTATTGGGGTCGTGGGGAGATGTAGAGAAAGGAAAGAAGGAAAAACATAATTCTTTCTTTCTTTTTGCTCCTTGTTACTTTAGACAAAGAAGCTATGGCATTACAAGCTGCACAGGCAGCTGTATGTTGGTTACAGCAGGCGAGAAAAAGAAATAAAAATCTGAGAAAAAGGGGAGAAGGAAGAAATACATAACAGCTTCTGTCTTTGGTCTCGGGGGTGAGAGAATGGAGGGGGTTTGAGAGAAAGAGAGAGAAGGTGCCCCAACAATCGTCGTGATGAGGGGCTTTTGTCTTTGCGCCCCAGGATGGCGTCAGTGTCCACACTCCCTGTGACGCCCTCGCCTGACTCAGCGGCGTCGACACTCATGGTATAGACCCCAGCAAAACACACATCGCCTCGACAACATCACCACGATGAAAATAACAAGAACATAGCTCTCCTACTATCACTGACTATGTCTACATCCCGGAAGGTCTGGTAATATCTTATGCTGTTTTTACTTTTATTTCCGTATATATTTATGTTATATGTATGTTGTATGTTTATAATGTTTATTTATGTTATTTGTATAATTGCAAAAGAAGAAAAAAAAGTAATTCAGTTCAATAGCTGCGGCCTCTGCATTTCTAGACCTTTCTTTCTTATTTTGTTGTCATGTTTTGTTCGGTGTTTGGTAATATAAAACAATGTCAAATTATGCAATCTCTTATACATTAAGGAACGAATTACCTTTAAAAAAAGAGTTCTTTATGATCCAAGTCATGTTGTATATTTATTTATTTATTTACTTTAAAAAAGTTGTGGTTATTACTATGCCCTGCAAATGTCAAGATGTATTATTGTTTTATTGTATTTTTTTTAAATGAAATAAATCAAATCAAACTAAAAGTAATGGAATTGCATTGTCCATTACTTTCCACATGTATGTTTTTCTTCCTTATTCCTCAAATCTAGAATTATATTGCATGGAACCATTTATTTCAGATTTTATTGTCAGGCTTATAATATTCTGTTATTTCCTGTATGTCAAAAACAAATGAAAAAAATGATATTTCTCCGGTTTGATTTGTTTTTACAAATTTAAAATTAATTTTGAATGATTCCTTGCATCTGTTCGTCAAATCACACTATTATAATACTTCCAATGCATATACATACATAAATATATACATGTTTTTTTTCATAAGTGAAGCAACATAAATTGTTTCAAAGATACACTTCAAAGGTATATGAACATGTAAACATTCAAAACTATATCTAAATTTAAAATTTAGTCAGAAATTTAAAAATTGTAATATACATAAGTATAGAACACAATGTTAAGATATTTATTATGAAAATTGTTACTGAATTTTACAAAATTACTGAAATATGATGAAACTCTGCCACAGGTAAGACCACCATGTCTGGTAAGAGTGTTGTACCCGGGATAAATATCAAAAGTAAATAAATTATTATTCATCAATTAAATTCGTTCCATTATTGTAATATGAATTATTATTCTAATCTGTTTTATAGTGTTTATAATTATGCTCTAAAACCAATTTGGAAAACAAACATAGTAGCATTTTGTAGTTGTTGCGGAGATGACCTCGTTTCCAAATCTCTCTATTTAACCTGTCTCTATAAGGCGTATCATGGTGTGCGAGAGATTAGTTGTATAGGTGAGATTAATTATTTTTTTTTTTCATATTTTAGATAATTATGATCCCATTATGTTTACTGTCACTTATTATGCAACGAAATATCAGCCAATAATCCATGTTTCCTTATCAGGTAATCTTTGTCATATTTGTATTTGAAAAAATCGTGCACCGATGAGTTTCTAATAATGTGGAAATAGCATTATTTGGGGCAAGGTTCAAGAACATGCCTTCATATTTCTACATCCTTATGAAAAATCATATTGTTTTTCGTCCAACTTTAAATGCCCGAACACGCGCAGGCATACACACACACGCACACGCACAGCCATACTCCATATATATACACAACACAAACAACTAAAATAAGAGGAACCTTTTTGACATTTAAACTGCTTATATGAGCATGTTGTTGTCAGGACCAGGGCCAGTTTTCGTATTAAGTTATTTAAGGAGGAGGCTGCCCTGGTCATGATGGTTCTCATTTCCAAATTTGATCTGAAGTTCCTGTAATGAAAACCCACGCATCTTTGGCATAAGTTTCCCCGATCCCATCCTGTATACGAAATCGAACACACACAAAACAACTTTTCTTGACTATAGTTGAAATGTCAGCGTACTTTTTTTCTGTCGCGTCTATATTTATCCACAAAACCAGTTCAGAGTTTGTCTTGAACTTTTCAGATGCTTGCAAGTCGTCTTTTCCTGTGCAAAAAGAAGGCATTTTTAGTGAATGAAAAAGACATGCAATTGAATTAAAGTGATCCGACGCGTCTTCAATTTACTCGGTCCCACGCACTGACGTTTGCTGTTGCACTCGATCTCTCTACTCAGACGTCTTCTTATGCGCTGAACATGTTTGGCAAGTTATATCTCTCTCTCTCTCTCTCTCTCTGTCTCTCTGTCTCTGTCTTATTTTCGTTCTCGTTCCCGATATTTGTCTTTCTTTCTTTCTCTCTCTCTCTCTCTCTGTTTCTTCTGTCCTCCATCCCATTCTATCACTGTCCCTTTCCTCCTCCGTCTTTTTATCTCTTTCTTTAGCTTCTCTTCCCCTTCTCTCTCTCTTTGTCTTATTATCTTCTCTCTGCCTCTCTCCCCTGTTTTTCTCCGTTGTGTCTATCTCTGTCCATATTTCTTTCTTTTGCTCTCTGATGTTCTCCCTCTGCCCCCCTCTCTCTCTCTCTCTCTCTCTCTTCTCTAGTTTGTCAAAAGTGCAAACCAGGGGTCGGATTCAGCTCACAGCGGTGGAAAACACCCTTTTCATGTTGCTTCAACGCTTTCGTTGAAAAAGTTCCTGACTATATACTTTATTGCCGTTTTCCATTCCTTATTTAGAAGTGTCTACATAATCACTAGTTCGGTTTAACCTGTCTACTTGTTAAAGACGCTAAGCAAGTTTCGAATATTAAAGCCAAGATTTACCCGCAGGAAAAATATTGGGTAAAAGAAGTCCTAACATGAGAGTAATTATTATTCCGAGTAACGTTTGGGAAATTACATTCACAAATTATAATGATCACTTGTTCACATTTTTAAGTAAAATGTGGACGTTATGCAGCAGACAATAATTACTAAAACGTAGGCACCAAATCAACATGAATAAGTTGATGGTACCTTTGCAAGTAATTGCCCTTAAAGACCGTCAATACTACTGGGCCAGAAGGGATTCGACCACACAGCGAGGTCACTGACAGGTGGCTATCTCATTAACTCAGCTTTCAACTAACATAAGAAAAAGAGGATCATGGGGGACCAACAGGCACCGATTGGGGAAGTTTTCTATATAGAGGGAGCAAGTAACTACAAGTAGGACAGTGAGGCTTTAAGTTGGGTATTTCTTTTAGCCCAACATCTTTATTAGGCACTGGAAAACCTACTACAGAAAGAAAAACAATCGTCAGTGTCAAAACCATATTGATGCGTTTTACTGCCTTAGGTGAGAGATGTAAACCAATATTCTAATGACGAAGATGTACAGACATCACATCTCAATGTTTAAAACTTCGGTACTTATGTTTAAACAAAATGATTACATTTATCATTTATTGAAATCTCTTAAATTGTCTTGTATACAACAATCTTCTAAATGACATGATAATTATGCACAATGCCCTTAAAATTTTATTAGTCTCATATTGCAAATTTCAAACAACAACAAAAGTTCGCGTTCAAAAACGGCAATGCCATATTGAAATGTTCTTTTTGTATAAATAGGCCTATATGATGTTGTTGTCTTGTATATTGCAAAGTAACTTTATTTTTTTTTTAGCTAATCCATCGTTTTGGAAGTTTGACTTGATTTGAATTATTGGTTTTCGCATCTTTTTTTTTTCATCATACATTTTCATGAACGTAATGCAGCCTTTAAATTCACCGAACAGCTTTTAAACGTACCGAAATATAGCCCTGCTGTGTTTATATTTGATTTTTCAATCGGGCAAGGAGTTCCCGGGTACTATAAAACACGACCAGTTCATACCCGGCACTGCGAGAAATGACACTTCTGACATAAGTTTGTTTGTGCTCGAAAGATCTCTGTACTTTTTTTCGTGTGCGTGACTTATCGGCAAACTATAATTACAGTTAACATTTATTAGGGCATATGAAGATAGGGTTGCGTCAAAGTACTTTTTCACTTCGTTCTGATAGATATAAAAGATAATTTAGATTTTATGGTTCAAGTATATCATTATCGAAAACTATATGAATAATGAGGCTAATGTGTCAATATGCACTTTGCAACGTGTGTACAATATAACGAATATTTTCAAGTGGCTTGGGTTCAAACTATGAGCTAAAATTAGAAAGATTGTTATTTCATTTTCTGATATGGTCTTGACAAAAGATCGTTAGTTCGAGGCCACGTGTACTTTTAAGGAGGGGCGGGAAAACAAAGTTATACACGATATATGAAACTTTATTAAAATCAGTGATTAAGATTCTCGCAGAAAATTATCTAAATGTCGAAGAATATCATGTATGTAATCATTGAAAACTTTATTACGCTTTTAGAATGATTTTTGTTTACTCTGTTACCATTTAAACCATGTTCCATACACATACGAATTTTATACTTTGAGGATAAGTCGTGTAACAAAGTTTCACAAATTTTCTTTGAATTTGAGGCACTAAAACAAAATAATAACGATTTTGTTTTTCTTCTGTTGACTTCAAAGTTCATTTACAGACTAACTTTGTTAACATGATTCAGACCGCTCGAAAAGGGTGAAGTTGATGGGAAAGAGAGAGATAAACATAAAGAGAGAGAGAGAGAGAGAAAGAGATTGGGGGAGATAGAGAGAGAGAGAGAGAGAGAGAGAGAGAGATACAGAGATACAGAGACAGAGACACATTTGCACAGAGAGAGGGAGAGAGAGATACAGGGAGAGAGATAGAACGAAAAAGAGAGATAGAGAGAGAGGGAGAAAGAGAGAAGGGGGAGACGGGGCAGGGGTGGGGTTCTTGGAGAAAGAAAAAATGAGAAAAAGATAGGAAGAAGAAGAAGAAAAAGAATAGAAAGAGAGAGAGAGAGAGAGAGAGACAGACAGACAGAATACAGACAGTCATTGCATAATCATTTATACAGTATATCTTTATATACTACCTATAAAATAATAAAAATTGTAACAATGATAATAATAATGATAACAAAATACTGAAAACTGAATGAAAAGAGAGAGAGAGAGCTATTTTTGGCGTCGTAAAAAGTATGTACCAAAAAGGTCTCACCGCTCAACATTGCTACTGTGTCAGTTGCACACTCGTTGCAACAAAAAGTTCACTGGTCTATTGTTGTGGTGCGTGCATTGAAAGCAATGTGAGCGTGTAATTAGTGTGTATGGATAACCTTTGCTCTGTACAAGAAGTGCGCCACTACTGGTGTACATAATGATTTAACCGTAGCCTTGCTTAGATACTTGTCCTAGAGGGAAAAGGGCCAATATATTGCAACTCGAATGCAGAATATATGAATAGAATGATATTTTATATTAATACAATACAATACAATACAATAAAGTCATTTCTATAGCGCTCTTACAAACTAACTGTTGTTTCACAGCGCGTTACATGAAAATTTCAGTTATTATTATTTAAAATTAAAGGACCTTTCGTTAGGAATTTAACGACCATAACAACTATAGATGTGAAGAATATTTATTCAATCACTCCAAACAGTAGTCAGTTGGTATTGGTTGACATGAGTTTATACAATATGTTGCGACTTAAAAAAAAATATCATTACAAAATTAACAGTAGGCCTAAATAAATTTACTATCAAAATTACTCGATTAATGTGTTCTGATATCCAACATTGTCGGGATTGTAGGCTATAATATCATTTGAAACAGTTGAGCATATTTATTTGAATTTATTCTAACAGTCTAACAACATTACGTTTCTTACTGAGATTACATTTTGTAGAGATCGTCGAATGTATTGGAAATAGGTTTTAAATTGGCACAAGCCTCATTTTGTATTGTGAGTTTTCGAAATCATGGAAAACATAAATACTATAAATACAAACTGACACAAGCATGGCAATCAATGGGACTATACACAACATTTTATTGCGCCTTATATTAAAAGCTTAATTTTTTTAAATAGTTATTATTATTCGAGATTTGAGGACTTTTCGAGAGAACCCATTTTCAAGATATAAAATAAATGTTTGCCCATAGGAATAAAAGTAATAACAAGAATTAGAAACACGGGCTTTAACTTGAATTGTTGGCCTCGTGGGGGCAAATAAAGGCTGAAATATATATGTACATTATAGCGTTTAACAACTTATTCCAGAATACAAAACTGATATACATATGTCATTAAATCCGTTAACCATGGATATCAGCTGGTAGTAGGCCTATGGTAAATTATCTTCATTAAATGAATGCATACAATTAAAATTCTGCTTTTCTTATTGAAAAGATACAAACCGGTTTTTAGCATTCGTGGGGCAAATGAAAGAATGAACGAATTCGAAAGTTTACTATAAAAAAAAGGAAAATCATTCTGATGGAATTTCTGTTTGGTCTTCAAGCAGAGTAATCACTTTCCCGGAGCTCTTGCCTTATAGCTTTAGGGGCCAATTTTGATGATTCTAATGACGAAAAGAAAGAAACTTGAATCATGATTATTCACATTCATTGTAAACTAGAGAGAATAGATATATATCCTGACATTTTTGTTCAAAGTATGTCCTTAAAACGAAGACAACAACAGAAAACGAAAATTGTTTTCGCATTATAAACAATACAAAACGCACAGATTGCATTATTCATGTTAATATGACTGACACGCGGTTGAATATGACACATATATATATATACATATATATATTTTGTACATAGGCCTACATCATGAGGTCATAAAACGAGTTGAGAATTTAACTTACATTCGAATTATGAAAAGACAAATGCTATAATTGCTCTAAATTTGACCTTAATACAAATTTAAATGATAGGAAAGCAAAAATGCTTTAATCAAATGACACGGAAATATTTTGCTGTATTATTGCACTTTATCATGTTTTTACTGTGTTATCGCATGTGGTTTTGAACGGATGAAACCATATCGAATGCATGAAAATACAAACCCTTGATTTTCCTTTATGCATAATATCAACATACTGGCATAGTGAAATGCTGTGGTATGCATTCAAAGCACGGTAGTAAAATTAATGTACCAATCTAAGTGTAGAGAAATCAATATTCAGCAAATTGTTTCGTGGTATTTTAGAATCTGGTAGAGAAATTGAGCACATCACTGGCGCCTCCATTACTTATTTACCAGCAGACAAAAGCAAAAAAAAATGAGGACAACCCATCTTTATCATACTTCTATGAAATGCTGATGATGAGTGAGAAAGGGTGGATGGAGAGAGCGATGCACCATCGGAAGGCTGGCGGGTTGGTTGTGGCGCCAGTGTACGGTAGAGAGGGTATCTGTTAAGCCAGGCGCGTAACACGCTCTTTGATTTCATGGGGCTGAGTCAGCCACTCGCCCGGCAAGCCCCCGCTGCTTACGGCCGAGCCGAGACTCACACAAGGCTACGCCGGAAAGATTTTCTTCTTCATGTTTTATCCTAACCTACCAGGAGTCTACCCCTTTCCCAATTCTTCCATGGCGCGCTATACACACCCTTCCCCGGCCTGTCTGCTGTTAATAATGCATTATATTAGTCATCGAAAAATTGCATTTTCATATCATCATTTTAATGCAAGAGATAATACCAACTCGATATAGAGACATACGAAGTACCGCATCGCAGGCCTTCCCTCTTTTTAATTTTTTTTCTTTTACAAGCATAGTACTTTCTTAGCAGGGTGCATGTGTAGACGTGTACAAATTAAAGCTATTAATGTACACTGCAGAGAAGATAAAGTACATAAGGGGGTCACTGAGTAACCATGGCGGCATATTGGAGGTATTTGTACTTTAAATGTATTGAATTGAAAGCTCGGAGTAACACCTTTCGCTCAATACTATTATGCATGAATTAAAGGTCACGCGGTGACGTAGCTTGTTAGGTCACGTGGTGCAGAGCGGCTGATATACTCGCTCACGGTACCCATGTCACTGACAATTACAATGGTAGAGAGAGGAAGAGAGAGAGAGAGAGAGAGAGAGAGAGGGAAAGAGAAGTGGTAGGGAGACTGAAAAAAAAAAAAGAATAAGAAAGAACAAATTATGAACGAGAGAGAGAGAGAGAGAGAGATAAGTGGAAGGGATACAGTAAAGAAAATAATAAAGAACAAAGTATGAACGAAAGAGAGAAAGAGAGAGAGAGGTGTAAAAAATGAAGCAATCACGGTGGCATAATATGACGATTTTTGTTTAAATCACTTATATAGGCCTACAAGTTGATCTTCAAACTATTAATACAAATTGGGTCATATTTATGGGTCAGTTTTACAATGTTTTTCGATTAAGTATGGATTTATTCTGATGTTATTTTAATACATTTTGTTTAATTTACGCACTGTTTCTTTGAAATTTTCACTACAGAATATCCCTATCGTCCCAGTTTATTTTGTGAGATCTCCTTATTGATCCAATTTTTCATTAGGCATTGGATCCTTTTCTCTCGGTGGTGTGACCCCATGAATGAAATTGAGGAAATCGAGAATAGAAGATGAACGGGGTCAGGTCTATATTCAGCTGAGGTGTGCGTTCGGCCTATATCGAAATAGATTACAGGAGTCAAGCCAAATAATGGCATAAATGACACAGGAGCTGTAAATATTCACACCATTCAAAACACCTATATCACCTTTTCCACCGTCATCCAAAATCATGATTAAAACAAAATTGAGGTCGCGTACAGAAATCTGATATAATGTGACGTGTCACGTCGTGCAATGTCGATGTGACGTCACAACGTCGTCAACGCCGTCATAAAGGCGACACTAACATATCCGTTGGTCAGGGTTTTAGAGATGGAGTATATTGTCAAAATATGATAGGCTATTCGATGCGTTTATTTTACTTCCGGTATCAAGTTTTGCGTTTTCTTAACACTACAGTCTATTAGGGGAGAACGAGTATGGTAAAACCGGTCACTCAAAGATTTTTACTTTTTGAGGCACTTCTTGATCATTTTGAAGCGCAATTTTGTTAGGGCTTCAGTATTACACCATACTACAGACACTGATAGCACGTAGGGCCGTGCATCTCAGATTTAACATTGTTAAACGATGCCTTTAAACAGGAGCTTCACTTTATTGCTTTAGTTATAATTATGTTCAGAACATGTTCTACAATCAGAGACTAGCTCCTGCTTCTTGACAGTCAATAATCATTCTATCAAGACTTACGAGGCCATCTTACACCACTGAAAGGCCGTAGCATCTCGACATCGGCATGCCATGAATGGGACCGTTTATTATTGAGAGTGGACAAGGCTAGCTAGCAGCTATCAACTTTGTGTCACGTGCCATCGTCATAGACAGGTAGAGGAGAACTTCATCGAGTTGAAGGGAGAGAGAGAGAGAGAGAGAGAGATAGGGTGGGGGAGGGGGGGGGGGGGGGTGTCACAATGTGGAAGTCCACACAGTGACAATTTTCACAGTTTGTTTTCGGCATTTTACAGTGTGGTGGCTGTTTCACAGTGTGGAGTGTTCACAATGTTAAATTCGAGCGTTTAATTTCACAGTGTATAGCCACAATATGAATCTCCGGTTTTTCACACTGTGAACTACAGTGTGTTTCACAATGTTAAATTGGAACTGGACGCAACCACAATGTGAAAACGCCCCAATTTAACATTGTGGAGCACACTGTGATTCATACTGTGAATGAGTGTAGTTAGTGTGTTCTTTTCAGCTTGGGGGGGGGGGGGGGTGGGGTGAGGGGCGTATTACAGGGACGGCAAGGGTAACATAAAAACCTATTGGTAAAACTAAGGCTTATCTGCCTATTTGCACTAGTTTGGCCAGGAGGGATAAGACCTCTCTGCGTGGTCACTGGCATCAGATCAGCTCTCAATTAACATAAGAAAAAGGGGACCATGGGGGATCAACGGGTACCGCTAAGGCATTAACTGTAGAGAGTGCGTAAGTAGTGCAGTCTCGCTTTAAAGAGGGTAAACTCTATGGGGCGAAACAATTTTTGTTGTGATTAAATTTTTAAAGTTTGTTTACGAGAACTTTACTAACACCGCGTGATAACCTTCTATCAATAACTCCCCAGTGCACCGTACTTTTCCATTTTTATTAGAAAAGGAAATTCCCTGAAAAAAAAGCGGTAAATATTTTTGTCCCGACCTTCTCCACCACTTAAAGTCGACGCCGCCGTTACGTAATATTTCCCCCCATCTTCTGAAATCTCCTAGGAAAATCTCTCCCGAAAATTCTAACACATAATTATAAGTTGTTGGAGGGAGCTGTATTTAGATTATGCAGCACGTTAAAACACAAAAAGAACATCGGGCAAGATGTTTCTCACCCCCTATATCGTGTAAATCAATTGGCAGGCGTACAAATAAAACGTATTGCATTATAATATAAATAACATGTCATGTTCAATTTCAATGCAATACACATGACGATTATCAAGAAGTGATATAGTTGAATCTTGGCAAAGACTGATGTTAAAATTACATTTTAGTAATGAATTTCCATCATAGCTTTTGCCGAATTTGATCAGAAAGTGGATTGCACTATTTTTCTGTTGTTCACTCTCTCTCTCTCTCTCTCTCTCTCTCTTTCTCTCTCTATCCCCCTATTTCCTATCTCTCATTCACGTATTCAATGAGATATAAATCGAGTGGTGTTTTCGGTCAGTTCATCTTTAATCACCGCCGCAAATCTATTGCATCATTCCGATTAAAAGAGCTCCACAAATATATATTGGCGCACGTTTCAAAATAATAGTAATTGGATTCAAATGATCATCCATGCCAATTGCTTACGTGCGCGGGTAAACGTGAAAACGCGTGATGGTAAGTGTAACCGTGGGTGAGGAATAGGGATGGGGTTTTCTTTCTAAGAAATGGAAATTATGCGAAATAATCCTTGAGTAATGGCGATAGAAGTGTATTTCACTACAAGGGAAATTGCCTTCTTATAATCCTTAATGGTTTATTATACCAAGGAGATTCAGATTTATTTATGTGTTGTATTATATTTATATAGATATATAATTATGCGTGTGTGTGTGCTGGTGTGTATATATTTACTTTTTTATGAAAACAGCCAGATATCTATTTATGTGCCAATTGTAGGAGTACTTTTGTTTTTGGGCATGACCAATGAAATAAACTGAAACTGAAACTGAAACTAAATGAGTATGTTTATAAAGTATCATTTGTATTCATGCACCAGTCGAAGTCGAATTTCCCGATTTTGGACAATAAATTATATATTTTATGAGCTGTGACATTAAATAACAGTTCGATAAATTGCATTCAACACATGTGTTTTGACTTATCATTTGCAGCAGATAAATAAATTGGACCAAGAAAGATAATAAACATACTACTGTAGCTCAATTTGTATCCTTTTCTCTTTGCTTGCTCAAACTCAGCTATCATAAAGCTTCTCTCAAAATAGTTTGACTGAGGCAATGAACGTGTAGTCCTTGTTTCTGTGAGGATGGGTTTTCGTATTTTCCTGTTTTTGAACCCAAAAGGTCCCTAAAAGTTGATGACCTTTCACCCATGAGAGTTGCTCTTTCGTGAATATGCCCCTACTTTTGGCGAATTCTGGTTCCGCCTCTTGTCCGCACTGTCATTTTCAAAAAGACATTGTAAACCTAATAATGAAAAAAGATGATAAGTATACTCAAGTTTATAAAAAAAAAGACAGCGTACACTCTCTCGCTCAAAGATAATCAACATATGCTTATGTGACAGGGCTGCTACATTTTTTTCTTCTTTTTTTTGTGAAAATAATTCGTTTAGGAAGAGAAGGATCGAATGAAGCGAAAGCGGATGAGCTCATAACACAAGGCACTTCTTCCTCGGTATCATTATTCAATTATTAGATAGAAAAACAAAGGAAACTAGACAAAAAGGGGATTTAAAAAATTCGGAAATATTCAGAGGGTATGTATACTTTGCTAAAGCTTGTTTATATAAACTGATATCCTATTTTATTTAAAGGGAGTCGAGGTGTGGGCATTTTTGCAGGATTTTCGGGGAAAGCTTAGGAGAATCTTCATCTATAAGAAAGCATTTCATTTGAGCGTTTTTGTAGTAAAAACAAATAATAGCTCACATTTATAATAATAGCTTACATTCATAATGTGCCTAATACTTTGTTTCTAGGCCTAGGCGCAGTACATATTATTACCCCGGTCATCGGATTTAGGCTTACCCGCACACAAAGTATGCACATTCTTCACTCCCTGGGGAGCATTCCGACCAGTCGCCACAACACTCAGACACAACACACATACACACACACATTTATACGAAATCAAAACATATTGGCCTACAACAAAACAAAACAAAATCAATCACAGAACAATGGTTCTAAATTTGCCTTGACTGGGGTACTCACCAAACAAAAAACCACACCAACAACCGACATTCAATACTTCAGGATAGAAATGAAACAAAATAAGATAGACAAAAACTTAATAAAGAAAAAAAAAGAAAAAAAGAAGAAAAGTATTGGGTATTAAAATTAAGGATAATGTCGAAGATGAAGGAAGGTGAGATTTCGTACTAAAAGTGACGTTTGAAAAGTATTTCGAGATCAAGAATATTATTCTATCATAACATTAAGGAGCAGGTCTTTGTATAATTATGTAAGATCGATAAATTATATATATATATGTGCATGGAACAATAGCGGTATGGTAGCGTGCAAATCAAAGCATTTGCAAAGATTATATGAGGGGGTTGTTTCACAAAACTTGTCATCAGTGACAAATGACAGTTTTTGTTATAAGCTAGTGTAATCCTTGCTTCTGATTGGTTATCAGCAGACTTGTCACTGATTTTTGTCGTTTGTCATTGAAAAAAGGATTTGTGAAACGCCTCCCAGGTCTTCAGGATGGAAGAGGTCGTCCTCTAACACATCCCAGTTGTACTGACAACTCCTTATCACTCGCAATTAACCGAAAGGGAAGCGAGGGTGTCTCGACCCCCCTATCACAAATTACTGGGCGCGGACCGTGGGCAGACGACTCAAGTCGAAATGAGCCTTCACTGGTTTCCCGCCAAATTAGCAGGGACATCGACGGAAGAGGAATATGTCATTAAAAACAGGTGACCGCGTAAGGTCACTATACTGTCAGAAGTTTGACTACAGAGGCACTAATGGTTTGTGGATGGAGTGAGAAGAGAAAGCAGTACAGATTTAGGTCACTTACTAATTTTAGGAAAAGATAGAGGGGTGGTTCAATCATTGGGAGGCTGATATTTTAGATTACAAACGGAGTAGGCCTATAGAGACAGGAGAGAAGGAGAGGGAACGGAGCAGGATTTTTTTTTTTTATTATTTTTTTTTTTTTTTTTTTTGGGGGGGGGGTTTGGCTTGGTGGGATGGGTGAAGGTGAGCGCGTGTGTGTTTGTGAGTGGATGTGCCTGCCATGAGAGAGAGAGAGAGAGAGAAAGAGAGAAAGAGAGAGAGAGAGAGAGAGAGGGGGGGGGAAAAGGGAAATTGGCATGATTGGTTTACATGGTCTAGGAACGATGCGATGATTACATGTACCTACTTTCCTATTACATTATATATTTTCTTTGTTTTCGTGCCTAAAAACTTATCAGGTTTGGGTGTAAAACAACTCCCTGCCTTCTTCAAAAATAACGTAGCAGAGTGTAGATAAAGATCAGCATTTGAAGAAGTCAGAAAAAGAAAATAGACGAGGTCATGCGAAGTAAGTCAAGGAAAGATGAAAATATATAAAAACAACATCAAGAATCACGTCACACGTTAGCTAACTTCAATATACAGTGTGACATTTATTTCCGCCACATTCAGCCGATGAACTATTTTGACCTCGCTTTGAAAGTTCATTCCGTGTCTTGACCAACAAGTATAGAGTTAGAATAGCATGAATGTACTGCACAGTAAAACAACTCTTGTAAACTGATATGGCCTATGGAATACGGGTACGCTTGCTTATGTAGGATTTATTATTAGGTATTATAAGAGAACATACACAAATATGTTTTTGTTGTTGGTTGTTGCTTGGTATGTGCCTTGTCTGTTCCAGACATTGGCTTTCCATCTGCTTCTATCTCTGTTTGTTTTTTGTAATGTAACGTTACTTCTGTTATACCAGTCAGCTCCAATTAAACTTATCCATGTATTATTTTGATGCGCGGCTGTCTCCCTCTGCTTCTCTTACCTTCATTTGTTTCCTGACTCTATCCTGTGTTTTGTGCCTTCTCTTCTCATATTATATGAGAAAATGAGTGAAAGTATGAATACAAACATTAAATCATTAGGGGCCTAGACTGCTGTTCACAACTTCACAGGTATTATAATTTAGGAGAGATGTCGCTTAGGCGCTGTCTTGAACCTGTCCTCCATCTTACGACATTAACAAATATTGTTATCATTGGTCGTCGGAAAGGATTCCGCAAATTTGGAGCCCCCCCCCCCCGTCCCGCCCCTTCCAACATTATCTAGCGACGCTCATTCTCATAGTTGTTTGAGAGTTCAACAAGGAACTGCATACATCTTTTAATCACATTAAAAAACGGAGCAAGATGAATCTATAGTACTTAGTAGGCTTAGTTCTCTTACTTTACCGCTTTTCGTAACCCTTGTCCACATCATTTTCAACGCTTTCTGTGAGCATGTATTAAAAATATGAGAGAGAAAGAGAAAGAGAGAGAGAGAGAGAGAAAGAGAGGGGAAGGGGTATCATAAACAGATCTGCATCACACTGACATATATATATTTCGAGGTGCTTCACAGTTGTTCAACTATTTTCCCTTTTCTATACAAATATCCCTTGATACGAGTCCATGTTATGTGGTTGGATTACCTGTTACACGCGATTCACGTCATTGCCAGATTTTGGTTAACATTAACGGTGCAAAATCAAGAAAAAAGTAAAACAAATCGTAATATGATGGAAATTATTCTTATTGGTGCGGTAAGCGAGCTAACAACGTTTTGAAACTTTTGTTTCCTCTCATCAATCGACTTCCATCAACATGATGAAACACAAGATGAGTATGGAACAAATTCCGGTCATCCATGCATAATAAATGTGCAAGCTATTTAGATTTTCGGTTCAGTGTTAGCATTATTTGCAAATAACGATAATGTTCCACTTACAGAGTTATTCTGAATGATTAATAACGTTTTTTTTTTCGACGTTTATATGTAATTGTGGGGCAAAGGTAAATAGTTGTGTTGTTCCAAATGTGTGTGTGTGCATGTGTTTGCGCGAAGGGGGAGGAGTGGTGGTACGAACGGCGATCTAGGCATACACTTTCATTTGTATTTGACCTTTTCTGCAAAACGATAGCCCAGATCTGCGGTGGTAACTAATAACACATATACCGAATTTTAAATAACTAAATTCTGAAAGTATTAAACATAACTGTCTTATAAGTTAAAGAGACTCGGTAACATTTGTGAAGGTTGATGAAAAATGGCGTAATTTTTGTATGAATTGTTACTTATTATATTCCTCCTACTATACTAACCGTCTAACATGCAAACGCTCTCGTAATGCGCAAAACATGTAAGGAATATTTCATATTCTAAAAATGAAAACAATATATCTACATTACCTAAATAAAACGAAGCAACCGAATCAGCGTACATGTATGTATGACATAAAATAAATAATGAGATTTAAAGACATTAGCATGATGAAGTGGCTGAAAGAAATGGCATGATTTAAAAAATAGAAAGAGTTGGAGATGGGTAAGAAAGAAAGGGCCTTTTGTAATGTCATTACAAAGTCTCCGAACATTATGACAAAATGTAACTGCCGAAACCCGGGACAGTTCAGAACTCATGCGAGTTCTCCAGGTGGTTTCGAACCAGGAACCTTTAGATCTTCAGTCTAACGCTCTCCCAACTGAGCTATTTCGGCTGCTTGTGGGTGGAGGTAAGTCTTTTTGTCTAAGTCAGTGTTACCAATTAAGTCTCTTTAACAACTTTAACAAAAATAAGAAAGAGTTGGGGATGGGTAAAAAAGAAAGGGCTTTTTGTTATGTTATTACAAAGTCTACAAACAAAATGACAAAACTATAACTGCCGAAACCCGGGACAGTTCAGAACTCATGCGAGTTCTCCGGGTGGTTTCGAACCAGGGACCTTTAGATCTTCAGTCTAAGCTCTCCCAACTGAGCTATTTCGGCTGCTTGTGGATGGATCTAAGTCTTTTTGTCTATGTCAGTGTTACCAATTAAGTCCCTTTAACAACTAAAATCGTAGGATAAATAGAGTAATGCATGGCCAATGTAAATCCGCACAAGGTGATAACGTGAATCATAGTCTATTTTGGTTACTGATTATTATCATTGTATATATCATACGTTCCACCTTTTCTTTTCTTAACAATATTATCGATGTGAGGTGCATCAGAAAATTTAAATGTCGTTGTCACCCAAAGCCAGAAAATGACAGATGCAGCATGCTATGGTCATTAAGACGTCAATCTGCATTCGATTTGACCATGCTCTCCAACACGCCATGGTCATCAAATTCAAGGTTTGGAGGTGAAGTGCACGGCCACCCAGATACTCCAAACAAACTTGAACCCATATGAAAACAATCATCTCATATCATATCATGCATTCTCCATCATGACCCTGTAGTTTAGGACCACGGAGTGCTGGTAACTCCTTGGTAGGACTCAGATTCTACCGCAGTGAATGATGCACGGCCAATAGAGAGTTGAAACTGCTTCTTCAGACATGTTCAAATGCACACAGGCATTGTCTTTATAACGTGTAGGAAAAGGTGTGTGTGTGTGTGAGGTGTGTGTGTGTGTTGGGGAGGGGGGGGGGGGGGCTGCTTGCCCCGAGCTAAAACTACCAGTTTCTCTATTTTGCAAGAGAGTGAAGAGAGCGAACCAATTCGTTTGACACTTTGTAACAGTGAAAATGTATTTTTGCCATTATGAAAACTAGAAACAGGCCGCTTCACAATCCTGCTATGAGGTGCTCAAAAAGCTATAAACCAATGTTTCTTGACTAAAATCGACCGATAGCTATTCCCGTTTGGAAATCATATATCACAACTACATATTCTGAAATGTTCATGGTCGCAGCTACCATTGTACGGCCGTAGGCTCTATTTGAAATTTATCAAAATTTACCGGGAGCACCGGTAAATTTTTATATTGTGCTAAATTTTCTAGTGCTTATAATACATCCAGAGGGGCATCCAAATATATCAAAATTGTCACAAAGAATCAATATCCACCCAATTTTCAAAATTTCCCAAAACTTTGTATTACCTTTAAAATGATGATACGTAATATTATTATTGTCGGGTAACTTTCACATGACCCTTCGGGATGTGATATCCTCATTCGTTTGAAGACATGCTCTCGTTTTCAAGATGGAGAATGAATTTGGCGAGACGAACTATTAGCTGAAGACAGCCTAAACCCAGAAATTAGACAATGTTATATGGAATGCATTATCCCCCTTCTTGACGTTTATTAAACTCACTGGATTCGTTTTTAAAAACACCGCAAACTCCTTTCCCTCACAAAGTTTAAAATTTACTTAATAATTACATGACTATATCCCCCCGCTCATTTCAACATTATATCTTGTTTAATGTGTGTGCTCATTATAACTTATGTATGTTTATATGTTACGTAAATATATTTTAATAACTAAAAGGGTTACCCTGTCAAAATAAAATGACAAATAAATATACGATTAGGAGGCCGTTTCCCCTGTTTAGCGCCGTTGTTTTAATCTAGGGAAAACGTCAAAATCTCATTATTGGCGCGAGTTATATTTAAGAACAAAACAGAATAAAAATAACAAACAGCCCGCAAGAAATATTAAGGATATTCTCTGGAGGGGAAATGCCATACTCCCGTAATGCAACCAAAACTTGGAAACAAAATGGCAAAACTATTTTAGGAATCCTCGTCTGACCTTTCGTAAACTTCTGCATTGCCGTGTTTGCTGTCAATCGTATTGTAAAAAACACACAACAACATTAGAAATAAAGCAGGCCTATATGAGTATTTGAGCAAAATATGTAAGGTATTGGTTAGTGTCCCAACGTAGAGTATCAAGTCTGCTATTTTTACTTCAAATTTGTTCATTATTGCTCTAAACTTAAAGATAAAGTTGAGTTCATGGTCATGCGATTGCATTGTGAAAACATGGTGTGGAACCGAATAGCAAAAATTGATCATGTAGCATATAAATAATGGTGTGTACTGTATGGTTCTGGAATCATCAAAATGATAAGAAATTTGGCCCAGCTATTACATGTCATATTTAGAATATGAAGGCATTTGAAGAGCCATGCTTGTGAGGGAACAAATTTTCTCTGATGTTCTTCCACACTTGCATAATATCAATGAAAACGCTCACAAATTATGTCTAAACCTCTCCCCAAAACTCAAACTTCTCTTTAATACATGTGCAATAATCAGGATAAAAAACTAAAGTGATTGGTTGCAATATGGCAAAAAAGTTGGAATAGCACTTACACATGTAAATATATACGGGTAGGTTTCAAGATGCTGCTCGACGTTGTTAGGAGAAACAAGCACAAAAAACACACAACCAAACGAACAGACTACTAAAAACTTCGATTTTCGTTAATTCTGTATATAAATATACATACATGTAATTTATGATCAAGACTTTCATAACAAACCTCGGAGAAGACTTGAATCCTCCGCTCCCCTGGTTGCTTACTTACATTGTCAAGTACAGCAGTCAGGTAAAAAAAAAAAATATATATATTTTCATTCGGGATGCGCGGGTAGGAAACAATGTCCCCAATTAGCCTACTACTTCCCATTCGTTTTCTTCATTTTCTTCTTACACATACAGGAAAACAGTCGTCCAAACGTGGCCAAGCTCTAGAAATAATTTCGATTGTCGAACGTCGTTGATAAATGCGGCTGTTGACCTTCCCATCTGTCAATCGTCCAGAAAACTGGAGCGGTCCCTTAGGCCTTCGCTACGCCGAGAGATCAGCGAGCATGGAGCCGCGTCGGTTCGATGGACGGCTGCACTTCTTGACGGGGACGTCAATAACATACTATGAACAGCCACACGGGCCGTGATTATTCTTGTGTATTTCTTCATTCGTATATTACCAAACCAAAAGCTTGTGGGAAAGTTAGATATTGAAGAGGCATGAAATAAGTAATTATATAAATATAAATCAGTTTATCTCGGCTTACTATCAAAACAGATTCAAAGCAATTGGCCATCGGTGGGGGGGGGGGGGGGGCGGCGAAGACCACGATAGCAATCCTGCTGCTGCTGATGATGATGATGGAAATGATCACGATGGAGTTTTGGAATAAAGACATTGTGGAAGGCAATTTTAGATAGAGACATAAAGAGACAGATAATACGTACATAATTATATACCCCCCTCATTTTTGTTTAACCTTTGCAAACATTTCCAAAAAGGGAGGACATTAATGGGAAACTTTGATTTAAGCTGCGGAACCGTTATTATCTCAATAACTATATGGATAAAGCTACTATCAGAAAGAGAAAGGAAGAAAGGGAGAAAAGGAGATATTGACATTGGAAGAGAATGAGAGAGACAGTGGGGAAAGAAATAGAAATTGACAGGTGTCCCAAGAATGTCAGATAATTATGTATATATATATAGAGAGAGAGAGAGAGAGAGAGAGAATGATGAGGGAGAGATAGAGAGAGGAGGGGAGATAGAAAGAGAGAGAGAGAGGTAGAGAGAGGAAGAGAGAGAGAGAGAGGAAGAGAGAGAGAGAGAGAGGAAGAGAGAGAGAGAGAGAGACTGTCGTGGAAGCGGTAAAGAAAGTATGGTGTATATAATTTGCGAAAGAAAACAAGAACATTTTCGAAAAATCCATATCCGAAGTTGCATAGTTATTATGGCCAGGTTGGCTAGCCATATATCATCTCTCCGCACCCGTTTGTGGTTGAGTCGTGTGCCAGGGCCCGCGGGTGGGCATTACACTGTGTACACAGGCAATATCACTCTCGCATCGGGTTACACGACTCAGTCGAAAAGGTCATTGACCAACTTATTCTTTTCTCTCTCTCTCTTTCCCTCATCTACCTTCTCCTTTCTCTCCCTCTCTTCTCTACTCTTTCTTTATGTCTCCCTCTCTCTCTCTCCTCCGTCTTTCTTTTGAACAACGTTTATCATGTTAATATATTTTCTCTCTTCCTCTTGTCCATCTTTTTCTTTCTCTCGACTCACACTCTCTACCTCTTTATTCTTTAAACAAAAATTGTAATACTTTCCCTCTTTCCATCCTTCATCTTATCTACTCTCTCTCTCTCTCTCTCTCTACCCCACTCTCTACCTCTCTCGCTCTTTACCCTTCTCCTGCTCACCCGTTGACATCTGTTTTTTCTACTCTCTCAGTCTCTCTTTCCCTCTCTCTCATTCATTCTCCTCACTACATTTCCTTCCTCGTACCATTTTGATTCCCCTCCGTTTGCTTCACATGGAATATGCACAAAAACAAATACTAGCAAACTTTTGTTTTGGTTGTTGATTCAATTTAAGTTGTTGGTAACAAGGGTGTCCCTGATATCATTGATTAGTTTTATTGGTTTAATGATCAATAAAGGTAAAGCTAAATTCCAAGATTGGCAGAAATCGGAAATCGGCGTGTGCTACTTTAGACAAATTGAAAATTGAAAGAGAGAGAAAAAGAGAGAGAGAGGGGGGAGGGGGGAGAATAGAGAGAGAGACAGAGAAAGAGAGAGGGAGGGAGAGGGAGAGAGAGAGAGAGAGAGAGAGGGAGAATGGAAGAGGGGATAAAGGGGGACGGCGAGATGGAAAGAGAGAGGGAGAGGGGGGGGGAGAAAGAAAGAGAGAAAGGGAGAGAGGGAGAGAAAAAGATACAGAGAGACAGACATAGAGAGAGAGAAAGAAAAGAAAAGGGAGAGAGAGAGAGATATATATATATATAATTAGAGAGAGAGGGGGAGAGAGAAAAAAGAGAGAAAGGGAGAGAAAGAGGGAGAGAGGAAGAGAGAAACAGAGAGAGAGAGAGAGGGAGAGAGAAAGAAAGAGAGAGAGAGAAAGAGACAGGGGGACACTATGATGAGTGGATAAACAAATAGGAAACATAACGGGTAGAAGACGTTTATTACTCATCGTGATCCAGAGATTAAAACATGGCGATGAAAAACGTTTATAACTGGGGCACATCAGACCGGACATCCCGTCAGGACCCGAGGCAGTTTTGTTTTCTAACCTTCCCTTACCCATGACAATATATCCGAACATTGTCCCCACATGCCCATTAGGCCTACCCGGGGGATGACGTCATTACGATCATCGTCGAACTGGGTTTGTCAAAATGTTTTGTGTTCAATTCAATTCAATTCATATTTATTTCATTTCCAACAGAAAGGTAAACAAAGATATTACTTTTTTTTTTCTTCATACATAATTCATTTTTTCTGGAAACTATACAAATACACTTTGCACATAATAAAATTATTGAAATAAATTCTTAATTTCTAAGGAAATTAAGGATTCTGAGGATTAAGGATTCTGAGGATTAGGCCGAGGCTATTTTTTATTTTGTTACACCGTACAATCTATCTTTAGGGGAAAAAACAAACATGTTTAACTTCTTTCTCCACACACCTTGATTTCATTTGATTATTTCGTTTGCATTTTGCATTATAGATATTTTAGGAAATAATATAAAAAGGGTGCCTACTTTGCAATATGTGGGATCGCGAGATCACAATGGAGGGGGGGGGGGGGGGTCTAAGACTATATCAGTTTTAAGTTTCAAGATTCAAGTTTATTGATACAAATCCACAAATTCAGATAATCATCAGACATGAACAGCAATACATTAGGACAATATACATAGGCCTACATTGGTACAAAATACATATATAAGGTCAGAATACACCTATAAGATATCAGGTACATGGTTGTAAGTATTAAAGTAATTTAAAGTACATTTCTAAGTCTTATGAAATATTTGCCGACAAACATGTTGTATACTCGTGGGTATGGCATGAACATAATTATTGGGGGGTGGGGGGGGGGGGGGGGTCGACACTTTTTGCTGACAAATTCGCCGACATTCAAAAGCACTGAATATATATCCCAAGATTTAAAAGAGAAGAAAATAAAAACACTGCCAAGAACATCATATTGCAATGTTTGCTGACAATGTTTAAAAATACCTGTAGGTTGGTTTATTTTATTCCAGGAATACATACATGTTTATAATCATACCTTGCAATCTAGCGACTATTCCCGTAAAAAGAGAAGTATGCTGAACGAGCGACTTTCACAAATATCAAATACCTTTCAAACTTCCTCTTATGAAACAGCCTCCACGATTCCACCTCCCCCTCTCAACCGATCAAACACGCACTCTTAAACAATCGCTCACGTTTCGCGCTTAATTTTAACCTCACAACTGCTCCAAAGATATTAATTTCGGAAATTAAAGAGTAGGGCTCCGAAAAAATTCCCAATTTCCTTCTGCTGGATAAGGCAAATGTTTTCGGAAAGAGTATTCGTCTGACGCAGTTTCTGATCGTTGTTAATTTTGTTTATTTCCCCAGGGAGCGCCGGTTTTCGTATGAGTAATTTTGATATGTGATTCCCAATGGACATATTTGCGAAAGTCAAGAGATCTAGATCGTTCCTGATTATGAATAGGAAAATGAGTTAAGGTAAGGGTTGCTTCCAGAAGGGGATGTTCTCATTTTGCTTTGAAAAGAAATATCCATACAAATTAGATTTTATGAATTGATAACTTCTAACGATAGAGATCTATATCTACAGAGACAGATCATGGGGGAAGGGGGAAGGGGAAAGGGGGAGGGGTGCGAGGGTGGTTGTGGGCATAAGTTTGACTATCCATTGCTTTCCAAGAAGATTACGATATAACACAACACGCCGTTGTAAATGCATATAGCTTAGTTTTACAATCATAATTGATTAATTAACTGAATAAAGAAATTATGACAAATTATTTAATAACTAAATGAGTACATTTTTGTGATAGCACAAACATTCTGATCAAACCAGAAAAACTTCATACATGTACATTGGTCATTTCGGCCACCATTAAATATTTCACCATCTTATTTGAAACGAACAGGAAGAAAAGGGTTTAATTGTTTTAAGAACCAATATTAACTAGTTTCTATGTCTTTAAGGTGTTTAAGGTCAATCTTTGAAGTTCAAAGTTTCATTTCCATTAGTTAGACGGAATGAAAGTGTTAATGTGTTGCCCATGAAGTCCATACAAATAGTGTATCATCATTAGATGATTGGGGATGATGGTTCAGCCAGTGGATTTATGATATTTTTAAAGAAAAAAAAATTGTGTAAGGAGGGAAAGTATATAGATGTTATTAGGAACTAGGAGATTTGTTGTGTAATTGTTACTATTATGTCGTTTATACCGAAAATGGGGGCACGATTTAAATCAATGGTGAAAAGGGAAATTGACTTTGAAATGCACGACATCGGTAATTTGGATACTGTGTTTCCACCTGGAGTTATAAGTCTGGAGATTTAATAGAGCGGTAGGAAGAACAATCGGGATTTTGGAAGTGCATACGGAGTTTTGCTTTGACATGGTCGTTGCTGATAATGAATGAGAGAAGGAGAGAGAGAGAGAGAGAGAGAGAGAGGGGGAGTTTTAAAACTAAATCGTTAGAAAAATTTATGGTTAGATAGAGAGGATAGACAGACAGATGGATAGATAAACGAAGTAAGGAAGAGGAAAAGAATAAGTAATAGACAGAGAAGAGGATAACAAAGCAAGAAAGATGAAGAAGGAGAGAGGATAGAGTGGCAAAAAAAAAAAAAAAAAAAAAAAAAAATGTAGCTGCCGAAACCCGGGACAGTTCAGAACTCATGCGAATTCTCCGGGTGGTTTCGAACCAGGGACCTTTAGATCTTCAGTCTAACGCTCTCCCAACTGAGCTATTTCGGCTGCTTGTGGGAAAAGCTGAATCTGAGAAAATTTGAATATACTAATATTTTAGTTTAAGAGGTTTAAGATTCGATACTTTCTTAGCTCTTAACATGAAATCTACAGTTACGACCAATCATCTCGTGTGAACACGGTCTCAATGTGTGGGAACACGGCGTCAATGCGTGTTTAGTACACACGGCACTCAAAGGACGTGCCGCGATCAATTTAGAGTGCAATAGTTAATATCATCTGGCGCAATATACTATGCTTAATTAACTCTCACGACATGGAAAATGACAAAGATGAGCAGTGTTTTGTCTGTTTTGCGATCGCTTTATAATTTCACCCAGTTACGGCGTGAACCTTACCCGTGTGCAGGTATTCAAAAGGTCGCGTCTCGCAAACGTGGGCATTAAAAAAAAAAAAACCTTACCTAGGAAGGGGTACTTTCATGAACCTTATGTACCACGTACGTTGACGTAATCATGATGCAATATTTCATTCTCAAAACAACAACATACCTGTACCCAAAATATAGATTTTCTTTAGTCTTTCATTACCTTGTTTTGATACGATTTCCGTACTTTCGCCTCAGCTATTCCATAATTAGAAATGTAATTGTAAAATCGTTAACAAAATATTTTCTTATATTGATCCCTTTTCCTCTCAAAAGTCATATACCTAGTGGCCTTGCAAGGGTTGTTGGCTTCTAGGGGTTGATTTGACGGGGTTGGGGGAGGGGGTGTTGGGAGGGGGGGGGGGGGGGGGGTGTTGGGAGGGGCACGCCCCTTCCACGCAAAGTCCAATATGGCATTATGATATCGGAGTTTAAATTTAGCCCAAAAATGTCATGAGCACTTTAGACCAAACATACTTTGAATTTTCGTACTCTTCCATTCCCCCACCCCATCCTGCCGGCCAGACAGTCATGGATCCGCCTTTAACTCTGTATTTTACTTTAACTTGTAAAGCCTAGTACATGTAACAGCTAGTAAAGCGGATACTCCCTGGCTCTATATAGGAATACCCTGCGTTTGAAAGAAAACATTAATGAATCCCTTTTCATGATTACCACTATTGCCCTTGTTGTTGTTAAAAGACCCTGACCCTGAACAGTTAGCAGTACTCTTCAGTGATATTGTCATAAGATGCAGATTAAAAGCTTAAAAATAAACAAACAGTTCGTATATCCGTCATCAATACAATGCGTTGTTGTAAACACAAGCAGCCGAAATAGCTCAGTTGGGAGAGCGTTAGACTGAAGATCTAAAGGTCCCTGGTTCGAAACCACCCGGAGGACTCGCGTGAGTTCTGAACTGTCCCGGGTTTCGGCAGCAATGTTCTTTTACTAGTATTTGTTTTGTTTTGTTTTGTTTTTCAAATCGTCTCATTGTTTTCATTTGCTGCTGCAGTTCTAATCCAAACTCTTTAAAAGAGCGTCCCACTAATAATGCCTAAGCTATTACCGTAATAAATTGTGCTTTTGATTTTCATCGACCGAAACGATCATGTATCTAAATGAAATAATATCCACTTTAATGATATCTAATCTGATTATTTTATACCTAATCGTCATTTCCATTTTCATATGAAACGAACAATAACAACACAAAGTTAAAATATACAATGAAGATTCTTGTTGAGAAATATCCTAACAATATACCATAAATTTATGATAAATTGTGAAATTTATGAATATCCTAACAAATACAACATGCACTTCAACACATGCCCCTTACATGCCATTTCATATTATCACTATTCATTTTTTTTTTTAAAGACCCTCTCCTGGTTATCAACATGTAGAAGTGAAATCTTCATCGATATCGTCGGAAGATTCGGACTTAAAAATTAAAAACAAACACATAGTTCATATAGGTATGTAAGATATCACTACATTACGTACAAGCAGCCGAAATAGCTCAGTTGGGAGAGCGTTATACTGAAGATCTAAAGGTCCCTGGTCCGAAACCACCCGGAGGACTCGCATGAGTTCTGAACTGTCCCGGGTTTCGGCAGCAAGTTATGTTTTGTTTTGTTTGGTCATGTTTTGTTTTTGAAAAATGTCTTATCGTTTTAATCGGGAGTGGTCATTCTACTCCAAACACTTTTAGAGATCGTCGAAAGATTCCGAAGCTATTGGGTCACTTTGCCTCTGATTTTAAACAAAATCCTGGATTTAGCTCATGCTGCAATCATAATTATAAACCTGTAGATCAGAAATGAATCCCACGACTTTTACATGCCAATCGGATGTTTGATTATCAAGATATTTATGATTTGAATTCGAAATTTCCGTGTCTCCGTGGGGAAAATGAGTATGGGAAAAACCGGTCACTCAAGGATTTTTCCTTTTTCGAAGCACTTCATGATAATTTTGAAGCGCATTTGTTATTGGGCTTTAATATTACACCATATCACAGAACACTGATAACACGTTGGACCATTTATCTTAGACTCGGCATTGTTAAACAATGCCTTTAAAAACAAACAAATAGCTCATAGGTGTGCCGATATCATAACATTCTGTAACGCCGTTCACAAGCAGCCGAAATAGCTCAGTTGGGAGAGCGTTAGACTGAAGATCTAAAGGTCCCTGGTTCGAAACCACCCGGAGGACTCGCATGAGTTCTGAACTGTCCCGGGTTTCGGCAGCACTTTTTGTTCTGCGAAATATATCATTTAACTGGCAGGGGTAATTCTAATCCAAATTCACTGACATATCGTTCCAATAATAATACCTGCGCTTTGAAATTACTGAACTAAGAGTTTGCTTTTGGTTTTCATCGACCGAAACTATCCTAAGCCACTGACTTAATAATCATTTATCTAAATGTAATTCTTCCCACTTAAATGATATATAATCTGATTATTATTGACCTAATTGTCAGTTTCATTATAATGGAAATAGCAACATCAACATAGTTAAATAGGTGAATTGAACAATAACGATATTTTAGAAAAATATCCTAACAACACTCCATAAACCATTAGTAATTATTGTGAAATGTATGAATATCCTTACTCATACAACATGCAGTATTTCGCGGTACTATTTCTTCACACGCCCCTTATTTTTTTTTAAAGACCCTCTCCTGGGTAACAACGTGTAGAAGTGAAATCTTTATCGATATCGTCGGAAGATTCGGACTAAAAGCTTAAAACAAACAAATAGTTCATAGGTATGTCCGTTATTTCTACATTGCGTATCAATGTTTTCAAGCAGCCGAAATAGCTCAGTTGGGAGAGCGTTAGACTGAAGATCTAAAGGTCCCTGGTTCGAAACCACCCGGAGGACTTGCATGAGTTCTGAACTGTCCCGGGTTTCGGCAGCGTTTTTTAAATATTTTTGTTAATGTGTCATCGTTTTAATCGGGAACGGCAGTTCTACTTCAAACATGTAACATATCTGATTTCTGTAATATAATTTTGTTTTAAACTGAATGAAATAAAATGGAATTTAACTGATTTGAATTGAATTGAACATGTGATATTTCGAGGTACCATTTCGTCTTTTCGACATATACTCGTTGTCCCATCTGCTGAGAGCGTTATAAAAATGTACTGTTAGCATCAGCATGATCAGGAGCCATGGTAGCTAAGCCGAGGGCAGCTCTACTCGTAGTATTGTACTAGCCCAGGGCATAATGGTGATTTAGCATTTCAGTTTTAACAGTGTAGCTGCTTTAGGGTGGAGGGCATCTTTGTTTCAGTTATCATGACAACCGTTTCATTATGCCCTGGGCTAGTACAATACTACGAGTAGAGCTGCCCTCGGCTTAGCTACCATGGCTCCTGATCATTCGTTATGGTCCCTTTGGCTTACGAGAGTCAAAGAAAATGATGGATTGTTCAATGACACTTTTTCTGTATTTGTATCTTTGGATGGATTTCAGCATGACATTTCACACACACACTCACCAATTAAAAACAAAACATCTATTGTCATCTTCTGGCGATCTTAAACTGGTGGCTAACTTCAATTTGTTAGCCAAGGTACAGTATGATTAACGTGTCTAAACGTAGACATCGATATCATCACTCGATAATCCTTTTCTTTATAGAGTATTGACGCCCTTCTGGCTTTCAGCACACGACACCATGTTTTTGTCTTATGTTTTACATATTACATGTTACACCAATGGAAAACAAATGTCTGTATTATATGTGGAGAATAAAATCTTGAATCTTGAATCTTGAATCTTGGGCTATGTCATCTTGAGCTACATATCCTATAGGAATCGCATCTTTCCAGAGAAAAGATACTTAAGGAAGAAGAATAAAAAGAAGAAAAACAAGAAAAAACAAGAAACAACATATCAATGATCATTAAAAAGCGCTATGTCTATCCATATAGACGTCTATTATGTATTTTCAAATTATAAGAGACTGAATACAAAAAAAAAAATTGCTGCCGAAACCCGGGACAGTTCAGAACTCATGCGAGTTCTCCGGGTGGTTTCGAACCAGGGACCTTTAGATTTTCAGTCTAACGCTCTCCCAACTGAGCTATTTCGGCTGCTTGTGCAATAATGTACGCAATGTAGTCATATCTGACATACCTATGAATTATTTGTTTGTTTTTAAATTTTAGGTCCGAATCTTCCGACGAAATCGATAAAGATTTCACTTCTACATGTTGTTACCCAGGAGATGGTCTTTAAACAGAGAAATGAATAGTGATAATATGAAATGGCATGTGAAGAAATGGTACCGCGAAATACTGCATGTTGTATTCGTTAGGATATTCATAAATTTCACAACTTTTCATGGATTTATGGTATATTGTTAGGATATTCCTAAAAAAAAACACTGACGATTAGGAAAATAATAATCAGATAATATATCATTCAAGTGGATAGAATTTGATATAGATAAATGATCATTAAGTTAATGGCTTAGGATAATTTGGGTCGATGAAAACCAAAAGCAAACTTTGATTCGGTAAACTCTAAGCGCAGGTACTATTATTTGAACAATCTTTACAAGTCTTTGGAGTAAAATCACCGCTCCCGATTAAAACGATGAGACATTTTTACAAACAAAAGCAAACTAAAAATTGCTGCCGAAACCCGGGACAGTTCAGAACTCATGCGAGTCCTCCGGGTGGTTTCGAACCAGGGACCTTTAGATCTTCAGTCTAACGCTCTCCCAACTGAGCTATTTCGGCTGATTGTACATGACAATGCGTATTGTAATGATAACGGACATAATTATCTATGAACTATTTCTTTGGTTTTTAGCTTTTAGTCCGAATCTTCCGACGATATCGATGAAGATTTCACTAAGTCCCCGTTTACAATGAGAAAAGGGCCAGGGCCGGGCCAGGCCTACTCGGCCCCGCAATTTCTGCTCTATATGATATATATATATTTTCAACAATTTTTTTTCCAGAAGAATCAGAAGAAAGTCATATCTTGATGTATTGTTAATCACATATTGAATTATATTGATTATTATTCATAAAACACCGAATTTGATTGTAATTGTTGTGGTCACTTTGGTTTACGAGAGTCAGAGAAAATGATTGATTGTTCAGTGACAATTTTTCTGTATTTGTATCTTTGGGTGGATTTCAGCATGACATTTCAAACACACACACACAAACCAAAACAAATAAAATATATTGGCATCTTCTGGCGATCTTAAACTTCAATTTGTTAGCCAAGTTACAGTATGATTAACGTGTCTGAACGTAGACGCCGATATTATCACTGGTAAAATCATTTAGGTCATGTCATAGAGCTACAAATCATGTAGGAATCGCACCTTTCAAGAGAAAGGAGATATAAGGGAGAAAAATAAAAAGAAGAAAGAGAAGAAAAAAACAATATATCATTGATCAATAAAAAAGTGCCTTGGTTACCTATTCAAACCTCTATAATGATATTTTCAAATTATAAGAAACTTTAAAGAAAAAAGGTTGCTGCCGAAACCCGGGACAGTTCAGAACTCGTGCGAGTCCTCCGGGTGGTTTCGAACCAGGGACCTTTAGATCTTCAGTCTAACGCTCTCCCAACTGAGCTATTTCGGCTGCTTGTACATGACTTCACGCAATGTACTAATAACGGACATATCTATGAACTATTTGTTTGTTTTTAAGGTTTTAGTCAGAATCTTCCGACGATATCGATGAAGATTTCACTTCTATATGTTGTTACCCAAGAGAGGGTCTTTAAAACGAAAGATGAATGATGATAATATGATATGGCATGTAAGGGGCATGTGAAGAAATGGTACCGCGAAAATACTGCATGTTATATTCGTTAGGATATTCATAAGTTTCACAACTTAGTGAATATATGGTATATTGTTAGGATATTCCTTTGAACAAAACTGAAGATTAGGTAAATAAACATCAGATAATATATCATTCAGGTGGATATAATATTGTTTAGATAAACGGTCATTAAGTTGTTTAGGATAGTTTCTGCCATTGAAAACCAAAAGGAAACTTTAGTTCAGCAATTTCGAAGCTCAGGCCCTATTACTGGAACGATCTTTTAACAAGTTTGAATAAGAACTGCTGCTGCAATGAAAACATTGAGACAATTTGAAAATACAAAGCAAAACAAAACATAACAGATTCAAGTAAAAGAAAACGCTGCCGAAACGCGGGACAGTTCAGAACTCATGCGAGTTCTCCGGGTGGTTTCGAACCAGGGACCTTTAGATCTTCAGTCTAACGCTCTCCCAACTGAGCTATTTCGGCTGCTTAATTACCCGGAAATAAACATGCTAATCGGATAAAAGATTAATAATAATCCAGTCTCTCTCTCTCTCTCTCACTCTCTGTCTCTGTCCGCCCCTCTGCCCTCCACCCTCCCTCTCAATGTTTAATTGGAAGTGGGAGGCGGTATTTCTACTCGGCCTAAGTTAATGCAATAATCTATATTAAATGATAAACTCATACTAATATAGACACATGATAAAGCTCTGTGGCCAACCAAGCCTGTATACATTGCAAATACGATTAAAGAAGACAAAGAGGACTTACAAACAACTTATGATACATTATCATAGACAAATAAGTTCGTATAACCAGAATCAAACGCTAAGCTTAAAGCTAATCTTGAGCTCTGGTATGGGAATCAGATTTTGAGAGAAAATTGATATGATTAATTCTGGATTATTTATCCAGCAGTAGATTGGTTGTTTGAACCAGTGAAATTAAAACAAATGCAAAAAATTACTTGGAATCATCTTTGATAAAAACCACAACTCCCATTTGCGCATAGTGACCAGTGTTAAAGCCATAACGTGTTGGGAGCCCTACAAATTTGATGGCAACAATTCACTTCACTCGTATACGGTATAAGGAAGTGAAACAGGATGTAATTTAACACGGAATTCTGCAAGGATTTTCTGCATAAACGTGTTTGAAGACAAATGTTGATGAAAGATCAAAATAATTAGGTTTTCTGTGTACAAAAAACTTTTGTATTCTTTCATCAATATTCGTCTTCAAACACATTTGTTTTTAAAATCCTTGCTGAGTTGAAAGTTAAATGACATCCTCTTTGACATCATTACACAATTTGAGTGAAATTTTGGCATCAAATTTAAGCAAATTTGGGGCTCACTACACTTTTAAGGGGCTTTAAGCACTTGATGTAGGGCATACTTGGGCGTAGGTCCTATACTTAATACCTATTGTTTAGGGAGGGGGGGGGGGTGATTAAATAGGTATTAAGTAAGGATCTACGCCCATGGTGTCGAGCCTATATACTAACCCGGATATCCTGGTCTTTCTGTGCTCATTACTCAGCCACTATATATTTTCTACCAACATTGTTTGGCACATGTCATTTATTTGTAATCTTGAACATTCAGTGTTAGTTTCGTTGGATTCTGTGAGAATTTATGTTCTATATTGACCAGCACTCAAGTTTATCTTTAAGACCACGACGACTCGCGTCGTATTATATTACTCGTGCCAGCAACTTCGGTAGTGACCTAATTCCGTCTCCTAAATATTCCGACCAGCAGCCCCCCCCCCCAACTCTGAAATTGATCGATTGGCAAGACCGTGATTAGATTTGTCCGGTACATGTTCAATAAATTTCAATAAATCATTTTTACGCTTTCCGTTTACAATCAGCTCTAAAAGCATGTAGGAACATAATGCTTGTAAAGGGTAGGAGATACGATGCAGTAAATATAACAATATTGATATGCCACTTAGGATGATAAAAAAGGACATTAAGAAGATAAAAAAAAGGACAACAAAAAATCAAAACAAACATAAACCTAACATGATATGACACGAACATATATGTGTATGAGTGTATGGGGGGAGGGGCAGCCATGCTTATTGTAACCCCCCCCCCCCGATCTATAAATAAAATGGGGTCATTCAGCTGACCGAAAAAAGCGCAATATAGCCGTGAAAACGATGGGCATAACCCGGAAGGGGATGTAAAAGGGCAAGAGGGGGTCCTAATTTTTTTTTTTTTTGTACAATACGATACGAAAGCAATTAATTATAAATGATTATGAAAAACAGGAAAGAGGCAAGTATTGAGGGAAGTTGTGAATATTTAATTTGATTTAGTTTGATCTGATTGGATATGACTTGACCCATTTGAGCGTAATTCGATATGTTTTCAAATCTGTTTTCATTAAAGGTTAGTAATGCGATACATTCCAAAAGACTCACCTGTAATCACAAGCAGCCGAAATAGCTCAGTTGGGAGAGCGTTAGACTGAAGATCTAAAGGTCCCTGGTTCGATACCACCCGGAGAACTCGCATGAGTTCTGAACTGTCCCGGGTTTCGGCAGCTATATTTTTGTCATTTTGTTTGTAGACTTTGTAATAACATAACAAAAGGCCCTTTTTTTCTTACCCATCCCCAACTCTTTCTTATTATTTTTTAAAAATCATGCCATTTCTTTAAGCCACTTTACCATGCTCATGTCTTTAAATCTTTTTTTTTTTTTAATTTCAACTTGTATTGTATTCGGTTGCCTCGTTTTATTTAGGTAATGTTGATATGTTTGTGTTTATCTTTAGAATATGAAATGTTCCTTGCATGTTTTGCGCATTAAAGCCACACTGCACTACTTGCTACTTGCTCCCTCTATATAACAAACAATGCATAATCGATGACCATTTGTCCCCATGATCCTCTTTTTCTTATGTTAACTGAGAGCTGATTTGATGAGATAACCACCTGTCCACTGATCTTGCAGGGAGTTCTAATCCATCCTGTTTACTAGTATTGATGGATTTTAAGGGCTCGATAGAAAACAATATATTAATGAAATGCTCTCACTGTCCTGTAAAACACTGTTAAATAAATTAAAATAAAGACGAAGAATAAGAGTTGGTATTTGACAATAACTGTCTTGCAGACATCTGTAATCTCTGAACATGTTGAAAACCCATGGCTGTGGAATACATATTTATAATCATAACACGCATGCTTCTCCTCTACCAACCCACTCGCGTGTATACGGGACCACCTGTAGAGCTATTCAAAAAGCCACATCATCTTTAATACTAAAAGATCCCCTTCGGGAATCGAACAAACGGAGAAATGATTCATTAGTCCGAGCTCCACTGACAGCTATCTATTCTTTTCTTCAGTTGTTATCCTCTTCTTTACCCTACATATTTAGTCATCTATATTCTTGGGGCAAAATTGCAAGTTCACCATCGCGATCATTGCCTGCTACGAGCCTTCGGCACAACACCTGGCGAATACATAAGATACTATTAGCTTGCCGTCGTATTAATGGCTATACCTATATACCTGGCTATGCAGGTGATATACAGGGTGAGTTTTGGAAATGAAATCCAGATTCAATTCTCAATATCGTTGCACATTATAGTGCATGTTTGGTTGGAGACATCATATTTTCTTTCATTTGGCAACTGGATCTCGTAATCCGGCCTATGATAATTCGGCAGCACTAGTTTTCCTTATTCATGCTAGATTTCCCTATGACCATGGTGACCAAAGTTCGAATCTACATTTGAATGGGATACATTTGTTCATAATTTAATGAAAAATAATCATAAACCATATTTATCTCAAACTATGGCAAAAACATGTTTATTTTCTTCTTCTTTTTCTACCTCTTTTCTACTTCTTTTTCATCCCATTGTTCTTCTTCTTTTCCTCTTCCTTTTCCTCCTCCTTCTTCTTCATCTTTTCATTCTTCTTCTTCCTCTCCTTTGTCTTTTTCTTCCATCATATAAGCTGCCATCATCAGCAATTGTACACGGTTTAAGACATCGTGGCTTGGATCCGGGTTTCTTCGCCCTCTCTTTATTTTCTTACACACTCTGTATAGCCAATGTGTACTCTGAAAGAGATGAGTATTATAGGCTTGTAAATGAATCTGGAAGATTAATCGTCGAAGAAAGATATACAGATTAAACTCTAACAATGCAGACTTGACGCGATGGACCAACACTGGTCAAAATCTGAAAATCAGGCTGTCAAAACTGTGCGATATTAATGAAAGATAACCCAGATAGCATGTTAGCTAGGATTCCAATCACGGTGTCACTATTTCTAAGTCATATTGACTTCTAATAAAGATCAATATGAAATTGAAAAGAAAAAAAATCTTACTATTGCCATTTATATGATCGTGTTGATAAATACCTCTGTCAAATCAGTTTGAAATTATTAGTAAATACGGCGGGTGAAATTAGATAAACAACACATTTCATGAAATGTTTGCTTGGCAATCGGATGGCTTTGTGATACAGTGACAACATTATGATCAATACAATTGTACCAAGAAGTTACAAGCTGGTAACTTCTTGATTGTACATACGTTTTCTAGTAACAAAGCTCCACGGCGAGACCTGAATAATCTCCTGTAATAACAATACATTTTGAAGTTCGGAAAATGTGCTATAATGCTCTTTCTGTATGTTTTTAAATTGACGATTTGCGTGTCCTCACATTCAGAAAGTTTCGTTGTTTTTTCTTCTGTTCGCTCTTTGAATCATTCAGCGGCACAAGATTGAAAAGCAATTGCAATCCATTAACTTTCCTGACCTTTAGAAAAATCCATACCTTCCTGAAAATGTTCAACATGCGAGCGATTAAAAAGGTATGGTAAATGAAGGGAGCATAACAACTTGGAAGATAATATTTTTAGCAGAAGGAGGAGGGATCGAGTATAGATTTTGTAATTACTCTTCAAAATATTTAACATTGTGCGTACTCTTGTTCTCCAACTGTTCTTCAAAAATCTTTCTCAAATCGAATGAACAGATCTGATTTTGAAATCACACAGAGAAAGAAATCGTACGTATACATAAACAGCAATGATTCCAAAAGTAGATTTTCTTTTAATTTTCCTTGCTATGAATGTTACTTAAAACTTTTAACACGCGGATGTGATGCATGCACTATTTGCTTGATTACTTCAAAGTAGCGAAGAAAACCCTATCAAGAAGTTGATTGCTTTTCAACACAGGTGCAAATATAGATGTTTGAGAAAGAAAAGACGGTCAAGTTCTTTTTCAGGTGGGTATAGCGTTTACAGGTAGATAAGAGTGCCGCTTAATGTAAAACACACACACTATCAAAACCAACATGACCAAAACAGACAGAGGGGGAAAGGCTTTTAATTTACACGAACACGCAATGTATCAGATCAGTCCAAGACTTAGAATTTTGCAAATTCCACGATAGATAGATACCGCACAATAATGCGCATTGTGTGGTTTATTAATGGCGAAAAAATATTTCACGCACAATGCGACCATCACTTTAGGAGATAAAGGTAGATTCATCATTACCTGGATACCTATAGAGCACGCCTTCACCATAAATCATTAGCTTCCAAACGAAAGAAAACTCTTCAGAAAACACTTACAATGATAATAACAGACAGAGAAAAGAGATGAACTCTCCTGTATGAATAAGATGTGCTGAGTAATGAATGATTACGCCAGATATTGGATGGTTTTTAATTTTCATGGCCAAGATTAATAGCTTCGTTGCTTGGAGCTTGAAAACCTGTCCTGAGTTGTTCTGTGGTTTTGTTAACATGTAATCAAGGATGATAATTTCAGAAGTTTTGGGGAGATTTATCAAACTGAAAAGAATTGAAATACATGCAAAGAAGTTTAAACGATTATGGAGCTACATAAATACTAAGATCAAATAAATCTTTCCAACGGCATTTAAAGATAAAGTTGAGTTCTGGCCATGCGATTGCATTGTGAAAGAAACGTAGTGGAATCGATCAGAAAAGGTTGATCATCTAGCATTTAAGTATTAGTGTGCACTGCAAGCTCCTTTAATCATCAAAATGATAAGAAATTTGGCCCAGTCTTGGTAAAGTTACAAGCACTGAGTACATAAATATGTATATGGGACTACATGAAAATGTGGCATACAAATCCGTCCCGATTTATATAATGTTACATGCCATATTTAGAATATTGAGGCATTTCAAAAGCCATGCTTTTCAGAAAAGTTTTTTTTTTAATCTGATGTTCTTCGACCCTTGCATAATACAGTAGTAACGCTCACAACTTATGTTTCACTTCTTCCCAGAACTCAACCTTCTCTTTAAAGCCCCACTGTCCTACTTGTAGCTACTTGCTCCCTCTATATAGAAAACTTCCCAAATCGGTGCCTGTTGGTCCCCCATGATCCTCTTTTTCTTATGTTAGTGAAGAGCTAAGTTAATGAGATAGCCACCTGTCAGTGACCTCGCTGTGTGGTCTAATCCCTTCTGACCCAGTAGTATTGACGGTCTTTAAAGAGAAGATTGATTTGTGAGATTGATCATTCTCTCTTTTTTGCCAGTTTTGAAGAAAGCCATGATATATGTGTCGCCTGAATTGGATTGCTCTTCAAATGCCTTTATTCAAAACATGACAAGAAATAACTTCTGTGTTTGTACCAAACAGTCCTGGCGTTATTTGTATGTATAGTCCCACATACTGATTTATGTGTGCAGTGCAAGTGCTTAAAAAAAAAAAATCAGGATTGAGTTATTTTGTTATCATTGTGATGATGTCGAAACCTCACAGAATACACCTATGAGCCCTACTACATCATCAACCTTTCCAATTTGATTGCAGGCAGACAATGTCATTCACAGTTTTATTGCACAGTAAAAACTTAACTTTAGCTTTAATATTACATTTATAAACGCTTTCTCAGGCTGTTTCAGCATTTTCCCTTCTAAATTATGTCTTTGACACACTTTTGTGTCATCCTTTTCATCAATAATCAATGGTATCTGAATCATCTCCCATTATTCATCTTAAAAAAGGGGCTCAAATAGATCAATTTAAAGTGTCTGCTTTGACGGGAGAATTAATCACTTTATCCAGCGCTAAAGTGACACCAAAACTGCTTTATATATTCATGGGAAAGAAGGTGAAATTAGGTTCGTAGGTTATAATCGTCAGTGGTAAGAACTACGTAAATAATCCAGATCTTACTTATTCCGTTTCCATCATATTGATTGAAATCAGTTCGAAATATTGTATTACTTGTGACAGGGAAAGTCCACTCTCGAATGACATTTGTTTGAATAAAATCATGTTAAAGATAAACTCCAGTTCTGGTAAAAAAAAGAAAATTAATTCTCACAGAATCAAACGAAACTTACACTGAATGTTAAAGATTACAAATAAATGACATGTGCCAAATCATTTTGGAAGAAAATGTATACTGGCTGAGAAATGTGCATAGAAAGACAAGGAACTAAAGGTAGTACTAGCCCCGACACCATGTGTGTTGTCCCATATATAGCTTTCTGTGTACAGTGCTTATTAATTTACCAAGACTCTGCCAAATTTATTATGATTTTGATGACTCCAGAACCTTGCAGTGCACACCAATACTTACATGCTACATGATCAACCGTTTCTGATCCATTCCACACCTTTTCTTTCAAAATGCAATCGCGTTACCAGAACTAACCTTTAACTTTAATCAGATAAACGTATCTGTGATTTTTTTTAAAGGAAAAAGCCGAGAGCGCATAAAAGAGGTATGAAATAGATTGAACACACGCAGCAACTCTGATACCCTAACGTGTACCTCTTCTTTTTGTGTTGTAGCCATGATTAAATGGATGTCTGTTTTATCAGAAGAAACCATTTCATTACATCTGTGACAATTTATTACTACATGGAAAACGGTTTGTAAAGGGTGGGGTCTATTACATTCTCTTCCTAAACAGGGGGTCAGGAGAGTTAAGAATGAAAGAAATTCCAGTCACATTGTGACAGGGAGTGTCCCATCCTCAAAAAAATATTAACGAAAAAAACATTATATTCGTTCGCCCATTCCTCTGCTGAAGATGATTACACGGGGCAGACGCTGTATACAGACCACCGCATTTGTTTACTTTCGCTGTTGTTGCTGTTGCTGTTGTTGTTAATGACGATGTTCTAGCTATTATTATTGTTGATGTTGATGCCATTGCTGGGTATCGTTGCTTTTTATTTAGTCTATGATGCCATGTTCTATTAATGTTTTTATAATAAATCCTTTCTCATAACGTTCTCTTTCTCCAACCCCATTCTTTGTCTATCTATCTGTCTGTCTGTCTTTCTCTCTCTCTCTCTCTCTCTCTCTCTTTTCTTATCTTATTCTCCTGCCTCTTCTTCTTCTTCTTCTTCTTCTACATCATCTTTTTCTCCCCTCATTTGCCCTTCCCATGCATTCTATCTATGCATCCTCTCTCTATCACTCCCACTCTCTTTCTCTCTCTCTCTCTCTCTCTCTCTCCCTTGTTTCATCTTCCTCCTTTTCTCTCTCTCTCTCCATCTCTCTATTAAAGTCTTTCCCGCGTTCATCTCTATTAAACTTACAGAAAAAAGTGCACACGAGCGGTCACAGTACTCTCCAGACTTTAAATCAAGCCTGGCATTTGAAAACGTGTAGGGGCCTGGGGCAAGTTGAACTATTTCAATGCTGCGACTTCTTCGTCTTCCTTTCTCTTCCCATATATATACACAGCCGATCAGTTCTTGAGAAGTCGAAGCTAAGCTATATCTGAGGCGAGAAATCGTTATTATCATTTCGGTGTAATGATAGACTAGCAGTTCTCAGTCAGGGGCTCTCTCGTTTCAAGTCGACTTCAAATCGCGCATATGTGTTTTCGCGCATGCGCGATTTGAGTTCGTCGGTGAGACGGTGCTTTGACTCGTTCTTCAGCGACAAGGTATTGCTTTGCGGTCAATAACCTAGCAGGATTCCATTAACCCCCGCACCAAAACGATAACCCAAACCGTAACCCTAGCTCTAACTGAAACCTTTATTTTAATCCCAAACCAATCCTCATCCTAATCCCAAATTTACCTAAACCCAACTGCAATCCACAGCCTATAATAACCCCACCGTCTTTGAAGAAAGAAAGCCTACATGTAGATCGAAATTATAGTACAAAATGTTGACTTGACCGAAACGTTTAAAACCTTAGGGTAACGTATAAGCAAGGAGTCAATTCCAACTCACTGGTGTAAGTACATCAGCGGGCAAGAAATGTGAAGGGGGGCAGGGGAGAGGCTGACGCTCATCGACTTGTCAAAACTAAGGAAAGTGCCCCTTCTAAATGAATAAATTCCCCGGAATGTAATATAATGCCCTCCTGAGGTAAATTTGCTCTTTATCTATCTGATGTGGTGTATATAACCTAAGTTTAGAAAGCAAGGCAATGCAAAAAAGGGGGAAGGATAGTAAGAAGTAAACGAAAGAAAATGAAAAGAAAAACACTAGAGGAATAAAGAAGGAGGAGAATAAGAATATGAAGAGGAAGAAGAAGAAGAAGAAGAAGATGAAAAAGAAACAGGAGAATAATAATAAGAAGAATAAGGAGAAGGCGAATAAGGAAAAGAAGAAGAAGAAGAAAAAGAAGAAGAAGAAGAAGAAGAAGAAGAAGAAGAAGAAGAAGAAGAAGAAGAAGAAGAAGGAGAAGAAAAAGGAGAAGAAGAAGAAGAAGAAGAAGAAGAAGAAAAAGAAGAAGAAGAAGGAAAAATAAAAGACAGTAGCATATTCCCTACATTTCATTCCTTTTGCCTCTTAAAGCCCGTCTGCACTAGTTTAGCCATGAGGGATTAGACTTCCATGCTTGTCACTGACAGGTGGCTATCTCATTAAATCAACTCTCATTTAACATAAGAAAAAGAGGATCATGGGGGATCAACGGGCACCGCTTAGGCATTGTTTTCTGTATAGAGGAAGCAAGTAGCTACAGTACACGAAGTGCAGTCAGGGGCGTCGCTAGACCTTTTTCAGTGGGGGGGTGTAGAGGCCAACGATTACCGACAAAACTAGCCACCGATTACCGACAAAATTAAATGTCCAACATCTACAAATTCAACCCTATAAACCTGGGGCCGAAGGCTAAACTGTTTTTCCTATGGACTATCTTTAGTACTTGCATATGCGCAAAATGGTCATTTTCCCCGACGACATAAATATACGAATTATTCCTTCAATTTATTCAGCATCATAGCTATATATTTTAATGCAGGCGCGGAGCTAATATCTTATTTTAGGGAAGGGCGGTAGTGAGCAAGAGAATCACTTAAAAGAGCGCTCATTAGGGGGGTGTGGGTGATGGTCCTCCCGCGCGAAGCGCGGGAGCTTAGACGTTTCCTTAAATTATTAGGAAAAGAAGACGATTAATTGTACCGTTTTCGACTAGTAATCCTTGGCTGAATGAAGTTCTCCCCCCCCCCGCACGAAGCGCGAAAGCTTTGACGTTTCATTAAATTATTATAAAAAAGAAGACGATTTGCTGTACCGTTCTCGACTGTTTATCCTTTTCTGAATTCAGTTTCTCCACCTCCCGCGCGAAGCGCGGAAGCTTTAACGTTTCATTAAATTATGAGAAAAAGCAGACGATTCGGTGTACTGTTCTCGACTCTTAATCCTTATCTGAATGAAGCTTCCCCCTCTCGCGCGAAGCGCGGAAGTTTTTGACGTTTCGTTAAAATTATTAGAGAAAGAAGAAGATTCGTCGTACCGTTTTCGACTCTTAATAAGCCCTATTCATCTGACTTCAGTTTCCCCCTCTCGCGCGAAAGCTTTGACGTTTCCTCATAAATTATCATTAGAGAAAGAACACGATTCGTTGTACCGTTTTCGTCTCTCAATAAGCCCTATAATTTTATCTGAATTCAGTTTCCCCCTCTCGCGCGAAGCGCGGAAGCTTTGACGTTTCCTTAAATTATTAGAGCAAAAAGACGATTCGTCGTACCGTGCTCGACTCGTCTAAATGAATTTTTCCCCCTTTCGCGCGAAGCGCGGAATTTTTGGCGTTTCATCACAATATAAAGAAAGGAAGACGAATCCTCGTACCGTTTTCGAATCTTATTAAGCCCTATTCATCTGAATTCAGTTTCCCCCTCTCGCGCGAGGCGCGAAAGCTTTGACGTTTCCTCAAATTATTAAATAAAGAACACGATTCGTTGTACCGTTCGCGTCTCGTCTAAATGAAGTTTTCCCTTTCCGCGCGAAGTTTTCCCCTTTCGCGCGAAGCGCGGAATTTTTAGCGTTTCATCACAATATAGAGAAAGGAAGACGATTCCTCGTACCGTTTTCGAATCTTATTAAGCCCTATTCATCTGAATTCAGTTTCCCCCTCTCGCGCGAGGCGCGAAAGCTTTGACGTTTCCTCAAATTATTAAATAAAGAACACGATTCGTTGTACCGTTCTCGTCTCGTCTAAATGAAGTTTTCCCCTTCCGCGCGAAGCGCGGAATTTTTAGCGTTTCATCACAATATAGAGAAAGGAAGACGATTCCTCGTACCGTTTTCGAATCTTATTAAGCCCTATTCATCTGAATTCAGTTTCCCCCTCTCGCGCGAAGCGCGGAAGCTTTGACGTTTCCTTAAATTATTAGAGAAAGAAGACAATTCGTCGTACCGTTCTCGACTCGTCTAAATGAAGTTTTCCCCTTCCGCGCAAAGCGCGGAATTTTTAGCGTTTCATCACAATATAGAGAAAGGAAGACGATTCCTCGTACCGTTTTCGAATCTTATTAAGCCCTATTCATCTGAATTCAGTTTCCCCCTCTCGCGCGAAGCGCGGAAGCTTTGACGTTTCCTTAAATTATTAGAGAAAGAAGACAATTCGTCGTACCGTTCTCGACTCGTCTAAATGAAGTTTTCCCCTTCCGCGCAAAGCGCGGAATTTTTGGCGTTTCATCACAATATAAAGAAAGGAAGACGATTCGTCGTACCGTTGTTGACTCTTAAACCTTGTTTGAATTCAATTTCCCCAGAAATTTTAAACCTCTGATTTCTTTAGCTGATATTATAGGAAAGTGAAACTTCGAGAAAATACAAGTATTGTAGTCGTAGTCACTCTCGAAGTCGTCACAGCGGATAAGAAGTCACAGTTCGCAGGGAAAAAAACTTGTCGGCCGAACGACAATATACATCTCACCGACTTCAAACTTCTGCATTGATATATAGTACACGAGGATCGAGCAAGAATACCGACACAGCTGACCCGACACAGCAACATATTTACCTGTGTCTTTCTTGCTCCCTCGACGAGACGACCGCACCCAACAACCCCCTTCTCTCTTTTACTCCCACTCCTCCTCTCTCAGACTCTTACCTCCCCCCTCTCTACTCTCTTTCACCCCCCGTTTCTTTTGTTTCCCTTTCACTCTTTTTTCTTCTTTTTTCCTTTTCTTTCTTTTCTTTCTTTTCCTTTCTTTCCTCTCCTCCCTCTTTTTCTTTTTTCTCTTTCTTCTTCTCTTTTCTTTCCTTTCTTTTCCTTTCTTTCCTTTCTTTTCCTTTCTTTCTTTTCTTTTCCTTTTCTTTTTTTCTTTTCTTTCCCTTTCCCTCTCTTTTTTCCCTCTCTTTTTTTCCCTCTCTTTTTTTCCCTCTCTTTTTTTCCCTCCCCCTTTTCTCTTTTTACCGACGGCAGCGCAATTTTACCGACAATATCCTGACAGGTGGGGGGGGGGGGGGGGGGGGGGGGTGTCGCACCCCCCACACCCCCCCTTTGGCGACGCCCCTGAGTGCAGTGGGGCTTTAATTAACTCACCGCCCTGTCCCTCCCCTCCCCGTTAGCTAGGCTAGTCATACCCTGTCAGGGCGTATCCGTCGTCACCTATACAGGAACCATTTGACACCCTTGGCCCCCTCCAGAAATAATCATTTCCACCCCTCCTGTCGACCTTCTACTGTCTTTGAGAGACTACGTGTAGAAGTTCATTACATGGAAAGGGCGAGGTACGACACCTACCCTCCGGACAACTACCCCCAGACAAGTACCACTGGGACAACCACCCTCTAAGTCAACTATCCCCCGATAGATAATGGTTATCCTAGGGGGTAGTTGTGTGGGTGTAGTTGTCCGGGGGTAATTGTCCGGGGTGGTTGTCCGGATACGACTCTCTATTGCAGGGTTCGGGGTTCGAATCTCAGCCGCTGTGTAAGGACCATTGGGTTTGGTCATCATGGTCACCCGGTGCTTTTCGTCCGGTTGTCAGTCCCCCAGCAATTTATTTCACATCAATTTTGCAATCCGTTGACAGAACACTTCAAATTTACGTTGCATTTCATATGGTCTGCCGTTTAACCGTTTAAAGAATGTTGAAGATATATTGTTAAACAACCTAATAAAAGCAGCCCCTCTTGACATGGTTGATTTAACCCAGCTTTATACTGACGGGATACATCGTTAGTCGAATTCTTAGTCTTTGGTAACGTTTTCAACAAAGGTAAGCGTAATCATAATTCTGGTATACTAATAATAATATTATTGGATATTCAAAGCGCTCCATTATTACCCCGGCTATGCTAGGCTACCGATGTCGGTGCTCACAGCATTCAAGGAATTCCTTCCTACCGGTCCCCATTTACTTCACCTGGGTAGAGTGTGTCAAATGTAGATCAATGTCTTGCCAAAGGACATTAGTGCCGCAGCGGGATTCGAACCGCGGACTTTGTGATCGACAGTCCGGCGACGTATCCACTCGTCCATTTTTTCATTTACTTGCCAATAAAGAATCCTTAAGAAGACCACCCCTCCCTCCACAAACATTATAGCTCGTTCTTATTCCAGGACAAGTTTTTGAGAAAGTCATACCAAATTCAATCAAAAACGGTTTTGTCACGTGTATACTGACCCCATTTTTTCAAACCATTACCCCTCTGACGATTAGTCACCCCTATCTCTTAACCCTATCTCGCACCCCTTTTTTTTGCTTACAAGCTCGTAACAAAATACGTCGTCATGGATATGGTTTAAAGTGGAATAATGGTTTTGTCATGCTTATACCGTACGATTACAAATATGTTATATTTATTGTCTAATTCATGTCACGGAAATCCATATTTGTGATAATTTTGCTACTCCACTAACACGAAGAGTTGAATAAAGCCTGACACTCCTCAACGTCCGTTTGAAAAAGAAAAAAGGGCACACAAAACCCTCTCTCTAATTGATGAAGTAAATTTAAAACAGAATACGAAATTGAACATGAAAAAAACAAGTAACAAACAAGAAATCCCCTAAAGATAAAGTCACCTTTTGTCCAATAATGGCAGTCAGATTCGAATTAATTAAGAACGTAGTGCAGGAGAGAGAGAGAGAGAGAGAGAGAGAGAGAGAGAGAGAGCTCTTAGTTTCCTTGAAACTGTCATTGGTGATAGGTTTAGAGTTCTATCACTGCAAGATTTCATATTCATATTATTCCTGATCCGTGCCAATTTTCGATGATACACCACCTTTAACAAACAAAAGCGGTTTCACCACTGAACAATTATTCTGCCGCCTCTTGTTACAAGCCCCACTCCCATCGGGGAGGGCTATCAGCCCGATCAGCGGAAGCCCCTAAAGTGGAACCAGGGGTCTTCCCCCGATTCTCCTATGACAAGACCAGGAAAAACCAGGGGGCAAGTCTCGTTCTCGACCCGACCACCCCTCTCCCCGCTCCAAACCAGAACTCTCTCTCGCCCCGCAACCTTAATCAAATTTCCACCTTCATTGTTTCCCTCCGACAATGCACTTTTAGTGGATCTAAGATGTGAGATACAGATGAAGATAGTGAGTGAAGCGGACCGTGCTTGGCCAAGATATTCTACACTGGCGTAGTACGGTGGGGGCACGGGGACACTGTCCTATCACGAATAGCAAGAAATAGGGGTAAGGGAGATATTGGGACAGTAACAAGTTTTCAGAGGGCTTACTTGACCGACCGCCGGAAGACTGACATTCCGGAGACCGGAATGTCAGTCTTCCGGCGGCCGGTCAATGTTTCGGGGGTTTCGGGAGACCTGCATTCTCGGTCTCACGGGCTGTCGGTCGGCCGGCCTTGTGGGCAGTCTACTGAGATGACCCCGGAGATAATGAACCTAGTCGCATTTTACCCATCGAGTAAGCCCTCTGCAGCTCCCCCCTCCCAATGGAGTCACGTACGCCACCTTTCCCTTAGTTGTACAAACAAGAAGTGAACGTCATGACACGGTTCGACATTGAAAGTGCAATCAAAGCCATGTCTTCCGTTTAAAGCATTTGTTTCCAATTAATGCAACATCATGGGCGTCTTCAAAGGAGGTGGAAAGGGGGCGGGGGCATACTTTTTACCGTTTCTCTTGACAAAGCCACATTTTGTCAGGTTTGTTTTCGGTAAATTTGTATTTTATTTAGCCCTATCGGTAAGTCTGAAAATTTGACAAAATCTATATATTTTAGTTTTCTTGAGATTCACTTTTGTGTGACAAAAGTACCCGCTTACTTCTCGGATTTTATTTTAAATCCTGACCCCCTCCCCCTTTAATAAAAAATGGTTTGGCTACCCCCATGTACATCATCCCGATAAACAGCCGCTGCAAACTTGCGACATAAAAGCGAGACAACCTTCTTCAAACAATTACGTCCTCCAAGTTTCTGGGTCATAGATGTGACAATTAATATTAAATTACAAAACATGAGAGAATTTTGGATTTTTTTCCAACTTTTCTGCGACAATTAATATTAAATTATGAAACACAAGAATATTATTCAGGTTTTTTCTCCAGAGACCTTTTTATTCTCCCCTTCCTTCTTTTGTTATTGTTTCAAACCATGATTATGTAAAAATTTGAAAATAACAGTCCTTTTTCTATTCGACGTCCTAATGTATATTAAGAAGGCGCTGATTTTTCAAGACCTTCACATCTCTAAAAGACATACTTTTATTAAAACCAATAGATATGATAGATGCAAACGTAATTAAATAAATATAGAAATAAACACACCACCACAAAGAAAAGGAAATAGATAAACAACCCCTCCCCCAATAACGACAACATAGAACCACACATACATGAAGAAATAAACACACCACCACAAAAAAAAGAGAAAAGATAAACAACCACTCCCCCAATAACAGCAACATATAACCAAACATTTCTTGACATTTACTCTGGGATAATAGTCCTTCAACCATTAATACCAAATGTAGAAAACTTTGTTCCTAATCTTTTCAAATATCCCCCCCCCCCCCAATCGAACTTGAACAATAAAAATAAATTCCAATGGTGTTGAATAGCACAGATTTTTGCTGACATGTCTAAATCAATCTTTTCGGTTATTCCAGGAGTTTTCTTTAACCTTTTTTGTATAGTTTCCAATAAAAGAAATGCCAACTCATCCGTAGCTCCCAAACCAGCTTGATACCCAGACCAATAAAATGATAATATTGGGGAAAAAATCAGCCCAAAGGACAGATAAATGAGGATGAAGAGACCTATGGCGATATCTTAGGACCCTTGTCAATGAAAGAAATTTTACAAGGCTTCAGGTGATCCATAAAACGCCCCGTAAATGTCAAACGGCTTGCCATAATCTCTTGAGAACAAGATCAAAACGTAACCCGAGAATAGAAGAAAGAAAAAAAAAACCTAGACCTAATTTTGAAATGAATTCCATTGTCTTTCTTAAGAATTTATTCTCTGCACGAAACTTCCAACACTTTGGAAAAAAATCAACCACGTACAGAGCAATTTTTAATACAACTGTACCTTATTTTATGTCCCATATAAATCGTGTTCGGATGACATAATTCGTCAGTCTAATTTTCGCACGTTTCAATAGGCAATAGACAAGTCAATCGAAATTGTCTTCAGTTGATTATGAAAGTTTTAGCGATTAGAACAATGGATCGAAACAGGGTATACCTTGAGAAAGCGCAGTTGATTCGATGTTTTTAATTCGTCGAGAGTATTTGCCCTGAGATAAAGCTGAGGTGAAAGCCTACCCAACCTCCCGATTTAAAAAAAAAAAATGAAGAAAATCGATGAAAGTCACTAATAATAATAATAATATTTAGCTTTTATATAGCGCTTTATACAAATATAAGGGTTCTTTCGCCAATACATTTGGTAAACGATAGTTCAATGACATCAAATTGCCAACGCCATCGCCTCATAGCTAATTTTAACAAATTTAATATTCTGCGAAATAGTTAAAGTGATGTGAAGTGGCCTTTCAAAACCTTAATCCAAAAATCATCATTGTGCAAGTTCCCAATTCATCAACCCGATCAATATTGCACCATTTCTTTAAAAAAAAGTACAAATGCACTTAATATCATTTCATTCATTCGAAATCTTGAGCACGAACCCGACTTTTTCGGCCCTCCGTAAAGTACAATCTTCAAAGGTAATTTCTGAAGGGTAAGGTTGAAATCATAGAAAGTCCACTCATAATTTTTATGAGTGCGTCTGGCCTTTCTAAGACGCAGCTATAAAGTACACGGACACATTAAGTCCAAATCAATTTAGCTCGTGTAAAATTGTGGTGAGGCACGAGTTTGAACTTCTCCATTGCGCACTTTGTATAACCACGAGTTTCTGCCCCGGGGCCCCTTATTTTTTTGAACGGTGCCAATAAGCCTCGTAAGGCGCAATAAACACCCACAAGAAACGAGGAATGGATATTATCACAAAAGAGAGAAACAAACGAAAACGATCCAGTTATTGAAATCAAAACCCCACTTTTAAGTCGAAGGAAAAATGTAAATATTTAAAATTAGGCAGAACCAAGATGTTTTATTATTTTATCAGGCAAAGAAATTGCACTTGCTCTTCGGACTGCCGGCGGACAGTAATTGCACTTTTTGGACATAAGTATTTAGCTTATGTGATAACACAATGTTTTGATTTAAGGGAGAACTGGTATATGGGGGGGGGGGGGGGGGGGGTTAAGTTTTGCGAGGCAATCTATATGATTGTTACCTTTTTGTCAGACTTCTATAAATTCCCAAATCCCGTATCCTTCACTCTAACTCTCTCTCTATTTAACACATTTTTTTCTTCCTGTAAACATAATTATGAAGGTCCCTCAAAAAAGAATGCGTGGTTTAATTGAAAAACCATTTTAGTCGTCTTAAAGTTCCCTTCTCTTTTTTACATTGAATTAAAACTTAATCTTTATTAAATGAAAAAACGTTCTAAATTTCACATCGAAATTGATAGAAATTCTCATGCATGCCGAGCAGACTCATATACACATCCTGTTAAAACTAAATGGCGGGAAAAGAGACGCCGGTTTCTTCTTCTTCTCTAGGTCACGTGCCGGGGTCACGTGGTACTGCCCTCCTAGGTAAAATGTCTACACGTAAAGAAGAAGATTAAAGAAACATGCCTTAATTTGTTTCACCTAATACACAAAATAGTAGTGAGCTACTATTCCTGCTAAATCATTGGGAGAGAACCTGTCTATAAAAGTTTTCGTGAATGATTGATTATTGTGTATTATGAGGATTTGGAATGGCTATAATCCTGCTAAATATATTTTGTTTAAAGGAGGGGGAATAAAGAAAAAATGAAGACAAAAACGATTCAGAAACTAATATAGTTGCATGAAAGCACACAGACATGAAGCGAAAGAATTAAGTTCAAATTTGGCCTAAAACGTTTGAAGTCATACTTAAAATGTTTAAACAGCTATCATTTTCATTATCCTTCCAAATGTGAACGAGAAGGCTTACAGATTGTTTTTCGCCCTTCCAAGGATTCAACTTTTTTTATCATTAAATTTCTTGTCATTCTGATGATTCTCAAAGATCTTAGAATACATCAATTCCGTAGTAATACATAATCAAACGTTGTAGGTAACTTTATCGGCAGATTCTTTCACAATGTGATATTGATACCTTATTTCAAGAAATTTCTTTAAAGAGAAGGTTGAGTTCTGGGAAGAGATGAACAAATAATTTGTGAGCGTTTTCATTGTTATAATACAAATGTGGAAGAACATCAGAGAAAAAAATATTCCCTGAAAAGCAAGGCTCTTGTTCAACATGACATGCAATTTACAGCTGAAAAAGAGGACAACTTCTATATGCCACATGTCTGTGTAGTCAAATATATCTTTTTCTGTTACTTTTACCAAGACTGGGCCAAATTTCTTATCATTTGGATGATTCCAGAACCTTGCAGTACACACCGACACTTGTATGATCGACTTTTACACCGTTTCTTTCACAATGCAATGGCATGACTAGAACTCAACTTTATCTTTAAGAAAAGTTCGTAGTACCTCTCTTAAACCATCAGTACCCACCAGGTTTCGAGCTGAGTTTGCTTCTTTCATTTTTAAGAGCTGCTTCGAAACCTGGGAGACTGGGACTGAACTTTTCTGCACTTTGCAAGGAGTCAGCGCAGCAGTGCGGGTCTGATCAGGGCTTGACGGTTATTCGTCCTGTCGTTTAGCTGCTCCCTCGATACTAAGAGGAGAACACTCTTAAAGGAGACCTGCGAACAATAAGTGGGGGTAACGCAACGCCAGTTTATGTCTCTTAATGAGAAATGGGCTGCTCGTTTTGAGTTGATTACTTTGTAAATTAAGTTTTTTTAGTTCATGACAAAAACCTTTTGGCAGATTTATTTCTTTATTTCGGCGTTAGCGTAATTTGTCAAAAATGAAGAGCTTTACACTTGGCCTTCCATACAACAAAGGACCAAGTTGATTCAATTTAAGATTAATCATCTTTCACGAATATTTGTCCATTATGTTAACGATTTCTTCTAGGAGAAAACCTTCAACCTTGAGTCTTTAAGAAGCTACAAGTAGTCACAACTCATGTACTTGTTCAGTTTCAAATAAGAATATGACAGATTAGGTCCCCTAACGGACTTGTGTTTTGACTTAAAAGTACAGTGGGTCGTCTATCTGCTTAAGTAAGAACACATGAGGCACTTAATTAAATCCAGTGATAGTGTTTTGCCGCTCCATGATCAGATGGAAGGAGAATTCCAAGTAATAAAGGGTGAGAGAATGAGGTCAGAAAAGAGATGGATAAGAAAGGGTAAAGAAAGACTGACCGAAATCAAGAAGAGGAGAGAGAGAGAGAGAGAGAAAGATGGATAGAGAGAGAGAGAAAGGAAGAGAGAGAGAGAGAGATAGGGACGGAGAGAGAGACAGAGAGAGAGAGACAGAGAGAGAAAGAGAGAGAAAGAGAGAACGAGAGAGGGAGAGAGAGAGAGAGAGAGAGTATAAGAAAGTGATTGAGGAGTGGGATGTATAAGGAGGATGAAGAGTGTAAAGGTGATTATAATTATTTAATACAAAACATGAAACATGATCAAGGACGAAATTAAGGTCACAAAAAGGAAGAAAGATAATTAAGACGAGAATAACCCCAAAAGAAACGAACAAGCAGAAAGAAAATCAAACAAACAAATAAACAAGCAAAAACAAAACTAAGCGCCCCCACCCCTTTCGAAAGCGAGGAGGGGCGATAAAATAGTTGAAAAGTAGAAACAAAGAAATAAGAAAGATGGACAAGTGGACACGCCGGTCGAGGGGAAATCATAAAGGGGGAAAGGAGGGGAAAGTTGGATGAGGCCTTTCACTTATAATATCACGAAGCAAGTGGGCAACAATGAGAATAATTAGCGATGAATAACAAGGGGCACGTGATAACAATTAAACTCAACTCATGAATGCGAACGGTTGAAACAGGATGAAAGAGAAGGAGAGATATGGTAATGGGATAACACAGCAAAAAAGAATAAGAGGGGATCGATGAAGACATGAAAACATGAAAGGTCGAAGATGGACAGAAGTGTAGCACCTCGGGAATAAAGTGCAGCAACATGGGGGAGTATATTTTCCCAAGAAAAATATAAAACGAAAAACAATAATGGTAAACAATGGGATGAACGGGAATTAAAGAAGATGCATTCAGACAGAGAGTGCACGGTCAAATACTAACCGCAGACAATATTAGAAGACGGTTGTCATAGAAACAACCAGCTTGACACAAAAACAATTGCTTCGGAAAAGCCAGGGGCCCTGCTACGACCCTTGCAAGACACAACCGATTTGACCTAAAACAGTTCTTAACATAAGATAAGAAATATGCGCGTGATCAAAATGAATAAATGCTTCTAATTATAAATCGACTTTATCCTCATTACAGTATGAAGCCCTAATAAATATTTGTAACAAAATATTAAAAAATGAACAAGCACACGCTCATTGGAATAAAGGAAGAATTAAAAGACTAGTACATGTTGTAAGTCTACATATATGTGTGTTACTAACGTGTATCCAGTAAATGTGGACTGGGCTGGTTCTACTTGAGCGGCAGTACCAGTGGTCACGGTTTCAAAGGTTCTATCACACTGAAAGGGTTAAGAACCCAGGACCTTCTAGTTAGTAAAGATCAGGCCTCGTACCTTCTGCGCCACCTACATGTATAAACACGCCATGTACCGGTCGATCGTGTGCGTGCGCGTGTGTATGTGTGTACGATGAAATGGAATTGTATTTTTCAACAATTTTGTATTGCGTTGATATTGAACAAATTAAAATAATAAATTACGGAAAATGAAAAGAAGTGTAGTAATCAATAATTAACCCTTATCATGTATTTTCCGATCAGTACAGCGGCATTTTACATAACTTTGAAAGAGAGGTGAAAAGATACCGAAAGTAAAATATAACCAAACAAGTATTAACAATGAGTCATCTTGGTAGAAGGGTTAAGCAAGATGAAAAGAACCCCTTCAGAAAGTTCAACCCCTGTTATCTACACAATCAGGGGCAGACATCAGACGGTCAAAAAGAATGACCAAGCAAGTCAACGTCCAGTGAAGTACTGCCCCCCTCAAGGCCCTCGTCCCATTGGGTCTAGGTTCTCGTACTTTTAAGGCTAGCCCCCTCCATTGACCCATATCCCCCCGCTCAGCATCGCGTCTGCTCCTCCAAGAAGGGGAGAAAGTTCCCAAGTCTCGACCCGGGACCAGAGCACGGAACTAACAGAGGAAAGCCTCATTAAACAACCCCAGACAGTAAAAGCGCATTCACCTTTCCTAAACTCTTATTTTCTTCTTTTCATATCTCATAAACCCTCCCTCATCTCCAGCTTTATGCCTCCATCAAATAAAATAAAAAAAGAGAGAAAAAGAAATCGTTATCAGGTTGGAGATAAAACAGAGTTCGGGGACGCGAAATGTTTTCTTGTTCTTTTTCTTGAGGTGTACTCTGTGGCCTTTGATTGTGAGTCCTAAGAGAACGGACTTTTATTTTGATACGGTGGTGATAGCGCTGCAAAACAGGAATTGCATATTAATTTAGCGGGTTGGAACACGCGTGACTCGCCGCTCTGGAGCTGTGCAGGTGCGTGGTTCATCACAATCAATCAATCAAGTTTTCTAACAATACCTCAACATATCAACAAGAACAAGAAAAGCGAGAAAGAAGAAAAAACTTTTAAGAGACGACACAAGTGCATGTGACTGCATGAGGACACCACTTGACATACTTCATAACGATATGACGCAGAAAACGACCAACACTATCTTTTGTAGCTGTAATACACACTGGAATTAATCCCCCAAAACATGAATAAGGGAAATATTAATTTTTATATATGACTTGGTGCTATGGGCCGCTCTTTAGCCGGCCTACTAAAGTCCAAGATTCGAATCCTAGTCTCATCTTTTGGACGGCGACATTAAACGCCGTTACTAGACGTAAAGTCGTTTCTGATATACACCCAGGTACAGCAAAAAGCTAAACATCTCCACAAAACCAAAAGTAATTAACAAAATATCAAGGAAACTGAGAAGTGGCATGCAGAGCTCCCTCCGCCCTCTTTTACGTAAGAGTAATAATGATTTTACATGTATTTAAGAAAAAGTCAAACCGTCACCCTCCTGCGCCGAAAAATTCTCACGAAACCAAACCATCATTTAAACGAACTCCATATATAATTTCGCTAAAATTGTAAGTCGCAATACGTCTTTTAAATGATATTGCACTGCATTAGTTGTGATATTCAGTTCTAACTTGATTGAATGATTAGCTGCGGATACTTTCCATCGGTGTTTGAGAAAAATCTATTATTCGTGTCAAATTTGGCGGGAAAAGTGAGCTTTGAATAAATCTCGAGGTCGGCTGCGCGCAGACAATCAACGGACCCAAACACATTTAAAATCCTCTCTGATCCTTTCAATGAGTACTGTGACGGTGTTTAAAAAAGTGAAATGTATGGGTAGATTAATAAAATGATAGTTTGTTTCTTTTATATAACAGACGGTAACTTGCATTATGCTGCATTGACGAAGATCAATAAGGGTCCAGCGGGCCCTGTGAAATAAAAAGGAATCGAATGACAGGAGTCATTGGTCAGACGGCCAACGAGACCAACAACCCTCCAGACCGACATACCGGTCTCGCAGGCCGACGTTCTACTCTTCCGAGGGTTCATGAGACCACAGTTATTGGTCTCATTGGTTGGCTATTGAGATGACCTTGCTATGGTTATATAACAGCCTATGTATAACGAATGGATGAGCGAGGGAGATAATGCGGGTCTGAAACACAAACATCACAATTATTATCGAAAATAATATCGCTAGTGACATTCGTTTGTCAACAAAGGCGCTTGCTTATATCTTATCACCTGACTAAGTGTAGCATCGGCACACGAAACGTCGTGATCTTTTAGATCCCTTGTGGACCATACATTGCGAGACAAACGAATGGTACTAGCGATATTATTTTCGATACTATATCCGCAATGAGTAATATATTTAGCATTATCACAATTATTTGTTATATAATTACTTTCTCTTAAATAGATATCAGACAAATATATTTCAAAACAACCTTAAGCTGAGGAGAACAAGGTTCTCCTGGTGACCGGGTAGATAGCGATGAAAAGGAAGACGAGGAGGAGGACGGCGAGAGCCAGGTTGAACTACCAGACGTTGAAGATGGGCAGTAGACAGCCGTGGCGGATGGACAAGCAAGATGAAAGCACAGTTTCCAAACTCTTTGGTCGACGAGGAGAAACAAGAAGAAGAAGTTACAATGGAGAGAACATTTCGACGATATGACTATTATAGAGAACATCAAAATTATTCAATAAATTAATAAGTAAATTGCATCTATTAGATGGTATTTATTCGGCTTCTTGTTTTCGAGAGTCAAATAACAAATTAATCGTGGCAACACAGGCTGGATAATTGTAATGATTTATACAGAGTTTCATATATATATTTATCTATATGTACATGTATATATATGCGGCCTTCTTGTTATTAAGCATTCGTACATTTCTGTATAATTTAAGTTTATACATTTATGATTTATGCCAAATTGATGATAAAGGCAATCAACTTTTGATTTGACTGGATTTCCTTTACCCGTACACCGTATATCGCATAACGCCTAAAACTATTGCAAGTTTGTTCTATTGACCTTGGTTTTTCTCAAACGAAATTAAAGAAAGGCTTCTTTCTTTTTTAAAGTGGGTAGTTACTTTGCAAACCTTTAATGCACACTTAACTCTAATTATTTTGCCCTTGCCTTCTAGGAATTACATTTCATGGTAATTTTTACTGCTATTTAATTACTGAAGGTATAACCCCACACACTGTGAATGCGCAATGGTGGTTCGCCAGCAGACGACACGCGTTCGATCGCATGTGATCGCGGTCATGGTCTCCTCGACGAAAAATTAACGAGAGGAGCAGGACCTGTAAATAATGATGCAAAGTAAATTGAATTTCACCCATTATTCCAATCATAAATGGTCTATTTAGCTCCACACTAATCCCTCATCACAATAGCCAACCCTTCCACTGCTTTGTGGCAGTTCACATTCCATGAAAAATGGTTACTTTTTACTGGTGACGACAGCATCGGGGTGAAATCCCCTTAAAAGTGCAAACGAAAAGAATAGCTTTTATTTCCCACTTTTATTCGTTCAGTTGATCGTATCTGTTCGATAATTGTACTACCTGCTCTGAAAAGCTAGCCCGACAGACTCGGCCTGCCTTCTCACATTGTTCGCGGGGGGAGCTGATAAAAAGAACTCGGGAGCAAAAGAATGAAGACAAAAAGTACAGCGAATGATTAATTCTGCGATGGAGCTGTCAGAAGACAGAGGTAATAGTTCTTACTAGACGACTCGGCACAAAAGAAGTGCGTTTGATAGTAACCGATGAGTGTGAAAAGAAGGCTTCTGGTGCCATCAATCTCCGCCAGGACCTTCGGAGGAGAACAATGCCAGTGGATGGCCCTGCTACCGATTCATCCCCCTTGGGTAAAAATAAAAAGAGAGAGAAACCGTAATGTATTCAGAAGTAGAAAAAATACAAATAAACGAGAGATATAAAACTCAGGCTGACAGTATTAAAGTTATTATCTTTTCCAAAGAATGCGAGGGTAATTATTTTCTCGTGTTTGATTCTGTAGCTGCATTGTTGGGAGAAGAATCCTTATATATTCATCGTGAACAGACACCAAAGGGACCAAAGAGATCTCTTTTATTCCCATTCTCTCACTATCTACTTCTCTCGAGTGACTACAATAGTAGCCGGTCGAGTTGGAGGGTCGCATGCACTTTAGCAATGTAACCCGTACCCGTAGAGGTTACGTTTTCAGCTCAATATAATTTCATTTAATTGTCAACTTTTTTTCTTCATCTTTTTATTCTGTGTGCTTTTCTTCTCCTTCTTTTATTTACTAGCGCCTTCTTTATCACCTTTGTATACTTTGTATCGAATGCCGAAAAGGGAGGGCGGAGAGAGAGAGAGAGAGAGAAAGAAAGAGAGGGGGGGGGGGTGGTACCGAGAAGAGGGGTACTGTATTTACATTATGATGGGTAACTTTTAGGTTATAATGATGCAGATTTAAGCTAGTTTTACACATATTACACATTTGAGAACTTAAAGCAAGCGACATATGAGCGTCTTTTGGATCCACTATGTATTTTTTGTTTCTAAGTAACATCCTATTTAGCATCTCTGACCAGTTTAATGTACTATTACCAGTCTCTTTTTTATGTAACAGATTATATCATGCTTTTTGTGGTTTTGAATAAAATGAACTGAACTGAACTGAGTTTTACGTTCTAATCGGAATTTAAAAATCTCAAAATTGCGAGTACACTTCTGTGCACCGTATTTTTTTTTAACTCTAGACGAAATATGTTGGATAATTGACCCAACTCGATTTTTTGTTTCCATCGCCCCTCTCAAAATATCAAAATAAGGCAACACCAATCTAATTATGTTGATAGACCTTAGTCCGGTTCAGTATAGCCCCGAAGTGGTAAATAATCACGGTGGTTTCAAAGGGTTACCATCTATAACGACTGCTGCAAAATCGTCATTTTCTTTTTTTAAACATGAACATTTCGTAACTTCAGCGTTAGATTTACGCCAATATTCTACCGATGGCGATGCAAAAAGTGTCACACGACTTGAAGCGATACGTTAAAGCAGGGAGGTGGGAAATTCTACCTCCCTGGTTAAAGCACCACCGCACTAGTTTGGCCAGGAGGGATAAGACCCCCCCCCCTCCCCCTGCATGGTCACTGACAGGTGGTTGTCTAATCAAATCCGCTCTCAATTAAAGGTATTTATACAAAGTTTTGGGAAATTTTGAAAAATGGGTGGATAGAGATTCTTTACAATTTTGATATATTTGGATGCCCCTGTGGATGTATTGAGAACACCAGAAATTTTAGTCCCTAAAACACTTCTGCTTTCGAGAAAAATATAAAGATTTACCGGTGCTCCCGGTAAATTTTGATAAATTTCAAATAGCTCCTACGGCCGTACAATGGTAGCTGCGACCATGAAAATCTCAGAGTATGTAGTTGTGGTATATAATTTCCGAACGGCAATAGCTAATCGGTCGATTTTAGTCAATAAACATTGTTTTATAGCTTAATTAATATCTTGACCTTGAGAGGGAGCTATTCAACATAACTTTTTTATTATTTACAATTTCATAACTTTAGAGTCGGTTTCACCCGCGACAACGATCACTGCATATTGTAGGATCGTATATGCTTCCAATATGTTCATTTGAACCAAATTCCTGACCCCATACCAAAACTTTGTATTACCTTTAACATAAGAAAAAGAAGATCATGGAGGACCAAAAGGCACCGATTATGCATTGTTTTCTATATAGAGGGAGTATGTTGCTACAAGTAGTACAGTGGGACTTTAAAAGCTAGAAGGGCGTTAACTCAGTGTGCCCCGGGAGTGTGGCAAACAGAATTAGCCAATGCCCTTCTTGTTCTGCGTCGCCGAATTATGATTAAGATGTTTGCATACAGGGAAAAAAGCAACATGCCAGTTTTAGCTTGATGTCGCGTGTTAATACACGTCCATCATCTCCATTAGATGAACTGTCGTGTGAAAAGTGGACCCAACCCGAGAAAAATTGTCTCAGAGAGAGAGAGAGGGTGTGTATGTTTGTGTGTGTGAGGGGGTAGTTATTACCCCTCCTTCAGCTCCACTACCGTTTTCATGGCACTGTGCATTTAAACTGAAGGTATAGGTTTCCACTTACGTCACCTGGGTTGAGGGTGGCAACTACAGATCAATGTATTGCCGAAGGGTTTTAGACCACAAACACCTTCTGCAATTTGGAAGAGAGATTCCGGAGTACAGCTATGGACGTTTTCCATACTTTCGTTCTTCTCCAACCAACAACATAACTAAAGTGTGCACTTGCTGTCAAGGGATAAGACTCATAAAGAGTCCTTACTCTTTCAACAAAAAAACCCTGCTGTATTAAAGTCGTTAAACCAATATCAAAAGTTTCATTATAAGGGATAATCCTTTGAATTAAGAAGACTAAGCTAGTACTGGGAACGCATTTGTCTACGCGGACTATTTATCGCTTGACATCTAACCCTTCTTAGCACTACCTATTGGCTTTTATGGCAGGTCACGAGTGTTAGTTTTGAATACATTTTTGTGTCTCCTCAACCTTAAACAAATACACCCCAAACTAAACACTAAACACACAATTTTGCCTACTTGCAGGAGACGTTCATATAGACATTCCCCACCTTCGAAGTGCGATACCTCTCCTTTCTCTCTCACCCTCTCTCCCTCTCTCTTTTCTTTAAGAAATCCCCGTGAAACTATGAAGAAAGGGAGGGAAAAAAGACGCGCAAATATTGAGCACAAAGCTATGAGGGTTTGTCGAGACTTAATGTCGTCAGGACGAGCTCGTTGCACTATTTTGTTTATTATCATATCCCGTTTCTATCAACTTACAAACGTCGTAGGATTTTTCTTTTTCCAATATGATTTTTTTCTTCTTCTTGTGTTCGTGAATGGGCTTGTGAAAACGTACGTGCGACGTGTAATAATATGATTATTTGGCCTGGATTTGCACTTTTGATTAAAGCAAGCAAGCAAGAAAGAAAGAAAGAAATGCCTCGTGTGAATGTGATAGCGAATGGTATGATATGATATCAATATTGGCCTGGAAAGATGAACAATTTAATTAGGAGTCCATTTATGGACGATGTTTGCCGAGCCAAACATGGCTATGAAACATTAAAACTCTCTAGGGCGCCTCGCTAGGTGTGGGTGGGCGGGTGGGTGAGTGAGTGGGTTTGTGTGTAAGACAGAGAGAGAGAGAGAGAGAGAGAGTGTGTGGGAGTTCGCTGTGGATTAATATTGAAACATTTATGCTACTGCATTAATCTTACTGAATTCAAATTCATATCTGCTGTCCGGATCTGATTAAGCGAACTATGTATACAAATAAATCAAACGGCGCCTATTTTGATTAGCAGGAAGTAGAAACTGTCCAAAAACTAGTAATATCTGCAAATTAAAACAAAAAACGAAACAAAATAAATCATCAGCCGCTGAAACCGCGTCATATGTAATAAAACCTTGATTAATTTGAGTAATAATGTGTGACTTAAAAGTTAAAGGCGAATGGAAAACACAAAACCAATTGATATCATTATATTATGTTTTTTTTCTATAACCAATATGAACACATGATCATGTAAACTACAAAGTCAGATTGGAGGTTTGCCTGACCTAGCAAAAACTATTGGCGGCATCTGCTAACAAGAGGAGAAACCATATGTGTTAAAAGCTTGAAAGCGATATTTTGGTACCAGAAGGAAGTATAAAGTGCATTTATTTCCTGTAATAGTAATTTAACTAATTGTCTTGAAGGTTTATGATTTTCATCAGTGCTGTCTTAGATAAAGCAGAAATGTAAAACCATGGATCTGACATTTAATATCTTGAAATTGAAATCCTATATGAAATATAAATATATTTCCAGTGACTTCGAAACTGCAAATAAAATGTCATGTTTATCAGGGTGGGAAATCACACCAAAATGAGTGTTGGAGAAGGGCATGACAATGAAAATGAGAAAATTAGAGTTCATGCGCTTTTTTTCTAAGCCCAACTTTTACTTTAACAAAACTTTTTTTTGGAGAAAACAGCTTTTAAAATGACCGCAAGAGGGAGTAAATCTCAAAGTTTGTGAGATGTAGCCAATACCACGTAATAAAATGCTTTTATCAAGTTAAAAGAGACATCGTTACTGAAACAAAGCTTGTGAGCTAATTTAGATAACTTCATTATGGGCAAATTATTGTGTGTCTGTACAAATGCAATGTACTGTATTTCATTGTATTTAGTGCAAATTTCCGGAACTAATGAACAAATAATGTTATGCATAATCATCAATAATATTGACAATTACATAAACTGTTATCATGCGTTCAGTTGACATTTGACAATTTGTATTTCTTCTGACCAAAAGGCCCACCTTAATCTAGAAAGAAACTTGGGCTGTGTATTTATAAAAAAATAAAAATATTATGGACCAACACCGCGTAATGATAGTGCAATATACATCAACATGATTGTTTTAATATGTTTAATCAGCAAAATTCTTGATGTCGCTATCTTATTGGAAAAAGAATAACATTGTACTTCTTTCTATATCTCTGAAATATTTATATCTGAAACTTTACACCCCGACGTACTTTGACCTACTTTTCTATCTCTTTATTCGAAATCGAAATCCTGCTGATCTCATAACTCAACAAGCGACACGTCTGTTCGATTCGGAATCCATAACAGATATATGTCAGCTGATCATAAATAGGTGAAGCTTTTTCAGATGAGTTAGCTCCTTGTTTTCCTCATAACGCCCTATTTGATTCAGAACCTTAAGATAGAAAAGACAAGTCAATGAAATAAGTTACAGTAATGATTCGTAGGCCCATCTGGGGTCTGTGTGTATGTTATTAAGGATTAAAGCTTTATTATGCTTCAAACACATATTTCAACGCTACCTGAACAGTGTACTGCTTCGTTGAAAATGGAATTTTGATCAGAATGAGAAAAAAAACTCAAGAAAATAAACAACAATAACAACAAAACATTAGAAGCAATCCCTCGTTGTCATTATCACTACAAGCAGCATGACAACTATGTTAATTAATTATGATAACAACACGTATAGACGTAGGCATCAGCAACACCATCGATGAGAGCAAAACATATTCTCCAAAATGCTGATCCCTCTCGACAGCTCTCATAGTTTACAATCAATATCATGTAGTTTGCATTTAACTTTCAGAACTTCATGTTATCAATGAAATAGATATATACTCTTACCCGCTACCTATCGGTATTATAACCTATCATATGGAATAGAAAGAAGAAAAAAAGCTCAAGCTAAAAACTCAGTTCTGTAAACAAGACTACACGTCAAGCAACGGGGAACCCTCTCCTGTATCTTGATTATGACGTCACGGGGATCAGTGATCTATATTCGAGGTGTTCAGCACAAAAACCCTGCGCTTTTGTATCACCGTTTACAAAAGCTGCTAGCCAATACAATATTCATTTCAATCGAAAAAATTCACACAAGTTAAAGTGCACCTGTACTTTTTCCAAAAATTGAATTGACACCTTCTTTGGAAGAAGGGAGAGAAAGAGAGACCCATTTAGTTGGTGGCCGAGTTTGGTGTGTACAATTTATTCTTTGCGATCTGACGTGTTCATACAATGTATTAGTTCATGAGTCGATGGATCTCCCAATTTTGACGTCTCAATAGGAGGGTATTTCTCCCATCATTCCCCCTGTTTCTCGATTTTTACTGCCTTCATTTCTTTCTTTTCTAACTTTCTTTCTTTCATCGTTTTATGTACCAACCTACGTATCTATCTTTCTTCCTTTCTTTCCTTTAATATCTATCTATATATTTACATATTTCATTTATACTTCCTGTTTTATAATGTATTTTACGTCTTTCTTTTAGTATTTCTTTCTTTCTTTCTTTCTCTATAACTAACTCTCTATTTTCTGTTATGTGTCATTATTTTTAAGTATATCGACTTGTTTATACTCCTTTTGTTTCCTTTGTAGCTATCTTCAATTCCCTTTATTGCATTTTCCCACGTTTTATTTACAGAAAAATCACGTCCCAAGACATATTCTGCTACACACACATCACACAGCTTATACAACAGATGATCTCATCATTGATCTATTACCTAAGTCTAAAAAGTCAATGATCTCATATTCAAAATTCAAAATTATTTTGAATCCAAATGATTCTAAAAAGATAATTTATTGTGAGATGAGCACTAAAATCGTCAATATGCACGTAATTTCTAGCCGTGCTGGAATATTTTGAATTCAACTCTTTGCTAAATTTAATTCCATTTAATTTAATCTCAAACTTCATAATATTTGATTTGATTTGATTTGATTTATATGTATATGTATAAAACGACATGTACATGGTGTTACTGTTTATTATACAGGTGTACATAATATACTTGGACACTGCTTGGACATAAAATGATAAAGTACACTACAACCACCACAAAAACAAAAATGAGATTGAAGGGTCAACAGGAAAGTACAATTGACCCTAAAGAACGTTGACCGCTAAAATTAACATACCGCATATATAATTATCAATATCATAGCAATAATAAATATGGTAATTTAGAGAGGAAATATACTGTATTGTGCTCTTCATGGTATGAATTTAGGCCTATAGTCATGATAGTGATATCCTGATATACGTAATGTATATCCAATCTCTGATGATATGATGCTATATCTCCCTTCAGCTTATCATATCTCGGCAAATTGCCAAATTAGTGTCATCTCATTTTTTGCGGTAATGTTTGGAATAATGGGCAAGTCGATTACCAAAAGACGCGACGGGATAGGTTTAGTCATGAGAACGAGGGGTGGGCAAAACCGCGACCACGGGGTTTTCATGACCATAATCAGAGTTATTCCAATAATCGAAAAGAAAACGACCACTAAATGTAAACTGTGTGATTTCTTCTCAAATGATATTGCTCTGTCATTTTGCCTTGGGGGATAATCTTCTGCAAGTGATTACCAACGCTCATGAGGGGGTGTCAGCAGATATTTATTAATTTGAGGGGGAGGGGGCTGGTGGGTTTAAATATTCCAAGAAATAATGGATACTATAGCTCTTATACTCAAAAGTGTCAAGTTTGAAAATATTAGAAAGTTCGAAGCGTCAAAGTCCCGCAAATGAAGTCAAATCTGAATACGCGTCATGCCACAAGGATCCACCCACACACACCTTCATCCACCCACTCACCCACGTAAGCAGCAAAACATATGAACGAAAACATAATCGACTCTGAGCAACGGATAGGTTTAGACAGTTTCAAATAAATACCCACAAACGCAGTACAAATATGAATACGTTATACCACAAGGATCCACGCACATCTACCGTCACCCACCACACACCCACATACGGAGCACAACGACAATGTCAGCCGGGCATTGAACCAGAGGCCTTCTAAGACACCCTGACAGGTGGTTATGAAGAGAGATAATACAAACTATTTGATTCTGTCGCCATTGCAGATTTTTATGACCACTAACTTTAATACTGATAAAGGTTTGAGGAATCCGTTTTTGAATTTCATTTGAGATTTGATATACCCAATCTGCTTTGATGAAGCCGTCTACAAATAGTATAGTATCACTTTTTCTAGAGCTATAATCGTGAATGGTCACCATAATGGACTATCATCGCTTGCAAAGTACATTTACTTCCAAGCCATAATATAACAACCCTTTTTTTAGGGATATTAAACGATCATTCATGTTTTTTTTTGTAGATAGGAACTATACTGCCATCAATAGAAGTTGTCGTATAATGCCGGTTTCAGCCAACCTGTGCAAGTTAAGGAGTTCAATGAATTTCTTCTTATCGGGTATCTATTTACCTCACCTGGGTTGAGGATGGCAAACAGTATTGCCGAGGGACTTTAGTTTCGCGGCAGGGATTCGAATTGGGAACTAATTGATTCACAGTCCAGCGACGTAACCACTAGACCATGGCTACGACAAGTCTCATGACCTAAGTGAAAGTCCATGTGGATACCTGTATAATTCTCGATTTAATTCAATTTTCTATTCAAACTTTTCTTTCAATTTTTTGCAACAAATTACTCAGGTGATTAATATATTCATAAATAAAGGCATAAGCAATTAAACCGAGCATATTAAATAGGTTTAACACAAGGGAGAGGGCATAAATCTTAAAAGGTAAGAACTTTCCCGGATACGCCTTTATTTAGGAAATTTCCCCGATGAGAAAAGGCGCCAACTTAATATATTAATATAATTTAATGATCGCATGAATTCGGTGTACATGTATTGTTGTAAATAATTGTTAATTCATTACATGATGTTTGTATGATGCTTAGTGGTGGTTATTTTACCTGACTGCTAAGAAAGCATAAATGATTGTTAGTAAGCAACCAAGCAGCTAAGCGTATGAAGAAAGAAAGTCCCTCGAAAGAGGTTAAAGAGAGAACTAAATCTTTAAATGATTTTGAACCCCCAATCCAGCAAAATATCACCCATCCCGGCCAGGACACCCACGTTACCAAGAGAGCACCCCTTCTTCCTACCCTGCTCCCAAACTTTAGACACGAACAATCGGGCCTTCCACCGCAGAATCACCAGCGATCCTATTCATGGGATCACGTCAAAAGGATTTTGAATGTCAAGTTTAGTCAAAGAAATGATAAATGGTCCTCGAACCACTGTACTTCCCAACTTGTTACATGTAAAAGGCCCCACAGATCCAGGGCACCCCAAAGCACAATGCCACGCATTCATCATCTTCAGCAATTAACGGGATTAAAGCCTATCAATTAACATCAATAGGTCAATGGCCCGTCGTTTTTTCTTTTCCATCTTTTCAGGTTGAAAGCTCTTTTTTATTCGTTTTCTTTTTTTGGTTGTTCATTTATATTTTTATTTGCAAAAGAAATGAGTGTGCGGTGGCACTGTCCTGAAGTGGTGCGCATTCAGACGACTTCGAGGGGCCTAATAATTATACCAAGATAACATGACTGCTACGAGGTCAAATTTGAGTGGGATAGTATTCAATGACAATTAATTTGAGAATTGTAGATTATTATTATTGTTCAGAGGTAGAGTAGGGTCATGAGTACTTTAGGATGAATGGAGACAGGAACAATAACCATCAGGAGTGATGGAATATCGAACAAAAATGAAAAATCCTGCCAGTTGTAAACACACCTGTTTTACAAGAGCTAATTGTTTGTAATCAGTTATAATTTGTCTGTTTCGTGCAAGTCCTTCCTTTTGTTAAAAAAGTGCACCGCCTTTTGGATACCACAAAGCTTCCCCGGCCATCCCCCGATTTAGAGGCACAGAAAAATGGTTGCCGATTTAATATATTTATTTATTTACTGAGAGAGAGAGAGAGGGGGAGAGAAGGGGAGAGAGTTGGATAGAAAGAAAGGGGGAGAAGGAGCTAACATGGTCTCTGAGATTAATGAGTTAGGTCATTAAGCATCATGTTACATCAAAGTCATCCCCATTAGTCCCAGCAAGATGAAAGATTTGATATTATATTAATGAACATTGTTTCTAAAACATCGGGGAGATCGACCCGGTGTAGTGGTCCATCTCACAATGATTGCAGTGATTCAGTTTGTTTCCCCGCTTCCAGGCACATGTGACGCCAAATACTACTACTACTTCTAAAAATACTATTGCTACTACTACTACTACTACTACTACTACTACTACTACTATTTCGAAAACTACTAGTAAATAGAGGGAGTAAAGGTCATAGAGGGAATGAGTGGTCGAGTGGATATGTCACCGGACTGTAGATCACAAGGTCCTCGGTTCGAGTCCCGCCGCTAATGTCCTTGGGCAAGACATTAATCTATATTTGCCACACTCGACCCAGGTGAGGTAAATAGGTACCATGTAGGATTATCGTGCCTATAAAACAGCCAGTACTCTCATAGTTGATGTATCTATACAGTTATCATCCATGCATAGTTTTGATATGGTACCCTTCTCGAAATAACTGTAATTATACTGAATCGATTCTATATGCTGCTTTTACGCAAATTGGATTGATTTTACATCCATGCCAAGGTGTGTTGGTTCAGTTAGTAGAGCGTCCGCCTCACAACCGGGAGGTCGTGGGTTCGAACCCCGGCCGCGTCATACCAAAAGACGTTAAAAGACGGGAGTTGCTGCTACTTGTTTGGCGTTCAACAATAAGGGATAGAGCAACGTCGATCTGGCGCTGCTCAGTGGCTGCCGGGCTGCGAAATTTGTATTCCCAAACAGGTTTGCAATTTCTTATATTTCCGTTCTTCTCAATGGCTGATAGCTGCCGGGCTCACGATCAATTATTGGGCAAAAAGAATTTCTATTTTCGGTTTAACTTAATAAAATATGAAGTGGACTTTAACGGATCATTATTATTATTATTATTAAATTCAGATATGCGGCAGGCGTGTGTAGCATCATGGAGATGTTGTGGTATAGTGGTTCATTCACTTGACTCTCAATCCAAGTGTAGAGGGTTCAAATCCCAGCCCGCCGTTAACGGTAGGATATAGGCAGGGCATTCATCCACATTTGCCACTTTCCATCCAGGAGTAAATGGTGTCTGGCAATAATTGATGAAGTAATGGGAATTGCAAGGCGCGCAGGAAGAGTAGTGTAAATACTGATGCGGGAAGAATAGTGTTAATACTGATGCGGACACACTGGATAAATGAAATCCAATTATTATTACGATTATTAATAAAGGTAATAACAGATGATTATATCTTTAAAGCAAACTGGATAAATAAAACCCAATTATTATTATTACGATTATTAATAAAGGTGATAATAGATGATGATATCTTTATAGCAAACAATTGAACATTTCAAAAGAAAAACAAATCTAAAATGCAGCTTTAAACCTCCAGTCCTCAATTTTGTTTGTTATACCACACGGGTGGAGTCTAAACACCTAAAAGTACAGCGACCTTCTATTAAAAAGAGCTCTCGATAACGGTCCAGAGTCTGACCTCCTCCCGATATAAATTGTTATCATAGTCAAAAGGCGGTACATCTGCGAGAATGGGAGAGGGAGGGTGATATACAAATGGGTTGGTAAGAAAGAGAAAGAAAGAAGGGAGAGAGCGAGAGAGAGCGAGAGAGAGAGAGAGAAGGAAATGAGTAGAAGGGGAAGATGGAGAAAGAGGGAGATAAAGAGAGATAAAAAGTAAGAAGAGAGGAAAAGGGAAAGGAGGGAGGCCGAGACAGAAAGAGAGAGAGAGAGAGAGAGAAAAAAAAGAGAAGGAGGGAGGCCGAGAAAGAAAGAGAGAGAGAGAGAGAACAAAATAGTAAGAGAGGGAGAGAGGGATAGAAGGAGGAGGGGGGGGGGGCAGGGAGCCAAAGGGAGGGGGCATAATACAACACAGAAAAAGAGTACGACGGAAGATGTGGAAGGGGCGACCAAAAATATAGACTACATGAGTGTGGATCATAGTGGATAAGAAGGCCAACAAATAAATGAAAATTGATATGTTTTGATGATCATGATCAAATTAGCACTGACGTAGTAACAATAGCATAGGCTGGAAAAGGGGACTGAGATAACAAGTTTGGAAAAAGGGCAACGGAGAAGGGGGGGGGGGGGGGGGGAGAGAAAAGCAAAACAGAGAACCACCACAAAAGTGACAACTATTCCAGGTGCGAAGAAGCTACAGCAGATTTTTAATTTGTATCTCGGTGATCGCACCATGCCATCGCCAAGGGAGAGCGGTCTTTTAAGGATAAGAGGAAGAGTAGGTGATCTTGGGGAGATGAAATTTTTTCTTCGTTAAGTCTATTGTTTGTCAGTCCACGTCTTCGCCCCCACCCCACCCAACCTCCCGCCCTCCCCACCACCAAGATTCAAGGATGCTTAGTCAGTTCATTTGCACTTTTACCGAGTCCCTTAACCCCCTTTGCATTAAAGAGAATATCTGTTTTTAAATCAATTAAGGAAAGGTAATACTTAATAGACCTAAACATATAGAAATACACAAATTTTCTTGCAGTATTTTGTCTGGACCGAATATCTTTAATTCCTACGTAAATTGTGCACTATTGTCACAAAGTAGAAAGTAGAATCTATAGTTAAAGAACAAAGTTAATCCTTTGATAATTTATCTTAAAACAAATATTCTAAAACTAATGTCCATGGTCATAATATTCGATTTCGTATTTTCAGGGGGCTCAAAATGTGAAGATAGGTCTCTGCCTTTAATATGATCAGGGTTTACTTTATTATAAAAAATGACCTCCTATTGTTCTGCTTGTGTGAGTCTTCTTTCCCCCGCAGTACCGAGAAAAAGTACAGCAAACCTGGTGACCTGGACTGTGATGAATATTCATGATTTAGATGAAGGGGGAGAAATACTGATAGGTTGGTGGGAGGGTGGGGCTTAAGTACTGGTATAATTCTAAAAGGGCACGTTCGTTATCCCCTATTTAAGAACCATAGGGTCAAAGCACTTGCCAACGAAAAAGAGAGCAACGTCTGAACACCTCTGATGACCTTAATAACAATTCCTAGACCTCTTAGACACAACTATTAAAAACAAATTTGGGAACGTAAAATACATGTATACCTAGGAGGGAAACGAAAATTACTTCTTCGATTATCAATGATGTGGGTTCAGCTTATTTACAAATCAAAGAGTGAGCCAACTAGAACTCGCAGTAAAAAAATCACCATTTTGTTGGATTGTCCAAACACAACCTAACGAAGTTTTAGAGTTTTATTCTCGTTTAGTCTTTCCTTAGTCATATTATTACAACTGAGCCAAAAACTTTTTGTTGTCATACATGGTGCTTTTACAAGTATGCTAATGAACCCCATCGCAATCTCTCATACGAATAGAATAATTTGGCGAGGTTTTGCATCTTAATTGTCAGGGATGCTAACAAAGATACTAAAATATAGGACTAATAATTTATAAAAGATACAATCATTTGTAAAATAAATACTAGAATTGGTTAAAATTACAAATACACGCCATGCATTTCCGCCATCATATGCGTTACTTGAACAGTGTTGAAGATTTTGTACATAATTCATATTTCACAAATATATTTTACAAACAAGAACATAAGAGTTTTAGAGACTGAAGGCGTCCTATAATCTGGAATAAGATGTGTTTTGTACGGTGGGAAAGAAGTCTGGTTCGTATCACTATCAAGTTCAAAATCTTAGACAAAAATCTGATAAAAAATCATTAATTTCAACTGAACCTCCTTAAAAAGAGGGAAACCCGCAAGAGTAAAAGGTACACGTGTACTGTGAATCACATTAACCCAAGAATTTTAAATCACTCTTTTCAGGCATAGTGTATACAGTAAAGTACAGTCAATTAGCTTTTGGATCCTTTCAATGGCCAATATCGTCGGACTGCCAAAAGTACAAACTGCTCGTGGCACACAGGGTACAGTAGCCGAACTAATAAGGGGGTTTGCAATGAAAACGGTGTATTACACCTACCGGCAATATCCATATATATGTATATTTCTTTTCGATTTACCACGCTTGGAAATGTAACCATTGTAGTTGGATGTTTTTAATAACACTAAATCTATACAGATCCTGAATGGCCACTAAATTAGTTATTCTTATCAGGCGATCATTTTGCGATTCACGTTCGGTGCTCTGGGCGATGCTACTGCTGTATGTCCCGTATTCTATTATTAAGAGCGCGTGAGAATTTCTTCCAATGCAATGGTAATAAGTATTTCTCTCTCTCTCAAAGTCAACCCCCTTTTACTGATCTTAGGCGAAGAAAAGTACATGGAACCTGTATGTGGGAATGCTATTTAACAACTGAATTCTGATTATTTGATTATCACAGGTTTCCCCTGCAAAGAAAAGAACTACACAGAAGGGAAAATATGACAACAGAGATGACTCACGAATCCCTTTTGTGCAAAGTTAGATCAATGGTTTCTAAATGATATTGCGTACAATAATGGTAAGCCGAATAATAAAGAGGAATTTGGATGGAAAACAGGTGGCTTGTATGGTTTACTATTATTTACATCGCCCATAAATGGCACACAAACGGAGTGAAGATGCATTTTCAAGCACCTTTCCAAAGTCATTGTTGTAATGCTACCATATTAAATGAATGCATATTCAAATAGAAGTACTTTAAAGCCCTACTGCACTACTTATAGCTACTTGCGCCCTCTATTTAGCAAACAATGCCTTATCGGTGACCGTTGGTCGCCCATGGTCCCCTTATTCTTATGTTAATTGAGAGCTGAGTTGATGAGATAACCACCTATGCAGGGAGGTCTAATCCCTCCTGGCTAAACTAGTGCAGATAGGCTTTAAGTTCATATTTTTCTCGATCTTGAGCCACCACCTCGTGTTTCGTGCGTCTCATTTCTTTAATCTTTAGCTTATAGTACATTTCATCGTCATCATCTTCACATCATCATATTTTGTCCTTCTCACTTACATCATTATCATCATCACCATCATCATCGTCATCGTCGTCAACATCATCATCGTCGTCAACATCATCACCATCATCATCATCATCACCATCATCACCATCATCATCATCATCATCATTATCATCATCACCATCATCATCATCACCATCATCATCATCATCATCGTCGTCAACATCATCATCATCATCACCATCATCATCATCATCATCGTTATCATCACCATCATCGTTATCGTCAACATCATCGCACTACTCCACAGTACTTCATATCCCAGAATTAAACTCCGTCTGTTCCTTTTTGAGCTCCTGTAGTCCTACTCCCTCTATTACTATCGCTTACAGGTAATTTGTCGCAGAATCCTTAGTATTCGATGAAGTAAAATCTTTATTCAAAATTTAATAAAATACATGTAGACATGAGGAAGCACAATAATAATGTTCGTCGGATTAATTTTGTCAAATCTATTTAGATGAAATTCTTCTCGATATTTAGTCGCAACTAATTATTTCAAATGATTACTTTCTATTTACAGGTGTACAATAACCAAACTCTTTTATACATTTGAATAATAATGAGAAAAAACAAAACAAAAAGGGTTATGATGAGCTGTTACTTATCCAAAGCCGAAAAAGAGTAGACTCTGCACATAGAAAATGGGGGATCCGTGGGGGGATTGTGACACCAGAAAGATAAAACAAAAATAGACACTTGGGTGTAAAAATTGAATCACCAATAATTTATTCATTTTTGTGGTTTTACATTTATTTTCAACCTCTTTAAGAACTAAGAGTGCATCAAACGAAAATTTAAGATTTAAGTGTACCACGGACCCATGTCTGTACGTATTATACCTTTAATAAACTCGGGTATTCCCTATTCAGCGCGCGCGCCACGTCTACCGCGCGATCAACTCACCGAACGTAGGAAGTCAATGACCCCGTTCACAAGCAAAGCAAACACCCTATTCTCCCATTTCCAATAGCTTTCTCGCATTATAGGATCGAGTTTTAATAATGGACTCACATGCTTGCACTTGGGATTAAAATGTATTTACCACCAAAGGCGCCCAGAGACGGGTATAGAACGAGGATTGGGGGGGGGGGGGGGGGTAAAAGGAAGAAATAAAAACTCATTCATTACTATGATAACCCAAACGGCTTTCTTCTCGCACTGCATTCGTGGTGCAGGCTTGCGCGAAAAAGTACAGGTGACCTTTACGGCCTGTTTGAGGTGGTATTTAGGGAGTGTGTTTCTTTGGATTTGGCCTCCCGTCTGTGAAGGTTTGTATGGCGAGAAGAGGAATATTTAGGTTAAGCACAGGTCGGCGTTCCAGGATGAGGTCTGATGCTAGCAGGGGTGTATTAAGAAGCGTGCTGTGATATGTGTACCGAAGCTACATTTAAAGCTAGAAACCGTTCGTGTTTGGGATACGAGTATTTTTGCACGAGTGGAAGAGAGGTTTTGAGTTATTCCCTCAGAAATTGCAGTTTTCTTGCTCAAGCTGTACCACCACCACCCCCTCACATACGCGAACACCGCCATTACCACCACCAGCACCACCATCAGGATCACCAGCACATTTACCACCGCCTGTATCACCAACAACGATCACCATCATCACTAGCATCATCACCATCGCCACCATCCCCATTATCGACACCAACAACAACAACAATACCGCCACCATCATCATCACCAACACCATCGCCACCACCACCACCACTTCCATCACATCCACCATCACCTCCATCATTACACATCATTTCTCCTACTGATTTCATATTGCACACGCCTCGTGAATTCAAAAGTAATTGCAAATTGTTTATTATCAACCTAAGGCATCGATAGAACGTTTTTGATAGGGAGGAGGGGTCGGACCAGATTTTCCAACAAGTTCCATACCCGGGTTTCATATCTATCAACAAGGATGAAGAGTGGCCGTCAGACTTTAAAAATCCTCGTGTGATTAGCACTTATCCAGCAGCTTAAACATTAAATCTTGCATAAAATGATTACAATGAAGTAACATAGATTTTATAGATTTAACAAAGAAAAATATGAGGCCAGCATCCACATTTCTCAAATATATACTCAAGGGTCAATTTACCACACTTCAATAAATTGTTTTACCCCTTCCATGACGTGGGTATTAAGTCCCATCAAAGAATTGAAGCACTTGTCAATCTATTCTTACGGAGAATGAATATGTCTTTTCTCCTAAACAGAATCAGATACCTCCATTGCAAAATTAATAATGACACAGAAGATAGTTCATACCAATCTTTATAATGAAACAAAGTACATTATGTTCAACTACTTCCTGAGGTTTATTTGTGATAACTGTTCAAAGCCTTTCGTGGCAGAGAATTACATGCATACGTTATCGGTTGAAAGCACCCCTTCATCTGAAAGCTGATTTTACCTTTAAGTCTACCGGCATATATTCGAGAGGGAATATCAAAAGTACAGGCGACCCTAAAAATGAGTAAATATTGCTAAATAATGACCCGTGTTTATGTCTTGCGGAGCGAAGTGAGATCGTTTCCCGCCGGAACCTGTTTTGTAGTGCAAATTTCACGGAAGACCTGCAATGTAAAGACCTTAATACAATTGAGAACGATTTATGAGACAAAACATTAAAGAATTGAAGAGGGGGTGGGTAGGGATGTGAAGCGGTTATTTTTATCCACTGATCACACGGAACCGAAACATAATTAAGGGTAATTTTGATCCATTTGACTCAATTTTAAAGGGGATATCAACTTGGTAGCTGTTTTGGAGATAAGGGCTGTAAGATGTTACTGTAACTTCCAAGATCGTAACGACAGCATACTCAATATTATTATCAATCAGATGGACCGTTTGGAAGTTCTTCTTTTCTATAGTCATTTTTCATTTATAGGAATTCCTCGTCTTTGTCGGTCTAATCAACATTTTGTTAAATGTCGGTCTCGTTGGCTGTCGGTCTTGTGGGATAACCAAATGTAGCTGCCTCATGGTAGTTTGGTGAGGTAAAGCCAGCAGACAGTTAATCAGCATAACACAATTATACAGGACAGGGGGTACGTGTTTCACAAAGATCCTTAGTTGAACTTAACTCTAAGTTAGACTTAAACATTATGAAGAGCCATTTGTAGCCTTGAAATAAAATATATTAAAAAGCGAAAATTCATGTATTTTAGACGTTTTTATAAATTCCACAGCAAGAACATGTAATCTCCTTGATAATAAAAAAATATGAATGATTCGAATCGACATTTATGCCTTTTAAAATAACTTTCACAAAATATTTTCATAGATGCCAACGGCTTTCCATAATTGTTAAGCCCAACTTAAGATATTTGTGAAACACTACCCAGCAGATGTGATTTAACCATTGCGTTTTAAATGTAGGAAAATCAGGCAAGCAAAGATAGGTCTCTTGTGTCTGTGAAGTATATTCTACATTTGTTCTTCAGAAGCATGATACAAAATAAAATAGAAGCTTAAATTAGTAGTGAGTAAATACACTTATATAATCATCTCTGACATCTTAAAGTAATCAGTATAGCCGATTTAACGTAAACATACAATTCTGGAAGCCAAAGATTAAAACATAATTATGACTCATGCATCGAAATGTAATAATAACATCGCCGCTCCAATTAGCTAAAAATAAACGATAAAAAGACAATTCATGCTTGACGAGATACAGAGTGCCAGGAAACAATCGGCAAAATACTGAATGTATCGTATACCTCCCCCCACCCGGACTAAAATGTAATACCAAATTTTTAACAATGGATTAGTCATATTCTGTTGCATGATTATTCTTCACGGACGATTTAAGATTATTTCAATATTGTCGAAATTACTTGTTGACATGGTTGACATGGGGAAGTTTTAAATGTGTTATCAACAATATAGGAATAACAAATTAGCTGTGTTCAGCTTCAGTTGAGATAAGCAGTAATAATTTATATTTTTCTCCCTTCAATATTGCCGACTGTTATCGTAAAATGTTCATATAATACTTGATTAGTTTCTTTAGTCCGTCTGCAGAAGTATAGCGACAAAAGAAAGAAAACAACGATGAAACGGTGACATTTTTTTCCTACAATTTCTATCAAGTCAATAACGCTCACATCCATTGCAGGGGGTATAACCTTTATACACAATAAAAACATGTTTTAAATGTCGTCATATACATAATTGCATGGTTATCACATATTGCACTTTAAGTGAATCTTTGTTTGGTGTAACCTTCTCAATGTTTCCCAATTTTATCACTTTTATTCGTTATCTCCTTTCTACAATCTCATTAATAATCATGTATAAATATATACATATCATTCACGAGATGCCCAAACAAACTTCTACCAAAGTTCATGTTTGTAATTTGATATCAGTGCTAAATTTGGAGAGTCCCCGAAAGCAAAGTGCAGCTTTAACCCAAAACAAGGTAATAATAACACTGGGATGAAAAGTACAGGTGACCCTTGATGTATGAATATTCATACTTTGGGGCCGCGTGCAGAGAGTTCCAAACTTGTTCAAGATATGAACGCTGGGATTATATTCAGGGCATTGACATTGGTGTTTCGAACTAGTCTGTGGATATCAACCGTAATCCTTATTTTTTGAAGCAATCGTTCTACGAGAACGAGTCGGAACAAAGACATGTTAAAGTATCACTCTGTGATATACTGTCTTTCTATTTTGACGCGTATTCCATTAATCACACAATGTATGGCAACTTTTTTAACATTTCACTTTAAGGCATCACTCCACAAATGGTTTCAATTTGTAGACTAAATTGTAGAATGAGCGGTAAATGCTGCTGGTAATCGGTAGCTGTGAGGCCAAGGTTTAATACAGCGTTGCTAAACGGGTCAATACCTATAATATGATATAACAAGATTGTTATTAGATTTGTATGTGGCTGCCAGCTATTGTTTACAACACATGGGGTTTACAAAGACCTGGATAATATGTAATTGCAGTTAAACGAAAAAGGAGGAGAAGAAATAAACAAGGTGGTTGCCATAGTAGAAAGTAATGACCGCGGGTAATACACATTGATGACGCGAGTCGTTCATCCATGCAGCGTCATCAATATTATTGTCGAAATTCTCAAAATTGGTAATAATGTCAAGATGACATCATCATTATGAGGTAGTTGTTCAAAACGATCATCTGCTCTAGCTTAGTGGCGATGCGTCATACTATTGTTACTTTTTAGGTTTAACCGACGACAAATTGGTATCAACAAAATAAATCGTCATTCTTGGAAGAAAAGATTTATTTAAAAACAAATCACAAACAGACAGGTTACAAGAAATAGGATAAGTATCGTTCACAGTGTTTACATATCTTGCACATATTGCAGTGTAACTCGTCTCTCTCTCTGTTCTGACATGTTGTGTGGTGTTCAATACATTGCTAATTGACCTTATCATCAGTATTCGAACTTCCACATCTATTTCACTGAATATGCTGGATGTCAAGATAATATATGAAGGGGGTAGGCCAATCCCGATATGAGAGGGGGTGGTTTTTGAATATCATTGCATGTACAAATGATATTTAACCAAACTATGAACATGTTTTTGAAGTTAAAGAAAATCAAATGAACTCATCATCAATGCAGAAGTTGATGATGATATACATTTAGGAAAATAAAGGATAGTGGTCTGATTTAATCACGGGGCAAATAGAAGATTTGGAGTATCCTCAGCATCACAGCCCACTCCCCCATAAAACGAAACCGATAACAATTTTCAAAGATGCATGGTAACTGAATAATTCGGCCAATTGTTTGAAAGAAGAAAAATGTGATTGATTAAGGGTAAAGAAGAAGAAGAAGAAGAAGAAGAAGAAGAAGAAGAAGAAGAAGAAGAAGAAGAAGACGCAAACACCGACATTAAATTCATGATCGTGTTGAATGAAGATGGCGGCTTTACGGCCCCATTTTATAGAGTGGCCGCTGTTCAGCATAATAATACCTCGGCCAATGGGGGTAGGGGTAAATGTCCTACTGGTCATTGGCAGGAGAGGGTCACTTTATGGTCATTGGTCCGGTTTGGGTTCAAGAACCGAGATGCCATTGACCTGAAAGAGAGCCAGCGAGGGACTCCCGGAATCTAACCATTACCCGTCAAGCCCCGAAACACTCAGAACTGAGCTGCTTTCACCTGCTCTTAAACACGCTAAAGATGAGGTCGGGTTCTGATGAGGGTGAAGGAAAAAAAAGAAATTCGAGATCTTTCTCATCCTGTTTAGTTGTCAGTTTGTATGTAAATTCAAAATAGAAATATCCCCTGAAAATGCTTGCTCTTTAAGAGAAGGTTGAGTTCTGGGGAGACGTGGAAAATGATTTGTGAGCATTGTCATCGTTATTATGCAAGTGTGGAAGAACATCGGAAAATGTTCCCTAACTGAAAAGCATGGTTCTACAAATGCCTTCATATTCTACATATGACAAATAACAGCTAAAAAATGAGGCCTGATATACATCTTTCTGTGTACAGTGCTTGTTACTTTACCAAGACTGGGCCAAATTTCTTATCATTTTGACGATTCCAGAACCTCGCAATACACACTAATACTTATATGCTACGTGATCAACTCTTTCTGATCGATTCCACACCGTTTCTTTCACAATGCAATCGCATGACCAAAACTCAACTTTATCTTTAAAATGCCCCATATACGAAATATCACGAGACATATCTGAAAAACTGGACCAAACATTTGTGAGTGGCCCCTTATGTCCATTCCTGTGTGAGGCGTATGGTATTTTCATCAAGATAAGTCAATATCTTATCAATTTGATGATTCCGAAACCTGGCAGTTTTAATACAGTAATTCTCACGTACTACGTCATCAACTATTCCACATTGTTTCCAAATAGTTTCTTTCAGTTCGATCTTATTGCGTGACCATAACTCAAGTTCATCTTAAAAGATATACAGCCAAATCTGCTTTTGTGACCGCCTGTATAGAAAAACCGTCTGTCTACAAAGACCACATTTTTCCTTGAAAATGGTTTCTCATTGGAACATGTACTATAAATGGAACTTGTACATAAAGACCACCTGCCTATGAAGACCAACTTTATTGTTTCCCTTGGGTGGTCTTTATAGGCAGGTTTCACTGAGGTTATATAGGTAGTGGTCATGTGACTAGTACGTAGTTCATAAAATACATGAAGTACATTGACATGTAGGGCTACTACAAATATGTTTTAATGCCGACATAATCATTCTTATCTATGATGATCACGCGTTGTACTTTATATGTATTCTTGTTTGCTGTAACCTTCGCAAATCTTTCCAATTTTATCATTTTTATTCATTATCTTCTTTCTACAATCTCACCATTATACATCTATAATAAATAATCATATCTTTTACGAAGTGCTCCAAACAAACTTCTACCAAAGTTCATGTTTGTAAGCTGATATCAGTGATAACTTGGATAGGCACAGGTAACCGTGACGTGCAGCTTTAACCCAAAACATGGTACACTGGGATGAAAAGTACAGGTGACCCGCGATGTATGAATATTCAGGTTGATCACGTAGTACATAAGAAAAGCTACAACTGTGAAGTTATGAAATGATCAAAGTGAAAAGAAGTTACCTCATTCTTGCTGAAAATCACCTTCACTCGATACAAGAATAGGTCAGGAGACTACTCGCGTGCATGCAGTTGGGGCCATTTTATTCAGCTATTTCATGTCAAATTGTCCAATATGTGGGCATTTGAAGAGTAATTTTGTTCAGGGTTATGATATTCTTCCAAACTTCCACGAAGAATTAGAAAGCTCACAAATTATTTGGCGTCTTAATCAGAACTCACTCATGTCAACCATCACTTTATGATTACCCGTGAATAAGGCCTTTAAAATTTAAAGCTAATCTTGAGCTCTGGTATGGGCATCGTATGTCGAGAGAACCTGGCTATATTTCATTCTGGATTGTTAATCCTGCAGAAGATTGATTGATTGTAAATAAGAACTGTCGCTGCAAATGAAAACAATGAGACAATTTGAAAAACAAAGCAAAACAAACAATACAGATTCAAGTAAAAGAAAACGCTGCCGAAACCCGGGACAGTTCAGAACTCATGCGAGTCCTCCGGGTGGTTTCGAACCAGGGACCTTTAGATCTTCAGTCTAACGCTCTCCCAACTGAGCTATTTCGGCTGCTTGTTACCTGGAAATAAACATGCTAATTAGATTAAAAAAATAATAACAATCGCGTCTCTTTTTCCAGAAGTAGATTGGTTGTTTGAACCCGTAAAATAAAAACAAAATCACAACAAATTGCTGGAAATTTTCTTCAATAAAACCACAACTCTCATTTAGTCCATTGCTTAATTTCAGTTATGCCTAATTATGTTTAGAACCTCTTTTAAAGAGAAAATTGATGTCTTGATCGTGATAGAGATTTGTTGGGCTTTCTAAGATTCATTTTTATTCATATGCAAAATAGTATTTATTTCACGTGATAGGCCTAAGGACTAGTTTGGAAATACCTTCATATTCTATTATAGTTAATTATAGTCTAAAGCCTTGGACCTTTTTTGTGTGTGCGTGTGTGGGCCCCTCATACACATATAATTATGTGCAGCGTTTTTTCATATCTATGTGATTTTTATTACTAAAAAAATATGTGGATGACGCCTAAAGCCCAAAATATACAATATCTATTCTTTTTAATAATTCTGTATGTTCTAAATAATCGATACTAGTTCTAGACAGTTTCTTTCCCAATAAAGGCTATATTCATACCTGAATTTATTCATGATTTGATTCAGATTGTATTTAAAATTCTTGCTATGTATAAGTCATATAACTGTCTTGTCATGTTTTGTGCTGACAGCCGGAGGACCGTATCTGCTCAGAGACTTTTTCTTATAGAGTCTTGACGCCCTTCTGGCTTTCAGCACACGACACCATGTTTTTGTCTTATGTTTTATATATTACATGTTACACCAATGGAAAACAAATTTCTGTATTATATTATGGACAATAAAATCTTGAATCTTGAATCTTGAATCTTGGACAAGTCATCAAATTCATATGGGTATTGACAAAATGTTCTTTTGTTTATGTTTGTGTGTGTGGGTGTGTGTGTGTGTGTGTGCGTGTGTATGTGTGTGTGCGCACGCGTGCGTTCATGGGGGGGGGGTAAATATCTTCTCCAAATTCAAACTGTCCAATTTCTAAATCCTATGAGCGAGCTATAACCTTGACACTTATTCATAATTAAAAGTAAAAGGTAACTTTGCAAACATACAAAAGTTATGAATGGACCACCCCGCGGCGCGAATATGAGGGGATGGTTCGTTGTTTGGGTATTTCAAATGAATCGTGGAATTTAGATGGACCAGATGTTACAAGTGAAAAGTACAGGTAGATATAAAGGAGGACACTAAAATACGAAAGTATTCGACATTAAATATACCAAGAGTTCACTGCACCTTTTTATATACACATTGGTATTAAATCTGAGTTTGATAAGACAGAACGAAATGAAAAGAAGAAGATATTTCAAAGAATTTCTGAAAAGAAAGTTCTTCTGACCAAACACGGATGGTACCCCACCTCGCGCATACCTTACGAATAAAACCTATAAATCACCTTCCAGATAGTACTTTGCTATCACCTTGCTTTGGGTTTTTTTACCGTGAGGAGTCGCTGCACTTCTATCCAAGATATCTAGACCCAGTTTCTACAAAACAACCTTTAAACAAAATTCAAAACTTTTTCGACTAAAAGTACAAGCGACCCCACCAAGAGAACACGAAAAGGGTAAAAGACGTTGGAGCCTGACCCGAGAGTTGCACTTTTCATATCTCACCTCCCGCGCCTCTGTCCTTCCAGCCTCCTTCTACGAAAAGAAAAGAAACAGGGAAAAGAGAACAAAAGCCCTATCCATAGTTCGTCTATTCTTCTAGTTCGTTTGTTCTAATGGTATTTCTCTTGTTATGGGGAGCCAACGATATTTCTTGTTGACATGGCTCAAATACAGCATGCTCTCTGCTGCCTGGCCTCCCCCGTTTGACACCCTCTCAATAACCCCCCTTGCGAGATACCTTCCTTCACGTTGAGCTTCATTAACAGTAACATTGTGATTGAGACTAAACTCAAAGGTTATTTTCATTTCTTTTTCTTTCTCTCTTTTTCTCCGGAATGATCGGAAAGTACTTTTCTTCACCCCGTATTATTTGTTTGCGCTCCCCATGCTGCGTTCGTGGGGCGTCAGGTATACGAAGTAAAGGACAGTTACGAGTGCTATGACTGCGATTTGTCAATACGATTTATGGGGCAGATAATGCGATATTATTTACACGTTTCTTCGGGTACCCCTCAGGTTTCTATGGAGCTTTTTTCTACCACCCCCCCCCCCTGAAGTACGGCTGGTGGCTCTTGGACTTGGTGGTGGTGGAAGATATTGGGGGCAGCAGTTTGGGTATTCATTAATTTCCCTCAAAAGTAAGCCCTAATCACTTTCGCTTAATTCGATCTGGAAATAATACAAATTGAACATGCTCTCCTTCATTATAATTTGAAGGTGGGTCATAAATAATAATAATAATTACAAATGTTCAGGAATAAACTTTTAACAGGGCTTCCCACTCATGTCAATCTATTCAAAGGTAAATATTACTCTTGGCACCCCTCCTTGAGCCCGCCATTTACATCATACCACCGTGAACAGATCGTCTCTTCCCTCATCAAACGTGTCAACAGGATTAATGATGTTTAACTTAATGAATATTCACACCTTTTCTTACTAACGATGTACTGTGGTCTCACCTACTCTTATAATGTAAAACAAAAACACCTGAAATCTAACACTGCATTTCAACCTCACTTTTCACCGATGTCTATTTTGTCTGCTCCCAATGCAGGAATTCGCTGGACCTGACCCGACGCCAGACAAACACAAAATGGATATTGAAATCCGCTCCTGTTCAATATCTTAATACCAGTTAAAACGTAAGACTCCTTAAGGCCAGGACCAGGATCGGAAAGTAGTCCTACGTAACAATTCATCGACTGACTTAGTTTTAAGCTAGATTCCTATTCAAACCAGCCCCAATCCCGGAGCTATACATGTCTAAAAACCTGGACCCGATTAATAATTATTACAAAGTAAATCATTATCAAGACCAGCTCCAGGACTAGAAAAAGGTGGTCTTGACTGAAACCGGATCCTGATTTTGTTGTTCCGTGTTATAAGAATCAATTCTGAGACCGATAGACATGGTTCCCAAAATGATCAAGTCCAGGACTCCTATAGGCTAATACACATCACAATAATAATCTTCTTCCAACAATTCCAGATAATCTCCTTCATTAAAGGCATCGTTTCCAGTTTTACAAACCTGAGATGCATGGCACTACCTGTTATTAGTGTCTGTAATACACTCTAAGAAAAAAAGGTTCGTTTCAGCACCTTTTAAGGGTGCACACATTTGCCACACCAGCAGCACCTTTAAAGGTGCTTGCGAGCACCCTTTCAAAATGGTGCTGTTGAGCACCCTTAAAAAGGGTGAATGTGTGCACCCTTTAAAGGTTCCGGTGAGCACCCTTAAAAGGGTGAATGTGTGCACCCTTTAAAGGTTCCGGTTAGCACCCTTAAAAAGGTGAATGTGTGCACCCTTTAAAGGTTCCGGTGAGCACCCTTAAAAAGGTGCTGACAAGCACCTTTATAAGAGGTGAATACCAGCACCGTTACAGGGTACTTAATTAGCTCGATTAGACTTTCTCTCTCTCACCTTCACAGATTCACACTTTGGACAATTTTAACACACACAAATGCACCTCAACATAATTCTCCACACTCATAAGCTATGTCGAAGATGTTTATAGTTTTTCTACCATGTGTATTCATCTAATGTTGGCTCCTCCATAGTAACTTTGACCTTCACATCACTAGGAAAACAAACTAAAAGAACACTTGACATTTAGGTTAAGCGAATTATAATTGTGCAATGTACATACATGTAATTCAGTTTTTCAAAATAATCTTTAACATGTGCTGAAAATAAATGACAAAACAAATCTACATGTATTTTAGCACTTGTCTTAAATAGTAAGAAATGTTATACATCCAAAAGTAAGAGTACAAAACAGTTTGCATTAGTATCTTGATGCTGACTGAGACAAAGTGAAGATTGAGGTAATACATATGATTTATGAATAAACTTTGACGATGTATGCGTATATATAATTATATACCAAAACAAATCATTTTCTCCACACACTTCATCACTTGAAAATGTCTAAGTATACAACAAACAACATTAATAAAGCAAGTATTAGTGATGAAATTATACTCCTGATTTGCACTAATTTAAGGGAGGGTTGAGTTCTGGGAAGGGTCAGAAAGAAATTTGACTAAAGTAACATGACAGCATGAATAATTACACTATATTAGAGACCCTTTCAATGTTCAAAACAAACTAACCTAAAACTGTGCAAAACCCAGTATTTAGCCAGAAAATACGAAAAGATGGTGACACTTAAATTGACTTAATCTTTTCCTCCTTATTATGTTTTTTTATTTTTGTTTTGAGAAAACAACAGTTAACCAAAATTTTACATAAAATACTATTGATTGATGGTTCTTTGTGCAATAACAACATTGGTTGAAAGATGAATTGGGCATTTTACTGACCATTCCCAGAGCTCAACTTCCCCTCTAAGTTCAATTCTGCTGTAGTAAAAGGGGTAATTATTTAGAAAACATTTTCAAACAAATGTAGCCCTTTCAGCTAAATTTATGTTTAGAGCCATGTTCTTTCGACTTTGTACATGTATACATAACAAAACAAATACTAAATAGAGCTGCATATATGACAATTGATTCTAACTAAAAGTTAATTAGGAGTACATCCAAACATTTTGTACCGGTACTCACAATTTGCTGCATACTTGCATTGTACATGTATAACATGGAGATAACTGAGGCTACATGTATGTAAGTTGATATAAAGGTGAATCTTTCACAACACATTTATGGCAATGTTAAGCACACTTTTGGCAATGAATTCACACATACAACTTTAAGTTGCCTATTAGGTTAAGAGTTTGAACACTACTTTTACCTTCATCGTCATAAATGAAAGTGTTTTTTAATACACATGTTAACTAGATGGAGAATGTCACTAATGTCATTTGACCCCTTGGCGGCATTGATGTTTAGGAAAGCATTTTACAAAATGTATATCTAATTAGTTCAGCTAAACATTATTTTGAATCATCTATGCATGCACTTAGTTTTCACACTATTTACACAATGCAAAAATCAAAATGAACTTGAGTACCTTCCAATACCTGTACATTCTCTAATAAATTACTTTTAAGACACAAGCATTTGTAGTTTCAAACTTCAGCCTGGAAAATATATTGCCCGTGAACAAAATGTAGATACGGTATATATTATAATTAGAGTAACTTAAACAAACAAAAAATCTTGTTTCTATGGGTCATTCTTTGAGAAACTACCGCATATCACTTAATATCTACTGATTTCAAACTAGACAGTTATTGCAGATAATCAAAAATATAATCCATGGTACATATACATATATGTACCCTAAAGGGAAATTCCACCCTAGGAATATGTTTGCATTGTAAGTAACACTGAAAAATAAGATTTAGAATCACTAGAGTCACAACTTTCTTCACGTCTCATCGTGTAAGAAAGTAACAGACCAATCACTAGCTCCCACGCTGTAAATAGCCGCTGTGCGTTTTGCCATTTCCTCACAGAGCACCGGCTCAGTGACGTAATCCGAGAGCTGGTTATACCTGTGCAATGGCCAGGAGGACATATGGAGTGGGCGGAGTGAAGCCGTTGTCTGATGTTGCAACAACTGCTAAATAGTGATCAAGCTCAAACTTTGAGAATAAAACGGAAACAACTATTTGTGCTTTTGTATATTTTCTGTTTCATTCTTTAAAAAACTTGAGCTTGACCACTATTTAGCACTCGTTGAAGTGTCAGTAAACAGCTTCACTTCGCCCATTCTATACATCATGGCCATCGTCGCACAGATAATAGCAGCTCACGGATTATGTCACTGAGCCGGTGCTCTGTGGGATCTAGCAGCTTGTCCTTGAATTTCTCGCATATAGAGTCGTGAAGAAACTTGTGACTCTGGCGATTCTAAATATTATTTGTCAGTGTTCATAGGGTGGAATTTTCCTTTAATGTATCCATAATATTAAATGTCATAATGTATCTATATGTACATGTATATAATCATCAATTACAATATTACTTCCAAAATATTATGACCCATTTTTTTAAAAGGATCTAGTAACTGACAAAGGATTTCTATGGTCTGACGTGTCAAATGATGTTTGTAATACATGGGAATTGGTAAAGATAGGGTACTATAGATGCAATGACAAACCTTTTCTCTATTTTTCTGACTGGCAACTGCTGTTTGATCCGAAACCGAAACAGGAAAGGGGCTTGCAGAAATCAAGGATTTTCTCCCCAGACTTCTAGATGACATTCTGAAGTGTTGGGGCTACCGCAAGCTGCTTTTTCAAGTTCTTTCACAAGCTGCAAACAAATAAAATGAAGCAGACAAAATAATGCAGTGATAATTTTAACGTAGAAATTCATTGTAAATTGAATTATAGTAAAAATAATGCAACTCTATAGAGCTAACAGATGAATAATATCTAAGTAATTAAGTCCCATATGAATAATTTCTCAGAGAATGTTTATGCAGTGGTAGTTTAAACCCCCCCCCCCCCCCCAAAAAAAAGGTTCCAGACAGCTTTCAAAGCTCTCACTAGTTGTAGTCCTTATTGATTCTGGGAGGCATTTACAGTAAAGTAACTTCTTACTATACACCTCTCCTCTTAAAATGAAAATGGGCAGAAAATTAGAGCATTACCTGATTTTCCAACTTAAGGATGGGGGTATTCTGAAAGGATATCCCCACCAAAATTTCCTTGGATGAACAACATGCGATGCTGACGTGTTCTCTTCATCTTGTCATGTATAGCCCTATATCGGGGTTCCTTCTGGCTGCAGCTGCTTCATATCCGGAATATGCCGTTGATTGTGATTCCCTCAATGTATCCTTTGAAAGCAAACGCCAAAGGGAGAGAAAAAGAAAAAATTGAATGATTTAGAAACAGTATAATACGAGAATCATAATTCAATACGAGCAGCCTTGTAGAAAGTTATCTTATTTCCTTAAATAATTACAACCAAGACCAATGTTGTATCTTCAAGCCTATCTGCACTAGTTTGGCCAGGAGGAATTAGACCTCCCTGCATGGTCACTGGCAGGTGGTTATCTCATCAAATCAGCTCTCAATTAACATAAGAATGCATGGGGGATCAACGGGTACCGCTTAGGCATTGTTGGCTGTATAGAGGGCGCAAGTAGTAAGTAGTGCAGTCCCGCTTTAAAGAATTACATACATGTACAGTTGTACATAATTAAACACAAGATAAACAAAAATGCGTGGACGGCATAAGTCAAGTAAGTCAAACAAAAACTATCAGATTGTATGATAGATCTACATAAGGAAATCATTTTAAAAAGTACAAAGGCGAACTTCATTTGAAAAAGAATTAAACAATCTAGGCAAACGAACATCCAGATAAATTACTTACTGTACATATCCAGTTGAATTACACGCCCTGTCCTTCAGGATTGGGTACTTCATTGTTAAAGCCCTCGTCACTTCCTGATAATGAATCTTTGTGGGATACCTGAATAGTTTTAAAGAATTTGAAAACAGAAAGAAGAAACAAATGAACACAGAGATGATAAAGGGAGATTCCCAAAAGAATGATTTACCATATTTTCGTACAGCAAAGTGAGTGTGGCAATGATCTCCAGGGGAGACGCCCTGGAGATTGTAGGCCCTGTCCCTAGTGGATTTGCTGGGGTAAACCGCTGCAATGCTCTTTACTCCTTAGGCATGCACATATTAAATGGGGTACTTACATATTAAACACGGGGATGTGCCGCTAGTAATAGACTAATATTAACAAGCCATAGACTAACGTTTAAGAATAGTTTGGCATTATTGTGATCAGAGTCCCCCATTTCTCTACACAGCTAGCTTCATTGCGTCTGCGTGCGCGGGACTTCGATCCATCTCCATCATGTCTGACCATAGACTTAATTGCACGCAAACGTGTGTGTACACTGTGAATGAGAGGGGACTTCGATGACGATAAGGCCAATAGATTTTCAGGTCTAGATTAGAAGTAGAACACAGGATTGTAAAATTACACCAAGCCTAAAAACACACACACACTCGTATTCTCGGTTCTACATCTAGTACATGCACCACGCGTAGTTTAGGGGATGCACTCGATCGGCGCAGCATGAGCTGGCTTGCACTGCAGCACTGTACAGTGCCAGTGCAGTGATCGTATGTGGTGGTGGCTGGTGCTTGCAGCTGATTTTGCAGCTGCAAACACCGATCTTATTTGGCGTAAATACAGACAACATATGTATATTATACTCTACTATAGTCTAGATTTTAAATACAAATAATGTAATAATCACCTTTACACAGCAGATTGAGGCACGATTCGGGAGAAGAAGGATGAAAATATTGTCAAGCCGAAAGCCGTCGCGTTGATCAATTCCAATGTAATATGTGCACGAGTTTGAATTACGTGTCGGGCGCTGCTATTGGTTGCCGCAATTTGAGAAAGTTAGTCTAATTTAAAATCTTTTAAATTAAATTGTTTCAATTTTTGTGTTCTTATTTGTTTTGGTAGAATAATTTGAATAAAGATTCGAGCAATATTACTTCAAAATACATTGTAAACGACAAGCAATTTGAAACACAACAAGTTTGTAATAAAATAGGTCTGAGATGTACATTTTATATCACGGATGCAGGCGAATAAAGACTACCAAAGTGCTTGCAGCTCCATTTAAAGGTGCGAACGGGAAGCGTTATTTTTTTATGCGGCACAGATTGGGGCATGGCGCGTGTTAAACCTATGGGAAGTACGTTCTTTCCCTTCTGAATAGTGTCTGCACGTACGTGAGACTAGTCATGTTCGCTAGCGCATTATCGCTGCGAAGAAGTTTGTATATCCATCGCGAACTATGTGTTTAGATAACATTTCTCTTCGTTTAAGTTAGTTAAGTTTTATTGACTAATTATTGTGATGTTTTCCTTATTGACGTGCTGCCTCCTCTTCAGATTTACAATTTGATTTTAATTGTTGATGTAATGATTTTCCATACGGTAGTGCAGTGGATACATGTAACACTATTAAAAACAGACCTCTACTAATATAGTACGTACGCACACGGTACGCACACGACCACTATTAGTCTGTAAATAAAGACCCCTTTTAAAAAAAAGCCCCAATCTGTGCCGCATAAAAAAATAACGCGAACGGGAACCATTAGCAATCGCGAACCATTACGGTGCCCTCGAGCACCCCATACGAACCCTTTTTTCTTAGAGTGTATGGTGTGATATTGAAACCCTAAACAAAGTGCATCAAAAAAATAGAAATCTTTGAGTGACCGGTTTTACCATACTCATTTTCTCCCAATATACTGTAGCGTTATAAAAACCGTTGGGAAAACGGTTTTTAACATTTCAATTTCCAATCATAAATATCTTGATAATCAGACGGGCGATCGGCTTCTTAAAAGTCATGGGATCCCTATAACTGATCTTAAGATTTATAATTTTCATTGCTGCATGAGCTAAATCCAGGATTTTGTTTCAGAATCTGAGACACAGATACCCGGATTGACAGGGCGATCTCTCTTCTGCAAAGATGAAAACGAAAATTAATCAAAATTCATCAAACAGGCGACATCATGACGAGATTGGTGACATGACATTGATTGAAAGGTACGGGAACAAAAGGCAGGTCCTTCTGACAACAAGGTTAAGGCTTGTGGACAAATACGAGGGCTGGGGGAAGAGGGAGAAAATTACACATATTTTAATAGGGTAAACATACAGAGGGGAGTGAGTGACAGCTAGGTCCTACGAAGAACGGACTTTGTAGTCATGGTAGTATGAACGTGGAACAAGTGGGTATGAACGCTACTTTCTATCCAATTGTGAACCCCCCTCCCTCCCCTAAAAGAAGAAGGAGGAGAAGAAGAAGAAGAAGAAGAAGAAGAAGAAGAACAAGAAGAAGAAGAAGAAGAAGAAGAAGAAGAAGGAGGAGGAGGAGGAGAAGAAGGAGCAGAAGGAGAAGAAGAAGAAGAAAGAGGAGGAAGGGGTTTGGAAGAAAAGGAAAACGAGGAAAAATTAGAGAAGGAGGAAGAAAAAGAAAAAGAGAAAGGAAAACGATATGAGAAGTAACATTGAGCTAGTCAGTCTTAACATTCATAGCATGGTCAACATTAACTTCATTATCACCATCATCATCATCAACATGAGAATCGAATATTTTATTATTATTACTATTATCATTATTTATATTAGAAGGGACAGTAGTCATTGTTTAACAAGCGCCCCCCCCCCCCACACCCTCAAAGTCATTTAACCTTTTTCAATGTTTTAGAAACAGGGATACCTATGTCTTCTAAAGTAACATAGCGTGATCAATAATGTAAATCAGCCTTCTGAAAGTAGACAAACAAACAAATCAAACGAACAAAAACAACAACAGCAATACAAACACAACTAGGGCGGACAAACCAACAGAATACAAGATAGAATCGACCGTTGAAATGCTAACGAGATTCATTTGGGTCATTGGGTCAGTGCATTCCGCTTCTGACCCTTTGAAAAGCGCCGCCTCTCTCGCTCACTGTCCATGCTAATAACCCGGCCAAAATATATAGGCTATACAATAAACACTTCATGTGAGAAAAAGTACAACGCGTTACCCGATGCGATGGTCATCCTCGAAAGCTAGGCTCTGTAGCCGGGCGAGTGGGCGGTGCGGCACTTTAAAGACAACACATCAACGTATTCATTGACCATCAATATTCGGTGACCCCATTCTCATTGATATGAGCTCTCTTTGATAGTCTCTTCAAATTTCACATTTTGAGTAAAGTATTAAAGCATATAACTTCTTATGAGATCTTGAGAAAAAAAAACTGAAATCAAAACTTTCCAGCAAACATGATGAGACAAAGCAGACAGTGGGTGTGCGTGTATGTGTGTGTGTGTGTGTGGGGGGTGGGGGGGGGGGGGGGGGGGGGTTGGCAACCTCATTTAATGCGAGAGAGCAACTCCGTCTAAAAAAATATGCTTTGGAAGGGGGGGGGGGGGGTCATTATTCGAATCTGCTTTGTACTTTACCTCTATCCTCTCCTATTGTTTTTCTTCCTTTTTATTTTCCATCCCTTTTTCCAGGTTTTCGCCATTCCGTGGAAACAGAGAAAGAGAGAGAGAGAGAGAGAGAGAGAGAGAGAGAGAGAGAGAGTGGAGAGAGGGAGAGAGAGAGAAAGAGAGAGAGAGAGAAGGGAGAGAGAAAGAGAGAGGATGAGAGAGGAAGCGGGAGAGAGAGAGAGAGAGAGAGAGTGTGAGAGAGAGAGAGAGAGAGAGAGAGAGGGAGAGAGGGAGAGAGAGAGAGGAAAAAAGTAAGATTGGGGAGGGTGCAAGTGTCCTTCCACGCTTCATGTATAGGTTAGCAAAGTACTCCTATACAACTTCAAGATCATCGACTTGGATCGCACTTATTTCTCTCGTCTGAACGGGTGCCTCGATAAAAACACGCCGATGACAAGGTGAAAAGTGCATCATACCTTTATAGCAGAAGACGGAAAAACGAGAAGAGTAGAGATGGAGAAAGGTTAAATCAGAATAAGAAGCTGAGACACATCCTCTCCTCCTCTTTCATGGACAAGAGCCAATAGTGGACAAGTGGCTTCCGACATGGCAATGTTGAGATAGAATCGCTAAGAGAGTTCGTCGCGCGGGTGGCAGAAGGGCGTTAGCGCGCGTTCGACTCGAAAACTACTTTACGAGTTATTCGCATTTAAAGATTTGATTTATATTTAAACTGCTTTCCGTCCCGAAATTTGGTTTGAAACTTATTAGACTAATAGAAATGTTAAAGCAGAACACGGCCACACATTTTTTTCCCGGAAATAAGTCAGTTTTATACAAGTTTGAGGCGATTTAGTGCTAACGCCCTTCTGCTTAACGCATCTTTGCGCGTCTTCTTTCAAGCTAAAGGGCGCAAGCCGCGTAACGCCCTTCTGCTTTGAGTAAAATAGATACGCTTCGGCGCGTAAAGCTTGTAAAAGGGCGTAACGCGCATGGTGTAGCCCGGATGGAGCGTGTTATCATTCAGACTTTCTGAAATAAAAAGCAGACGCATGCAAAGTTTGTGATGATTAAATATCAAATTTGATTTTACGTTTGCTTTTGTTTTAGCATTAATTAATAGTATTAGGTTATGCTTTACGGATTTCACTTCCAATATTTACAAAAAACTCATTCAATTTATCAGCAATTGCTTTTAAATCACAATGTATCACGATACTTTATTGATTATTATGTAAGGGTAATTCTTAATGCATTAACCAAGTACATCGTTTATAATATCCAAGGTATTTTTCATGTTTCCTTCAGCTATTTGGAATTTCAAATAGTAATAATTACTTAATGCTGATTTCCGGAATTTATTCCCATGATTTCGAACTCTGTTATATTTCCTCTTATTCGTATCTCTACACAAAGAGGTCAATATATTCAAAGAGTAATAGAGTAAAAAATAAAATTACACTGATCACATCACTCTGCCCCATCCTGAAATTTATCTTTAATCCTTCACAGAATGCAGGAAATGCATTAATTTGTTAGAGAATGCCATTTATGTCTAAAAATGTATACTGTACATTGTGCTTCATAATATTATGTGATTTAAATTTGATTGGATATTGTTGTCAATGAGCAAAAGTATATTTGTGTACTTTTTTTTGGGGGGGGGGGGTGGGCACACCAAGCACTATGTACAATTTCTTATCAATTCTTTCTCTTTCTGTCTCTCTCTCTCTCTATTTCTATCGATCTCTCTGTTTATCTCTCTTTTTCTTTCTCCATTAAACACATCTCATAATCGTTTGTTACCCCTCTTTTGCAGTCGTGTGTCTATCTTCTTGTCACATTAGTCATTTTCATTCTAGTACATTACTCTCTCTGACACATTTCTCCCATGAACAAATGTAACTATATAAGAATAAACGCTAAATAGCACAAAGCAATCAAATGTTAAGATGAACACTTCCGTCATGGTTATGACTGAATTTATTTCTTTGCAATATAACTGGAATCCTTTTTGTACAGTTCATTTTACAATTCTATGTACAATCATTCAAAATTGATAAATCATAATGAATCATGTTTAAATATCAAAATTGGAACTTATTTAAAGCTAAAGACCAGTTATGGTCATGCGATTGCATTGTGAAAGAAACATTGTGAAATCGATCAGAAAAGGTTGATCATCTAGCATAGATGTACTGCAAGGTTCTGGAATCATCAAAATGATAAGAAATTTGGCCAAGTCTTCATAAAGTTAGAATCACTGTACACAGAAAGATGTATATAGGACTACACACACGTGCGCGACACATGCATTTGTATCTCTCAACAGGCAAGAGATACACTAATTTACCAAATATATCAAATAGTAGGCGGTTTCCCGTCAACATTTTTATCATCATGTATTATTCAAAACATATTCTTTCACATGAATGGTAATAAGAGCTTCCATTTCATTTTTTGAAATTGGGGCGTTTCCAATACTGGTCTTTACCTTTAACTGTAGCACATGCTCATGGCAGAAAGAACAACATGGTAGCTCTCAAAAGAAAGATTTGTATTCTGCATTGAACCTGTTCTAGCTCTAGTGAGCTTTTTTTTATTCATATACTACAATACTGCTGGATTATATTCAATGCATAATAATTTGAATGAGCTTTTTACAGTTCATGTTCAGAATACTTAATATTCAACTCATTCAAATTTTCTTCTTGTTTGCCATTGTACAGTGCGTCCCAGATAAAACGAAACCGAGAATTATCGATGTTTTATCATAACTTAATCACAATAATAATTGATAAATGACACATATTTGGAAAGCTTAGATCCTCTTTCATCTGATGCAACTCATAATAAAGCATATTTCAAGCATGAGTGATTAAAATCAATTTGAAGAGAGGAAAACAAAAAGTCATTTGGCGGACGATATCTGAATTTCTAACAAAAAAAAATCACATTTCTAGAAAGTTGAGTTTCTGCCCTTTCACATGACACCTCAATCAGGAAAATCGGAGCTAGGAATAACAAAGTTTTGTTTGTTTAAAGGCCCACTGCACTACTGGTAGCTACTTGCGCCCTCTATATAACAAACAATGCCTAATCGGTGACCATTGGTCCCCCATGATCCTCTTTTTCTTATGTTAACTGAGAGCTGAGTTGATGAGATAACCACCTGTCCAGTGACCTTGCAGAGCAGTCTAATCTCTCCTGTAAACTACGGCAGATAAGCTTTAAAGTAGTGCTTGCATTTCCATAATTTGATTAAACGAATTCCTTTTCACTGGCTGCCTGCCGTATCAACAAACAAAATTAACAAAAGACTTAACTCTGTTTCGTTGACAATCAGCCGTAGACGAAAGACTTCATGCATGGCTGATTGTCAACGAAACGGAGTTAAGTCTTTTGTCAATTCTGCTTTTTGCTACGGCAGGCAGCCAGTGAAACCGAATTTGTTTGCTAGAATTATGAAAATGTAAGGGCTACTTTAAACAAACAGAACTTTGTCATTCCTTGCTCATTTTTCCTCATAGAGATGTCATATGAAAGGGCAGAAACTCAACTTTCTAGAAATGTGATTTTCTCTTTGAAATTCAAATACCGCCCGCCAAACGACTTTTCGGTTTCCTCTCTTCAAATTGATTTTAATCACTCATGCATGAAATATGCATCATAATGAGTTGCATCAAATGAAAGAGGAGGATCTAAGCGTTCCAAATATGTGTCATTTATTAAGTATAAATGTGATTAAGTTATGATAAAACATCAATAATTCTCGGTTTCGTTTTTTTCTGGGACGCACTGTATATACAACAATAGTAGCAATAAAGCAAACGTAGAAATCGCAATAACTGTGCATTAAGTTAATTTAAAAAAAGTATGACAATAAGTGAAACTGTAGCACACGTTTATGGCAGAAAGTACAATATGGTAGCTCTTAAAAGAACTTTGTGTATTCTGCAGTTAACGTACTGTGCAGTAAGTTAACAAAAGAGAAAATACTTGAACAATATTTCAGCATTTTCAAAGGCAATATTAAAAAAAGTATGACAATAAGTGAAACTGTAGCACACGTTCATGGCAGAAAGTACAATATGGTAGCTCTTAAAAGAACTTTGTGTATTCTGCAGTTAACGTACTGTGCAGTAAGTTAACAAAAGAGAAAATACTTGAACAATATTTCAGCATTATCAAAGGCAATATTAAACAAAAGTATGACAATAAGTGAAACTGTAGCACACGTTCATGGCAGAAAGTACAATATGGTAGCTCTTAAAAGAACTTTGTGTATTCTGCAGTTAACGTACTGTGCAGTAAGTTAACAAAAGAGAAAATACTTGAACAATATTTCAGCATTATCAAAGGCAATATTAAACAAAAGTATGACAATAAGTGAAACTGTAGCACACGTTCATGGCAGAAAGTACAATATGGTAGCTCTTAAAAGAACTTTGTGTATTCTGCAGTTAACGTACTGTGCAGTAAGTTAACAAAAGAGAAAATACCTGAACAATATTTCAGCATTATCAAAGGCAAAATAAAAAAAAAGTATGCCAATAAGTGAAACTGTAGCACATGTTCATGGCAGAAAGTACAATATGGTAGCTCTTAAAAGAACTTTGTGTATTCTGCAGTTAACGTACTGTGCAGTAAGTTAACAAAAGAGAAAATACCTGAACAATATTTCAGCATTATCAAAGGCAAAATAAAAAAAAAGTATGCCAATAAGTGAAACTGTAGCACACGTTCATGGCAGAAAGTACAATATGGTAGCTCTTAAAAGAACTTTGTGTATTCTGTGTTGAGCACGTTCTAGCTCTAACATGAGCTTTTGTTTATTACTGAACATGTACGTAGCTCTGAAAAGAGCTTTTGTGTACAAAACCATGAGAACAGAACATATCTGTGCTTTCAAAAAAGAGTTTATGTACATCATTGTACATACAGCTCTAAAAAGAGCTTTTGTGTTCATCATTGATCACGAACGTCTTAACAGAGCTTAAGTTCAGAACTCTGAAAAGTCTTGTTAGCTTTCTCTGTTGGCAGCTTTATTGTTCAAATAAAGCAATGTTTTGCTTAAGACTCAAACCATGACATTTGATCAAGTCAAGTGTCTAAGTTAAAGCATTAACTTTCTTTTTTACTCACCTCAAGACGGTCACATATTACAGGCAGTGAATATCCTGTGAATGAAACAGAAGACTGGAGAAGAAAAAAACGTAAAAAATAAAATTACACCGATTTCAATTTTGACTTTATCCCATTTTTTAAAATTCCTTCCTGTTACAACGCTCTAGATTTCCTCGTCTGTAAATACCAAGTTCCTTTTCATGGAATAATCATTTTCATTTTCTGCTATTATTTCAATATATGCAATGGAAGAATATTTTAATAAGTTTTCAAGTAGTCTGAAATACCAATTGCATTATTCACTTTGTCAGTTTATTGTGGAAGAGTTAGTAATTGGAGGTATTGTAATGAATTCACTGATTATTTGTTTTAAGTTGCTTTTATGTAATGATTGGCCAGTGAATACAATTATTGTACAATGTTTGTACATGTACTTCAGATTAATGTTATAACATAACCCATTTACACATCTTGTAACAGAGCACTGTGTCAGTGTCTTAGTGTATGGTGATTTGTCATTACTTCAATAATGCTTTTTTATGTTTATTTTATGCAATGATCAATATAACAGACACAGCAGGTAAACTTAACAATAATAATTGGTGAATTCATTACAATACCTCCAACTACTAAATCTTCCACAATAAACTGACAAAGTGAATAATGCAATTGGTATTTCAGACTACTTGAAAACTTATTAAAATATTATTCTTCGCAACAAGGAAACAACATATGATGCACCTCAAGGAACTATACTTTTCATGAGTTCCTCATAACAACGAAATAACAGATCATTCTTCTGGGAATGTCTCCAAGTCTTCATCATCAGAGGCTGGCAAAGCTCTGTAGAATGCCTGGTATGCAAGAGGTATTACATTCTGATCACACAAGGAAACAAGGTCAGCCTTCTTGACTGCACTGATCTTGAGCAGATCATGATGAAGAACTTCAAGTCCCAAGTTACTCATCTTGCGGGAGGAAGACACCCTAATCTCTCGCATCTCTTCCTCAAATGAGTACCTAAACTGCATGACATGGGGGTTCTGCTTCTCAAATTTCAGGTGCTTGATTCTGGTCCAGTACACACGATTACCTGAAATGTCCTTTACCGTATTTTGGAGAAGCTCTGAAGCGAGCCTTTTGAGATCAACAAACTCATGATGGTGAAGTTGTTTGACATGATAGGGCTTGTTCCTTCTAGCCAGACTGGCAATTGTTGCCCACTGGTCAGGGTGGTACACAGGGACTTTCTTCTTGACCGTCTCTATGGAGCTATGCATACTGTCGACCTCCATCTGCGTATGACCAGATTCAAGAAACTTCTGCTCAATAACAGAAAGAGAAGAAGTACGCACAACATAGAGTAATGCTGCAGCAACATACTTGTTTCTGTTCTGCCCAGAACAGCAATCACTGAAAAGAGTCACATGGTCAACACAATCAGGCAGCCCTTCAAGATGATTGACAAGGCATGAGCCTATCTCACAAGAACCTCTCCCTCCATCAATCTCACTCCACAAGAAACAATGGCCATCGCCATTTCCTTGATTGTATAACGTGAGGTTATATGTTGACAGCTTCCTCTTGTAAAAAAGAAGGGAAGCATTACAGGAAGGGGTTGACAAAACCTGCTGTAAGTCGAAAGTAAATGATTGAAAACTGTCGTCCTTGCTTGCACGCTGCTTGTCCTTCTCTTTCTCCTCTCTGGCTTTGATTTTATTGTGAACATGATCATCCTGGTCTTTTTTCAAGCCTTCTTTTTCATTTGGTGAGGCATTATCAAAGGCTGTGCATTTCTTGCATTCATCTTTCTTAGGCACATGGAAGCCTAAATTGAATTCACTATTGAACACATATCTATATGTGGTCAGGGATTTAGGATTTACAGTTTCCTTTACATACATGTCATACATTTTATTAACACTAAGATTGCCAGGGAGGTACTGACGCGATGTCGTACTCCTGCAGTAATGAGAGGGGACAACTTTGAACTTCTGGATGTGGGCCCTGATACAATGAAGTTCAGCCTCATTGGTTTTATTATGTGGCTGATGATGCCCTCTCTCATCTTGCGCAAAATTAGCCTTTTGGGCAAGGGTGTATCGCACTGTCTTCTGGGAGATAGCCAAAGTGTTAATGAAATAGAACTGGCACACTTCAATTCTCTGACCGTCTATAGGGAGAGAATATATTCTAGTGATGCGTGATGCCTTCTCCTTTGAACCATGTTTTTTCCCCTTTTTCTTTTCTGACCCACACTGTCGAATGAAATCCCTTTGTTGTTCATAAGATCCTGTAGCCCAGTATTCTTTGAAGATTTTTTCCCTCGCATCTGCAGTAATACTCTCTGAACATTTGAACCTACATGAATTGGGACAGCATGGACCCATCTCTCTCACCTCCCTCTGCTTCCCATCTCTTGAGGTATATGCCTGGCCCAGGTTGCGATTCTTCCTCTGGACGTTTTGTTGCCAGCTGTTTGGATCTGCAAAACGTTTCCTGGCTCTCTTATTCTGTATTAGAATAAAAATATAAAAGTGGTGGACAAAATATTAGTTTAACATATTCATGCTCTGAACTGGTGAAGGATGAAAGAGTCAACACTGCAGCAAGTCAATGTAAATGACTGTAACCTTGCAATCTGGCTGGCATGCTTCTCTCCTTTTGCTTCTCCTCTATTGCCTTGATTTAATTAACAAATACATTGATTCACTCTCTCCCCTATCCCACCTTCAAACCCAGCCATCATCAAGAAATTAGGGAGTGAAAGAGAAAGAGGGAGAGAGAAAGAGAGAGAGATGGGAGGAGAAAGAAGAAAATTGCAGTACTTCTGCATGGTCATTTGTCCCAGAACCACTCAATCAGAGGGAAGTAGAGCAATTATTCCAATTACTGTGTCTAAAGAGCTGTACACCAGCCATTTTCCGGTACAACAAAAATACATTTATCTTTGTCAAAGAAAATTCTCCACTCCCTGAGCAGAATTTGTAACAGGCAACCATTTTAAAGCTTCAGTCTTTTACCTCACATTGTTCAGGACGTTCTCCAATATCTCTGTGTAGATCGGGTTCCACTTCAGCATTGATGGTGTGATAGGCAGAAGCCACTCTCTGTAAAGTACACAAGAATAAACTTTATGACATAGAAATGTAAAACCCATTTTTGTAGTAAATATTGTAGGAGAAATAAATGGTTCAAAAGTTTGCTTAAAAGGTTGTTGTTTTGATTAATGAATATTGTAGAGGTGTCTGCAACAGCATAATTCCAACAAACTGACATATAATGCCTAAAGACATTGCCCACTGTAAACTACAAACTCAAATTGGTGACATTTGAGACATTAATATTTTTCACTTCTCCTCCAATGACCTTCACTGTCTGCTTGGATAACATTGGTATAGTCACCTCTGGAACTATGTCAACTGTCTCCTGCACTTCGATTGCTAAGGGAACGTCCATCATCAATTCCAGAACTGTGTCGATCACTGGATGATCTTCTGAAAGCCTCTCCGGAATTTGAAGTAGATGCTATGGTAGTAAAAAAATATGTGTAGCCAGAAATAATATTATAAAGAGAGCACTGTAATCTTTTGTAAGATAGTTGGCATGATACCTTCATCTTTCAGCTTTGCCGCAGTCAAAACTTAAATATACCGGTACCCATAACCAGGGGAGTGCCACTTACATTCATTTTTGAGAACTTTTTTAACATATCCTGAAATTGTCATTGCAGCAATGACTTTAAAGTTAACAGTTTTATTGTTTTTGTGATTTTAAACAATTATCAGGGGGGCTGATACTTTTGACTATTGCAACATCTTCAAAAAAAGGAAGCAAACTAGCAGAAACAGCTTAAGGAATGATGTAACAATTATCATGGATTTATAACTTCTTTTTGACCCTATAACTACTGTATAAGGGCTTTACAATAATTTATAAGGCATTTTTAGTGAAATCAACATAACGCTAGTTTAACTTACAGCATAGTTATTGTGGTTTGCACATGGGTCGTCCTCTTTGAAGTGGTGTTCACACAGGAAAACAAGACACTGGGAGCATGTACTAAACACTTCATGTAAACATGTGAAATGTTCACACATCTGAACTTCATGAGGCATGTCTATGAATAAAAAGAGAACATTAAAAATATATAGAAAACAAAAGAAAAACTTGAATATCACTTTATCAACTATCTCAGTCTGGTTTATTAATAGGCCTAAATAACTATTATATTTAACTTTACTAAATTGAAAATTTGATGAAAACTTTATAAAAAAATGACACTGACTGCATATGAATACAAGCTAACAATGATCATCAAATCATTTTGAAAAGTATGTAAGCCAACAATGTTTCTTTGTGACATTACTTTTCATTGCTTTACATCTCCATCGTCAAGCCTACCGACACTCGGTTGATCTGGTAGAGGTCCATGATGTACAATGAAAATAATTCAGAAATATTCATTTAGACATCATGATACTGTATAGCATTTCAGTTCAATGATTTCTATCATATTGTTATCAAACCAAACAGAATAGTATGTATGCCAACAATGTTTCATCAATAGTATCATACATTACCTGTCATAGTGACACCGACATCTCCAACGTCAAGCCTTGGTTGATCTGGTAGAGGTCCACGGTCTACAATGAAAATAATTCAGAAATATTCATTTAGACATCATGATAAAGTATAGCATATCAGTTCAATGATTGCTGTCATATTGTTATCAAACCAAACAGAATAGTATGTATGCCAACAATGTTTCATCAATAGTATCATACATTACCTGTCATTGTGACACCGACATCTCCAACGTCAAGCCTTGGTTGATCTGGTAGAGGTCCACGGTCTACAATGAAAATAATTCAGAAATATTCATTTAGAAATCATGATAAAATATAGCATTTCAGTTCAATGATTTCTATCATATTGTTATCAAACCAAACAGAATAGTATGAAGGCCAACAATGTTTCATCAATAGTATCATACATTACCTGTCATTGTGACACCGACATCTCCAACGTCAAGCCTTGGTTGATCTGGTAGAGGTCCACGGTCTACAATGAAAATAATTCAGAAATATTCATTTACAAATCATGATACTCTATATAGCAACTTAGTTTAACAAGCTACTAACTCTTAAACAATAATGTTCAAAGGCCAAGACTAAGAGAAGCAGATAATATACGTACAATTTTCATGTTTTTAATTTTAATTTTGCTTAAATCCATTAGAAACTTGTAGACACTTCAAAAATATGAGAAGACACTTCCAAAATGTTGGGAGGCACTATAACCTTTATTTTGTGTGATGACAGATAAATGAATGACAAATATTTAAATAAAATAATTACACACTAAAAACTAATGAATATTACGTTTCTTGAAATCATTTATCTCTTGTATATTATGAGAATTATTATTAAAGAGTATGAGTACAAGAAGATAGACCTGGAAGCTCGACTGCTGTCTCAGCATTCTTCCAGTATTTGCAGTAAAGGTAAAGGTAAAGGTATATACCTAATTTTTTTTCCTTGAGTTTCTTTAAATGTGAACTTTTACCTGTTCAAGACTATTCCTGAGATATCTCGGGCTGGAGTTTATTGTAAATGCATGTTATACCAGAATTAAACCCATCTCAAACGGGGTCAAGGACTGTCAAAACTTTGTTGTGCACTTTCATATTCTGCATTGTCACAAGTCTACTTGTCAACATAAAATCTTACCTTTAATTATTAGTTGAGCAAGTGGTATGCTGTCATCATCACTTTCCTCAGACTCATCATCCACTGCCAGGACAACTCCCTCCCATCTCCTGCCTTTCCAAGGCATGAAGACTTTTGTCCCTTTTATTGGAATACAGGGACATTGAATATCTCCATACACTACCACGTTTTTGGAGCCATCTTTTTTCCACTGAACCAGCAATTCTGTTGTTGGCTCCATGCTGTAGCCTAGCTGTGCAAATCCTGACAAAGTGAGGCAAACAAAAGGGTTACATTAATTTGACTGAAAGTAGATTTAATCCAACTTACAAGCTACTTTACAATTGACCATCCCCAGTTCCGGTAGCGGGAAAGTAGAAACTTAAGTTGAATGTTAGAGTTCTAGACATGCAACTATCATTTGAGATTGCCCTTAATTAAAGTTGAACAAACTTCAACAAAGCCACTAAAAGACAAAGGTATCAAAGTTCAAACCATTCTCCTTTCATATTTGTACTATCATTTTTGCAAATTTAATTTGAACAATAATCTATTAGGGTCTAGACCTCTAGAGTCTAGAATCTGCTTGCACTGTTGCAATTAATATAATAATACCTGAATACGGTATTCTACTAACAATCTGACATTTATTTAACTAATTTTGTAGATCTACGCTAAGCATGCTTTCAAATTTCAATCCGTACCACTGTCTTTACAAATTGTTGTCTTGTCTCGTCTTTCCATGAGAGCGAAAAAACAATGAAATGATTATCACGGCACAGATATAGATTGACGACTACTCTTACATACTGTAGGCCTACATGTATCTTGCTCTAACTGAACAACATCACAAGAACAACATCACATCCCGCACCCAACTCTCTACCGGAACTGATGTTTCCCTCGGGACAGTAACTGCGTGGAACATCACCCTTGACTTGAGGCTTGAAGCTTGTTGCTAGACCTAGATCTACTTCATATTTGGAGGCCTTCAACTTCAAGGGAGCGCTTCCATTGCCACCCACTCCAGCATCAATGCCACCCAACATCCACCCCAGCACAGCATAGTCATAGAGAGTCAATGCTAATGCGTAATGACTGCTTAGAATTTGTCCGTGATACCATATAAATCAATACACGGGGCAACGTATTAATTATCATCATTATACATCGCATTTTTACACGATAAAATCAAAATATTCTTACAGTCCTAATCATAATGTAATCAGTGTGACCAAATATATCAAATCTTCCAGATAATTTGACATTTACAACTCGTTATTTAAAAGAAGAAGCAGTTATTTTGCTTACCACAGGCCTAGCAGACGTCAGCTTCGCGATAACCGGCGATTAACGCCCTTCTGCTTTGATCAAAATTTACACTCGCGCCCAATATGCAAAGGGCGTAGAGGGCTTACGCCCTTCTGCTTAGCGCGATATCTGACAGTTTGTGCTAACGCCCTTTTACTATTGTCGATTACGTAATCATTTACTTCGTTTTATGATTTCTCGATCACATCATTTGAAAGAGCTTTGAAAACTCTATTAAATGACATGAAATATCAAAAATCGATTTTTGACCTGAAATTCGAGCTAATGCCCTTCTGCCAGCCGTGCGACGAGTTGACACCGTGTTAGTGCAACGGAATAAACACAAATCGACCCCTTCGCCAAAGGAGTCCATCGACCCCCCCTCCCTCCCTCCCCGCCTCCGCCTGACCATCCCGACCGAAAAAAGTGCACTTTTATTCAGGGCAGCAAGCATTTTAGATAGCAGGGCTAAAAATATCAAAGTAATAACTTGGAAGAAGGGTGTTTTTATTAAAAACAACTACCAATCTTGAGAGCAATTCATCATTATTTTTTTGGAATAAGGGCTATGTTGACTAAGCGACAGTAGAATAATTGCCATTTTTATCACATATGATTACAATCTCTTTTGAAAGATATGTTTCAACAAACAAAATAATGCACTTCATTGTGTGAGTGTGTTAGTGTTAGCTTCAGCAACACATATATTACAAGTGTGTGTGTGCGTGTGTGTGTGTATGTGTGTGTGTGGGGGGGGGGGAGGGGGAGGGGGGGGGGGGTACCCCCACTAGTTGTGCTTGCAAAACTGCCCTCTGTCAATCTTGTTCTGCGTCCGTTTCAATCGGTATGTTAACGACTGGTTATCGTGTGACTCGGCGAGAAAACAAAACACTCCGGACGGGTAAGAAGACCCTCTTGAGCCCGCATCGGTGTTATCGGGACACCACTCGTCAGTGGTGAAGATACATGGGGACGGGAGGGGGGGGGGGGGGGGGGTGTACAAGAAGAAGAAGGAATGAAAAGGAGGAGGGAAATGAAAACAAAAAATGGCAATGTACATGATTGTATAGGAAGACGAAAGAGAAGAAAATTTCATTTCATTTCATTTCATTTCATTTCTTTATTGAGTCCATATAGGATAATTGTTTATATGCACATGAACAATCTTGCTTCAACATATATATGAACATAGGAACAACATATAATTGACATTCATAGGGCCCTGTTTTAGTATACATTTGATATAATATACAAGGTCATGATGAATATACATTTAAATAATCTTTCTTCTTCTTCTTCTTCTTCTTCTTCTCTTTCTTCTTACATACCCCCCATTTTGTTTTAATTCTTATATGCTCTAATCTAAAGTAGGTATTTTGTGTTAAAAATTATTTCTTGATATGGTATAACAGTAGAGGTACAACAGTAAATTAAGTATACTAAAACATGATAGAAGTATGGAAGAAGAGATATACACAAGACGATTAAAGAGGAGGAAAAAGAAGGGGCACGTGCCCTTTCCTCCTCCATCAAGTAAAAGAGAACAAGAAGAAGGGTAAAAAAAAGAAGAGATACGGGATAGTGAGAAGTGGGAAAGGGACGAGAACGTAGATAGGACCCCCCCATCCCTATTCTAATCGGAATTATTGTAGAATAGTTTATATATTTTCCGATTAAGATAGGTGCCCTCCCACCCCGTCCCCAGATGCCTTTGCCCCTGGCCCCTTCCTTTTCTATCAGTGGACTCTTGCTACGCCACTGCCACTCGTGTTGACATCCAAATGAAAAGTAGCTTCACCCCTTCAACAGCAACAAAAACAACTACAATCGTACTCGAGTGTTTGTGTAAAGGCTTGACGGTATACTGCGTGTAGATGTGCGTCGATTTTGTAGATGCGTATAAACAGTTGTCGACACACATCGACTCGACAACTTTGCCTTTTCGTCTTTGTTTTCTCTCATCCGACTTCTGCGTTACCCCTTTCCTCTGCCTTTTTCTTTTTCTTTCCATTTTCTTCTTCTTCTTTTTCTCCTCCTCCTACCTGCACCCTCTTTATTTTTGTTCTTCTTCCTCTCCTTCGCGTTTGCGTCGTTTTCATGCACTCCTCCTTCTCAATGACATGTTTAGTTCAATTCATTTAATTTATCATTTTTCTTCTGTCCTATTTTTACCCCCCCCCCCAAAAAAAAAAAAAAAAAAAAAAAAAAAAATTGATACCCTTTTCTTGTTTTCGTGCATATTTCGCACCTTCAGTGGATGTACGGGCCTCTATTCAACACAAAGTTCAATGACCTGCCTAACTCTGCGACCGATTCGGATGCACTCCCTCCCGGTAGCTACCAGGGGCTACTTCAAAGGACAGGTGCTGACATTTGTGGTCTTTTTTTGTTGGTCTGCCGTATTCGATCTTCAGTGTGTGATCGGCGTGGTGATGTTGAATTGTTTTGAGGGAAAGCATATTGGATCGAATTTATGAAGAATCTTTTGCTTAAACATCATCATAGTACGACGGTAGTATGTTAACATGTACATATCTATCTATTAAAATACGTTCGGGGAAAATAAGGAAAGGACAAGAAATCCATCTTTGAAGAGGGTCTTACACACTGTCAACCAACTGGAAGAAATGCCACACGGATGCAGCGGCGCGCGAAGAAGACATGTCGCTGTTCTTTGCAAATAGATAAGTTAGTATCGTTCTCGCAGATAGCTGTATCTTTCTCAAGATGTAAAGCAAGAGTGCAGGTCACCTTTGACCGAGTAATCGAAGCTTGGGTAATCACTAGAAGGAGGAGAGGATAATTGATGCTATCCAACATATAGGGAGATGGAGAGAGAGAGAGAGAGAGAGAGAGAGAGAGAGAGAGAGAGAGAGGAATTGAGAGAGAAAGTGAGCGAAGGGTGAGGGGAGGGGAGGTGTGATCAGGAGAGGTAGGTGCGAGGAAGAGAATATATAAATAGTATCGCAGTAGCAGGCGCACCCCCAATAAGATGCCCCCCCCCCCCTTAAAAAAAGAAAGAGAAAACTAAGAGAAAAGAAGTGAGAAAAAGGAGAGGGAAAAAGGAAAGAGAGACAGAAAAAGAAACTATACGGCGACATCCCACCCTAATAAATGAACATATTGATGCTCATGCTATTCTCATATTAACGCTGATGACCCCACCCCCCCCCCAACCCATGATGTATGTAGTCCTTAATATGTTGATCCACTCTATGCTACTCGTTTGAGTGTACACACATTCAACACACACACATTAAAATAATTACACAACTTCAATCCAATAAACGTCAATCCAATAATAAGAATTAAATATGTCATTCATTTGCGAACACTAAGTTCAACGGTACAAATACAATACATGCGACACCGTTTTTTTACTTTATTTGTCAACTTTTTGACTTTGCTCTCAGTCCTCATCAGCAAAAGTTCAAAACTTTGTTTGTGGGGGGGGGGGGTACGAGACTGCAGACAAGTTAAATATCCACCTAACACTACATTTAATAAAATCAACCTGACATCCAGACAATTCTATCCAAGCTGAAGAAAGAAAGTGCAAATTCTCTCTATAAATAAAGCTGTACGGAGGGTTAGGCATGCCCTTTTGCGTAAGGATGGCAATACCATTTCCGCAATTAGCTAATTTGCGCAGTCAAGGGGGGTTCTCCCAATCGATACTATCGAGGATGCCATATGAAATCGTTTCTGATGGGGGCATTCGAACTCTTTAAAGCTTAAAGATGCTGTCTGGATTAAAGGAAATTGAAGCAAAAACATGATATAACAAAACAAACCCCAAAACAAGGAAGGTTTAGTGAAATATGATTGAAAAAAAAATGCACATAACTGTAGACAAAAATGAAATGGTGATATACATGAATAAAATCAAGTTTAATGGGGGCACCGCCCTAAATTATCCATACACCTAAATTATCCATACATTCATATTTTCGTCGAAATAGAAAAACAAAGCAACCGAACCTTTAAAAAAATACATAAAAAACAAACAATGCAAACAAAATAAGAAGCACACATGCATACCCAAAGAATAAAAAAGTTTCACTGCTCAAAATGAGATGACCGACCCATGGGGGGGGGGGGGGGGGGGGGGCCCAGAGAACATAACATTAGAACAAGAATAAGGAGAGGACGATTGTCGTCAGCTTTCGACTTGTCACAGGGACATCACACGTGAAACATATCAGGCATATTCTTGAGGATTCCTTTGAATGCCGTCACATTTACTAAGCAACATTACTGAGAAAGACTAAACTATAAAAAAATAAAATAATAAAAAAAAAATAAAAAAAAAATAAAGAAGATCAAGCAGCAGAAGAAGAACAAGAACGACGAGAAGGAGAAGAAGAAGAAAACAGCAGGAAGGAGAAGAACAACAAGAGCAAGAAGAAGAAGAACAAAAACAAAAACAAGAGCAAGAAGAAGAGCAAAAAGAACAAGAAGAACAAGAAGAAAGGAACATAACAGCAAGATGAAGGAAAAAAAGAAGAAGAAAGAGAAGAGTAAGAAGAAGAAGAAGAGGAAAAATGAGAAGGAGAGAGAAGAGGAGGAGGAGGAAAACAAGAAGAAGGTGATGCAGACGGTGTTCCTTTAAGCTTTTGACTTGTCACAGCGGCATCATACGTGAGATAAATCAGGCAGATTATTGAGGATGACAGTAAGCTGAGAAAAGTTCAGCTGCACTTCCGTCTCCATGCAAGCTGAATAAAAACCCTGAGATATATATGTGTCAGGTGAACGCGCGTCTATAAGTAACGTCTTGTCGTCTGCTATAGTTCGAAAAGGGCGGGAAATACTTCTGCTACTATCTCTGTCCCCCCCCCCTCTCTCTCTCTCTCTCTCTCTCCCTCTATCGTTCTTTCTCTCTCTCTCTCTCCTCTTATTCACTCTCTATCTCCCTCTCTCCTTTCTCTCTCTCTCTCTCTCTCCCTCTCATTTCTCTCTTTCGTACGCTGTTTCTCCCCTCTCCTCCTCCCCTTTCTCACCCTCTTGCTCTCCCCTCTCTCCCCCTTTAGTCCTCTTATTTTTCTTCTCTGTCATTCTATCGGTACCACTATGTCATTTTATATCTGTATCGCTTGTATCTTTTTTATAGTCTTCATTTAAATCATCTCTTATTATATTTATAACTCGCTTCGTATCTCTTCCTATTTCATCAGATTCTTACAAACCGGTACACTACGATTGCTTGCATCATCTTTTTTTCCTTCTAATTCTTTTCTGATCTCACTCGCTTTTCCCCAACCGTTTCCCCCTTTCTCTATTCCTCCTTTTACATCACTTCATGTCTCTCTCCCCTCTTCCTCCCTCTCCCTCTTGAAACTCTTAAAAACAAAATTGAAATCTGTATGACACCATCATTTCAGGTGCCGCCCCCCTCTTTCTCTCTCTCTCTCTCTCGATTGCTCTTTCTCTGTCTCTGTCTCTCTCTCCTTCTCTCCCTTCTCTCTCTATTTCTCTCTCTCTCTCTCTCTCTCTCTCTCTCTCTCTCTCTCTCTCTCTCTATCTTGCTGTCTCTCGTGATTATTTCCCTTCTATTTCCTACTGTGATCCCATCCGAGAAATAGCATGAAATCGTGAAATGACTGAGGATTTGTTTTGTAAAGGCGATGCTTGACTTTCCTCGAAACACATTCAATCGTGAACGATGAGTGACCTTTGAGCATCGATTGAATTTACTTTCTCCGCGCAATTTAAAGAAGAAACAAGATTCCATTTTAAAGACAAAGTTGAGTTCTGGTCATGCGATTGCATTGTGAAAGAAAAGGTGTGGAATGGATCAGAACAAATTAATCTTGTAGCATGTAGGTATTGGTGTGTACTGCAAGGTTTTGGAGTCATCAAAATCATAATAAATTTGGCCCAGTCTTGGTAAAGTAACAAGCACTATACACAGAAAGATGTATATGGGACTACACAAATGGTATCGGGGCTACTAACCTTTATTTTCTTATCTTTATATGCTCATAACTC
>JAVYIG010000586.1:225000-250000 GCA_035222895.1 Strongylocentrotus droebachiensis | reverse complement strand
CAAAAAGAAAAAGGAGGCGAATAAAGAAGGTGATGATTATTGTACATATTCTTGATTAGTATATCTTTTTAATACGTATAATATTATGTTTCCCATTTTGCTTGCTCAGCGTATAGAAAAACATATTTTTTTTATTAGGCTCCCTATGACTAGTGTGTAGAGAACGGAGAATCATATTCTTCCCTTATTATTCCCTAATATTTTTAACTTATATGATCCTTTCCAACGGGGAATTTCGTCTTGAAAAAAAAAAAGAATCCAAAAATACTCTTGGCATGTTGTTGTTGTTGTTATTATCTATTTCTATTATTTTTATAAATCCCGTGTTCCCTGTCCTGCTTTGAATTAAACTTAAACAAATATAAATAAATTATAATATGATTAGCTGAGATTTAGATAAAGATATTGTTTCTTTTAAAGGCATCGTTTAACAATGCCAAATCTGAGATGCATGGCCCTATGTGTTATCAGCGTCTGTGATATAGTGTAGTATTGAAACCCTAAAAAAACTTGCTCTTCAAAACGATCATAAAGTGCCTCAGCAAAATTAAAAATATTTGAGTGACCGATTTTACCATACTCATTTTCCCCAATAGATATCTTGATAATCAGATGGGCGATCGGCTTGTAAACGTCACGGAATTCCTGACTGACCTAAAGATTTATGATAATGATTGCAGCATGAGCTAAATCCAGAATTTTGTTTAAGAATCTGAGACAGAGATACCCAATCCCTTTATTAAAGTCATTAACATAAACCGATTAAGCACATCACAGGACCGTCATTCGCTCTTTAGTAGTACAGTTAATCTTGATTAATGTACTGACACTGTCAACTTAGTATGATGATGTTATATGGTTTAGCTATTAACTAGATTAGACGTTTACCTAATTAATAATGAAACACGACAACAAAAAAGGTAGGTGTATTCACTCAAATCCTATCTATCTGCTCTTTTATATATCCTTCATTTCAATTGGATCTTGTTTTATGGGTTAAGAAACTCCACTTTGATTGTTCTGTTATTGTTGCTCAATTACAAAAGCGCGTCGTAACTATTTGCAACATAGGTGGTTTAGCGCCCTCTCTGTTCTTGTTCGATTATGATTTTGGGGACATCATGAGGTCTATTTTCTTTTCAATTAATAATTAAGTTTGCCTGTAAAATTATTGTATGCACGCATGGAAACATAAATTTTAAAAATTCCGTACCTGATTCAATACGTTAATTTTATGTTTCAGTCTATCTACATTTATCCCCCATTTATCATCCTATCTCTCTAGCTTTCGTTCTGTCATATATATCTATATATTTATCAATCTATTCATTCGTATGCCTATCTAACCAACTATTAAGTATTCTCAAAACTTTTGCATTGGACCTTTTTGGATCATTCTCGTATAACTTAGCTAGCACCCAGTTTAACAAACTTCCTCTCTCAATTCAATCAACCAAATCAATTGTAACATTTAAGCGCGGATGCCAATTGGCCAAACAGTTATTATAGTAGAATCTCCGTTCTTGTTTCCATTGACCGGTATAATTGTTTTCTTATGTTTTATATGTTTGTACTCATAAATGTTCATGTATTCCTTTTGTATATCAAACATGTTTGTCATGTCGTCCTAGAGGGCGTACTTGGAAAGCAGCTTTTTATTAACTGAATGTACATGTAACTACCCTGTATTTTGAATAAAACTTGAATAAATAAATAAATTAATATGGAAATCAGCTTTAATAGATCAGGAGAAAATGAAGGAAAAAATAAAATCATTTCGCCCCTTCAGACATAGAAGGGCTTTAAACCTGTGTTAACCTATGTGAGTTAAGGCCCCTATGGCTCCAAACAGATTTGTTTATTCGTCCAAGGTATCTGGTATCTTGTCTTTCATGCTTGTATATTTCTTTCAATTTATCATGTTGCATTCCACTCATCATCACAAGGAATAGTCACAAAATCATTACATGTAGCACTAATGTCCTTTGGAAAGACATTGATCTACATTTGCCACACTCAACCCAGGTGATGTAAATGGGTACCTGGCTAGAATTAATTCCTTGAAATGCTAGAGCGCCGTAATGGCAGCACAGCTAAAGCCGGGGTAATAATCTCCAAGTTTGGAAGCGCTTAGAGACTTAGTTGTAATTCGCGCTATATAAAAGCTGAGTATTATTATTATTATTATTATAAATGTATATCTGCTCCATTTTAGGAAAGCCCTTGTTTTCAGCATTAAAGCGCTTGCTTACCACAAAAACTTCAAAAGGCAATTTGATCATTTTCTGACAAAGATCTGATAAAAACCGGTTAATACACGCCTTAGTCTAATCCTGATAAAAACTTAATAGCCTCGATAATCTTGACAATGATCTAAAGGTGTAATGACTTAATCTAGGCACCAATTACAATCAGTCCTACCAATCTTGTTGTTCCTAAGTATACACCTCCTACAAGATGTCAAAAACTATAAGCTCGTTGGCTTTAAAGATACACTTGAGTACTGGCCATATGACTAGGTCACATTGCGATAGAGACTAATTTCGCATTAAAGTAAACAGGTCCTATACTCTTAGGTTCTTAAAGCCCCACTGTCCTACCTGTAGCTACTTGCTCCCTCTATATAGAAAACATCCCCAATCGGTGCCTGTTGGTCCCCCATGATCCTCTATTTCTTATGTTATTTGAGAGCTGAGTTGATGAGATAGCCACCTGCCAGTGACCTCGCTGTGTTGTCTAGTCCCTCATAGCTAAACTAGTACTGACTTTCTTTAAGTTTAGCCTACAATTTTCAGCTATGATAAAAATGTAAAATGGAGTCTTGTATAGCGCTCATGTCTGCCAACTTTGACACTCCTGGCGCTTCACACTTATTATACCCGGCTTTAGCATGGCTGCCATTGTGGCGCTCAAGCGTTTGCCCACCAGGTGCCAATGCATTTACCTCTCTTGGGTCCAGTGTGGCAAATGTAGATCAATTTTTTTTCGGGGGGGGGGGGGGCTCTTATAGTGCTATTTAACTCCTCCACACGGACATGAAAGAGAATCGCAACGCTAAATTCAGTTTCAGTTTTGCAGACCTCAATTTTCTCTTTAATTCCTCAAACATCCAATCCCCCTTGAAGCGCTTCCGAAGGGCAATTAATCATCACATTACACACCAAGTCCATGGCAAACAAAAGGTCATTAGAGTATTCATTCGAATTAAGATTACGCCGTCCTCAAAAAACTGCATTTTCTTGTCAAAGTTTGATAATTTGTACCAAAACAAACACATTGTGGGCAGGCAAGCTAGTTTTGTTAATGATCAATTACTGTCATACAGTAACCGTGGTCGCTAAGAAGGCTTAGACGCAAAATCAAACAAACAAACAAAACATGACAAATTAACTTCAAAGGTAGTAATGTTGTCGAATTAAATCAAACCCAACCCCATTATCTTTATCATTAGCGAATTTCTAAGTCAGAATGAATAATTATTGTCGAATTTTTAGTAAAGAAGTTACAGGGTTAACTCTGAAATTTCTCCAGTTTCAAATTATCATCCATCGCCTATGGTTCAACTATGACTTATTGAATTATACATGTATCATGAATGGAATTGTGCCTGAGTTCCAATTTACAGATGAGGTTCCATACAATCTCATAAATATCAAGATAACGAAAAATTTGGAATTCGATATAGGAAGAACAACCGGAGGAGAGTTATATTTTTGCTCGGCCGGAGACTGAAAACCGCGATTTTCTTCTTAAACCAAAGCCAATGTGAGAAGACTAATTTAGACTTTATTTTCAAACCACATCAATAAAGATGCATTTCTTCCTTTTCAGTGACCAAAATAAAAAAAAGCCTCACTGTAAAGGGAAATAGAAGGGAAGAAGATGAAAATTAAAGAAAGGCAGTTCAAAAAGTTTTTAGAAAACAATATAACAAAACTCAGTCAACTTCTGGAACAATCCCATGAAAAGCGTTGAGAAAGAAGAAATCTGTCATTCCTTTTCAAGTCAATGATCAACTTTGGGGTTTGCCACTGTTTTTTGATGAGATACAAAATATAAACATTGGAAACCAAATCCAATCGTTATCTTTCTTTGTGCCAACAAAGATATCCGCGAAGATTCTCCTTACCAATCATATGACGGGCTTTTTTGCTTCTCCCATTTTCATAGGGTATTCCAAAAATAATAAAATACAGGTGGTATCTTATAATGGAATACGATGTTTCTATTAATGTTGACTAAATTCATGTAATGCACACTTTAACCGGCCACAATGTCATTAACGAATCATTGTAAGATGTCACCATTTTTGTGTTGGAATATAATATTTCAGCCCCGAAATATAAAATAATTGATTGTTTGGGGTTTAATCCCAGTGATAACTTTGTCATGCTTGTAAAACATAGAGGTGGTGCTACATGGATATGTTTGTCCATATATTCGTTCCTAGGTTTGTGCTTAAGTATCTTTCTTTTTCTTTGGTCACCGTGTATGTATGTTTATTGTGGGTGGATGCGCCCCTCCTTTGATGTGTTTTGCCCATAGAGTTTTAATAGAACAAGTATTGCAATGGTTTAATACCCGATATCATTTTGAACAGACCGCCACCAACGTTTGCACATGCGATAACGATCAGTAAACAGTTATAGGAAATTGAGGGTTCTTAGACAGAGATTAAACATCTATTGAGGTATAATTATACTTGTAGTGATAGGGAAATAGGGCATTGGGTGAACTCATTTAGGGAAAAAAAGAGGACGAGAAGGAGGAGGAGGAAGAAGAAGAAGAACAAGAAGAAGAAGAATAGAAAGAAGAAGAAGGAGGAAAAAAAGTAAACGAAGGGGGGGGGGGAGGAGGAGGAGAAGAAGGGAACAGAAGAAACGGAAGGAGAGGACTGGAGGTGAACGAGGGAATGGATGAGGAGGGGACCAATAATAAAAGGGAGAAGAGGAGTTATATGATGAAGAACAAGGAGAAGAAGAGAAGTGGGAGGAGGAGGAAGAAGGAGAAAAGGAAGAGAAAGAAGGATAACTCATAGGGGAAAAACAGAAGTAGGAGTAGGAGGAGGGGAAGGAGGAACAGAAGAAAAAGAACGAGAGAAGGTGCGCGAGGGGAGGGATGATGAGGACGGAACAAGAAGGAAAAGAAGGACAGGAAGATAAAAAGTAATAGGTGGAGGAGGACGACGAAATAGCAGAATTGTAGGAGTAAGCCAATTAAAGGAATTATTTATGATGATAAAATAAAAACAAGGATATATACAAACGAAAAGGTATGATCGAAAAATTAAAAGATTGAACGCTAACAAACTTTTTTTTTTTCACTTTTTTGCCGTCTTCCCTTTTCTACAAAGGTATTACTTTTTGTTTAAATTTGGTTTTCTCTTTTTCAAATGTTATTTTTTGTAGAAATTGTGCACAATATTTATTTGTATGATGTTTTGTTTTGTTGGAAATGAAAACAAATAAATGAATGCACGGATAGGATGAAGAAATTAATGAAATTTGAAAAGGACAGTATCAAGTTTTGAAGGGAGTATTATTAAAATGTTAGATATAAACATAATATAAGCGGGAAAGTGTAAAACGCAAGAGATATGTAAATCAGAAGAGAAATAAGGACGAAAATAATATTAAAAAGAATAAGAAGAAAATACAGAACACACGGAAGGTAGGAAAGAGAAAAGAAATAGAATATAAAGCAAAATAAAGAAAGAAGTATACTAATGATAGATAACTAAAGATTAAGAAAGGAAGGGACGTTGGTTGATACATAAAATAAAGATAGCAAGAAGATATAAATTAAGTAGCGTTGGAAATATCACTACGGATCGAGGAACAAATACTGATAAAAGAACAATAGACTTAATATCATATCACAAAAACAAAGATTACTCAAAGTTGCATATTTCTCTATCATCTCCATTTTTTCCTCGCGATTATTAACAACTATGACAAAACCGTGACCTAAAGAATCAGGGGCCAAGAAACTTTCGCAAATCTACCCACCTCAACAAATCTAAATGAATGATAAATAGTAACGAACAAAAAAGTGTATATATAAAGTAATATACATCTATATCGCGGTCATCTGCTATTTTTAATATCAGTCAACATGAACTTTTCACCCGATTCAATTTCGATTGTTGAGAAAATTGTCTGATTGCACAAGGTGACTGTAGAATAAACAGTATATGACGGATGGAGTACTGACCAGGACAAAGTCAAATACAAGCAATGGTTTTAGAGGTTGACCTTCCTTTTTGGTGACATAATTCAGAGTGGAGTCGTGTTTCCTATACGAAGATTGGGTTTTAATTTTTGATTTTAAAATGAAGCATCATATCGTATACAATAACTTAAGTACTTTTTGTTTGTTTTGTTTTATTAATAATAATAATAATATTCCGCTTATATAGCGCTTAATACAATGTCTGTAAGCGCTTTACAGATATACTATTACCCCGGTCATTGGATTCAGTGCTTGCTCGCACACACTGTGTGCACATTCTCCACTCCCTGGGGAGCATTTCAGCCAGGCGTTACTGGTAATGGAATGAAATCAAATACAATGATATCATTTGGTGGTGTGTTGTGAAAGCTTTATTTTGAAGGGCTAGTATAATTTCAACTACACACTTTACATGTACTGTACATGATGTACATTTTGAAAAGGGTTCATACTAAAAAAAGTTGTCTAGCGCCCTCTTACATCGAAACCAACAAGGATATATATTTGTATTTGTACATGTATAAAGACAAGATGAAACGGAAGGAAAATGGCAGGTATAGGAAGGAAATAAGAGGAAAGTGGAGAGGATTGGCACGATAGCATGATAAATTGTGAACATCACGAATAAAAGACGGAAATAATAGAGAAATAAGACTCCATCAAAGATAAAGCCGGGTACTTGACTGTCATGTGAGTGTTTGAAGGAAGAAACTGTCTAAAGTTACTTGGAAAATTCGACATACATGAGACTAATCGTGTATTGTGAGGTCTATATGAGTCAATAAAGTGAGACATAGTTACGGTGTTGTATTCTCTATACATATATGTATATGTTTGTATGGGACTACAAGCGTGTTTTGTATCGAATGTTCTAAAGTTCTAATTTTTCCAGTATGGGGGTATTTTCATCGAGTTAAAATTTTCATATTTTTCATAAAAAATTATACCACACCGGAATCACAATAACAAAGCTTACATTTTGTTATTGGCTTTAGCAAAGCTAAAACTCCCCCTTTGAAGATAAGAATCACAAGGAGATGAAAAATATGAAATTTGATATTTTCTTGATACTCTTATCACTTCCAAAGAGGGTGTAGCATTTACCTTTCATCAGTCACCAGAAATCCTCCCAAACTTTTCTTGTCACTCCAAGAAAAGGAGGTCTTTCTCTGGATGAATGAATCTGTCACTGTGTTTGGATAGCTTGTTCAAAGCTTGCACTGTCGAAATTTTATGGAAGTAAAATAAAAGTGACCTCGTAAAGAGAAATGTTGATTTTGAAGGCAAAAAAGAGATTGTAAACATGACGCCCTCCTTTTTTTTTTCTCTCGTCAGATGACAGATATTTAGCCCCAAAGTGAACTCGATTCATGAAAAAATGACATGCATAGGCATAATTCATAATGTTGTCCATTGTTGTTTTAGTTGATGTTCATTCATCTGGAATACAGCATTATAAACGTTTGCTAAGCCCAATAGATTCAATTCAATTTCATTTTATTAAAGTTTTAATTTTAACATGACTGGTAGTGACACAGTGGGATGAATTTAAGGGGCAAGTATTATTAATAATTGCAACGGTAATAAATCTTGTAAAATAAGATGAAACCACGTACAAATTTCCTCTTGAACTGCGATTTCCCTATATTCCCGAGGATAAAAAGAAGCCTTCAATATGGTGATCTTAGACCAATTCTACATCTCAACTCATTGCTATTTTTAACTCATCCATTCTTTCCTCATGGTCTTCATTAAAAGTAAAATTTGTCATATTATTTTACTAGAGTTTTTGGGTTGAGGGGTGGGGTTGAGGGGGGGGGGGGTCTTCCCCTCGTTCCCCGGAGTGGGGTCGGGGCGGTATACAACAGTCTTATGTTCTCTTGTTGCTTGTTAAAAATATGCTGACTTTCCTAAAGTCACAATTCGGTTAAGTAATACCCCCCCCCCCGAAGAAAAGAGTCAACTCAAAGATCGGTTACCATTAATGGAACGAACATCCAGTTTTGGTATCCTATATACAGCTAATGCAAGAAGTAATGTTAAGAAAGAAGAAGTAGAAGAAGAAGAACAATAAGAATAAGAAGGAGGAGAAGGAGGTGAAGGAGAAGGAAGAGAGGGAGAGGGAGAGAGAGAGAGAGAGAGAGAGAGAGAGAGAGAGAGAGGAGGGGAAAAGGGGGGGGGGGGGGGGAGGTACTATGGGAGGAGGCATCAACCGATCTAGTTTTCTGTCGAAATAACAAAACAAATAACAAAACGAAAGGAATGCCATCAACGAATCTCCACGTCAAATGTTGTGAATTGGGTTCACGTGTACACAGAAAGCAACCAATCTCCACCCTTTGTAATCATAATAAATAATCTTGTGAGATAAGCATCGAGCAAAAACAAAAGAAGTTTATTAATGGTAATGGCAAGGTGACCTACACGTTTATGCAAATGAGGTTGGAATCCGGCCAATATTTATGTCCTTTTAACAGCCACAACAGCAGACGACTATTTGACTAAGCGATCCTACTGCGATTATTGATCGTCATCGTATCACTGTTTGAATTCCCAAAGTTAAAGGTAAAGACCAGTTTTGGAAACGCCCCAATTTCAAAAAATGAAATGGAAGCTTTTATTACCAATGATGTGAAAGAATATGTTTTGACTAATACATGATGATAAGAATTTTGCCGGGAAACCGCCTACTAATTGATATATTTGGTAAATTAGTTTGTCTATTGGACTGTGAGAGATAAAGGCACGTGTGCGCAGTCCCATATACATCTTTCTGTGTACAGTGCTTGTAACTTTACGAAGACTGGGCCAAATTACACACCAATACTTATAATTATGCTAGATGATCGATTCCACAACGTTTCTTTCACAATGCAATTGCATGACCATAATTGGTCTTTATCTTTAAAGCAACGATTTAATATTACTTGCATCTAAAACAAAACTGTGTTGGAATATTGGTGTTCAAGTTGAAGTATGATGGTGTGATTCCAATGAAAACAAAAATGAGCCTAAAAATAAAAAGAAGCCTTTTTGATATGCGCTCAAGATCGATAGCATAGTCTATTACAAATCTATACTCTCAAACTGAATTATTTGTCATTATTAGCATAGCAAAAGAATTGCATTTTTCTGATTATTATGTTGAAAAAGAGGAGACTCTGATTGTGGAACGCAAAATGTCAGGCAAATGAAATAATGTGAAGAAGCCTTTATGTTTAAGCAGAAATATGAATTCGCTGTTGCATGCTGGGGAGGAATATAAACAGTTTCACGTATGTGGCCGACGTGCATGGCGCCCTTTGAAATGACGTGTGGATCGGGTAAATACGCAATAAGTATATCAAGCTTGGAATAACATAATGAAAGTATATAATCATCATAATAGTGGGTTCTAGTATAGCGTTCATTTCTGTCAAACTTGACACTCCTGGCTCTTTTAGCATAGCTGTCATGATAACGCTCTAGCATTCCGAGGAATTAATCCCTGCCAGGTACCCATTAACCTCACATGGGTCGAGTGTGGCAAATGTAGATAAATGTCTTGTCAAAGGACATGAATGCCGCGGCGGGAATCGAACCGCGAACCATGCGCTCCACAATCCGGCGACGTACATGACCAATAAACTACGCACCTACATTATAGTTGAGAAAATAATTGTATTAGAAAATACTTTGGAACAATTTAATTACATTTCAAACTTCGATTCGGCCTTTGACTGCTTTGTATTTGATGAAGAAGGGAATATTTATTAATCGGAGTTGGAGAATTAGCCCAGACTGTTTACGTTCGTTTATTTGGGTTCTTTCTTTACGGGAGGTAGATGGTCGAACTTTGGAACCAAACAAAATAGAAGTTCTTGATCAAATTGGTGCATCGTGTTCTCAAGATCATTATAGTGATGTATATAGACATACGAAAAGGTTGTCCAACCTCAATACATTTATGGGGAATCAGTAAAATAAGATAATCGTATTTCTCATTTTAATGCTTCTTATTCTCTATAACGATTACTACTTTTATATTTCGGCTGATGCATGTACTATTCGTACTTCCACTGCTCATACTACTATTAGTACTGCTTCTGCTGCTGCTATGGAATAATCCTTTCCTCAAACAGAAACATTCTAGTGAATAGTATCATTTTTCCATTTGTAGTTACAAACAATTTTGGACATCTGATTGCCGTTGATGATAATTTCTCGAACTACATTTCACCACTCCGTTGTTTCGTCAGTGATAGCGCCCTCTTTTGACCCAACTTTCCAATTGTTTTGGGTGATAGCTGACTGAATAGAGTTAGATATGATGTTTAGGTCCAGTGTTGTAAGATCGAGCTTGTTTGAGTAGTGCTAAAAGTTGACCGCGGAGAGCTGTCGATAATTGAACAAAAAAGAAATATGGTTAAGTCACCTGACTGTGAACCACATGGTATCGGCCTGGGCACTAATCTACCCTTGCTACCCTCCACCCAGGTGAGGTTAATCGGTTCCCGGTATTGGTGGTAGGAATAATTACTTGAATAGGCCTCATTTCATCATTTTATCAGGGTAGTTCGGCGAAATAATAGTCGGCGCTTTGTATTCCTAGGGAGAAAAAAAGTGATGTAATCAAATTAGTATCATTATGACATGTGTAATTGTCTACTCTCGCTGGAATATGGATAGGTGATCATCTTAATCACTAACAAGTCATACTGAGTATTTCGATCAAGTCACACGACCGAAGCAACAGCCTTCAATTCATCTGAACCCTGGTTATGTCAGACAACCAAAGTGGAAGAATGGATAAGGAAATATGAAATGGAATTATGAAAGATAGTCCTTTGATAAATTGACACCCTGGGAATTTAATAGATCACCAGGATGCTGCTACGAAGAGCTACTGGTAAATAATAATAATATCTAAACAAAGAAAATCAAAAATAATACAAGTACAGAACGGTAGAGGAAATATGAAAGACGGCTTTAAAAATGTAAACAGGCCTTGGCCTACATAACTCTAGAAAATACATTTTGAAACAATTAAAAGAATCGCTTTTCCGCGTTGCTTTCCAGCCGGTGAAGATGTGTGTCATGCGCATGCGCAGTCGTAATGTTTACGTCGAAGCATTTTGAGCACGGGGAGACGCAGGGCTATTGCACGTCCAGGGGCCGTGGCTCGAGGTCGCCAAACTTTTCAGACATAAACATACCTAATTTTGTATCAATTGCTTAATTCTCTAACTGTTGATTTTAACATCATGACCCTAAAACACGATGACAATGTCGGGTATTTTTTTTGATTAATAATGTTTATGATAAGGGACACGTGCTACTGGACTTCAAATCTTCATTCATTTCTTAAAAATCATTTGAGAGCTGTCAATTGCCGTAATCGGATAATTAGTACAGTGTGTTTTCTTTAACGTCAAAAACCTATTAGCGCTACATCAATAATAACAAGGACAACAACAACAACATCGGCAATAATAATTACTACTAATGCTGCTGCTGCTACCACCACAATCGCCATCACTACTTTTATACAACTTCTACAACCACCACCAATAGTACTTCCACCACCACCAACACCATCGCTACCAAGGGCGTATCCAGGATTTTTCATGAAGGGGAGGTCTTTTTTCCCCCTATTCGTGAGAAAATATGTAGCCGCGAATCAACTAGCCGGTGAATAAGAGAGAGAGAGAGAGAGAGAGAGAGAGAGAGGGGGGGGGGGGTGTTTGAACACCTAAAACATCCCCCTAAATACGTCCTTGACCGCTACTACTACTGCAAATTGAAAATTTTTCGAGGACCCCAAAACAAAATGTGCTCACTACCCCCCCCCCCCCCCCCCCCCCCCCCCCCCCCTGAGCGACTTTTCGGTCGGCGCGATTTTCAAATTTTCGGGAGCAAACAAAAATGAAGAAAGTTGGGCCCCCTCCCCTAAGAAATCCTGGATCCGCGCCTGACTAATACTACTACTACTTCTACTACTACTACTACTACTACCACCACTACAAGTAATACAACTTCTTCCTCCTCACTCGTCTTACATGCATCCGTCACGCTACGTGCATGTGCACATCTTGTCAAAAATCTAGCCGAACAAAAGTTAAATGCTTCTCTTACAACTATCATCACGTAATTCTATTAGCCGATAAAAACAGATACCCCGATTATAAGAGGCAAGCTTCGTTGACATTCGATACATAAAACCGTATCAGCGGCTTCAAAAACGTTTTGTATTCCCTACTCCAAACGGTGATAAGAAATCGCAGATACGACACCCATAGATAGGGCTCTTTTTTGCGACCTTAAATAACTTTGTGTCCCAAGTTTAAAGACGATACCATAATCCCTTGTTTGCAGTCGGAAAACCGTATTTGAACAAGGGCCGTTAAGGTGGAAGAAAAGGAGCTTATTTGATTCACTCAGTTATTCAGTGACGAACTTGAACCTTGCCTCGCAAATATTTGCTTAGTAGAAGTAAACACGAAGTGCATTTTTTCCAAGGGGGGGGGGGGGGGGGGGGGTTAAAGAGATCCGATAAGTTTATATGCGTTTGCACTGCTCAGGTCTTCACCAATGAAATGACATAGATTAAAAGATAATGTCATAAAGGCAAGAGGGTTGTTCCACCGTCATAATTGGGTGGGGAGGGGCAATCGCATTAATCGCAACAAAACGCCCCATATGATAAGTGTAATATGTGTAGAAGGGGCCGATCCCAATGTCCCCCGTGGCCATACTTGTAATAAATATTCAAAAATCATAAATCTCACAAGATATAACAAAATGTGCACTTAACAGAAAATATATATGTTAACATCATTCTTAAAATCTAAAAAAAATGGGCCCACATATACTATCCCGTGCTTTGAAGGTACTAGTAATGCATAACCACTAAGTTGACGAATCGGCAGCAGCAAATAATTTAGCATCTTTTGTTTAGTTCCTGCTTGTCGAGAGAGCAACTGAATCTCTCATGCATATTAAAGATACCTAAATCACCAATTAGAATGCACTTCTGCAAAATTCCGTCTGTATTGTCATCACAAGAACTCATTATATCTTTGAAAGATGGATAAAATAGTCGTGTAGACAACGGTTTTAGACCAAGGTGTCTATCACGGTCAACATACCACGTTTCGAGACCGAACAATTTGCAATCATGATAAGTCAAGGTGATCTTGAGAGATATAAATTAGTCATAAACATTGTATTGCTGGGCTTGTCTTATATTTTGACGTCGGAATTTTTTACCCATTTTTACTAATAATGCAGTTAAAATGTCTAAAAATGTCTCGATTTTTCCTCTATTATATAATTATTCATGTCAATTTTATATGATATAGAAGGGATGGATTTGTTTTGGCTATGGCGATGTGCACCGTGGTTTTAATACATTTTTGTATCATATAAAATCTATTTCGAAGAAGGATTATGGGAATTGACCAAATGGTTTTCAAATATCCTTTGGACATCTTGGTAATGCTTTCTTCCTTTTCTTTGCATTCATATTCTTTGGTTAAAGCCCCACTGCACTACTTATAGCTACTTGCGCCCTATATATATCAAACAATGCCTAATCGGTGCCAGTTGGTCCCCCATTATTTATGTTTCTTACGTTAATTGAGAGGTGATTTGATGAGATAACCACCTGTCAGTGACATTGCAGGGAGGTCTAATTCCCCCTGGCTAAACTTGTGCAGACGGGCCTTAAAGCATATCGTCCCTTTCTTATGTTGTTATCATAATGACATTAACAATTTTATTAATGTACAGTAATGTAAATAGTTTAGGTTGTTTTAAAGTAACTTGTTAACTCATACAGTTGCAATGTATTTGGTTACTTATCAAGATAACAAATGAATATGTACATACATTTTTTCATACTTTCTGTCATAATATCTGCACTGCCTTTGTTTATCTTCCTGTTGGAAATACAATAAATACGAATTTAAATTGAAATCGAAATACAAGTATTAACGGGAAGTTGATACAAAAATGACAGCCACCCAAGCGAAATTTAGCTCATACGCCATTCGCTTGTTTCACCTACTACATCGTACCATGTCTTTAATCATTGCCTGAGACAAGCTAAATGAGTTCACTTTTGATTGAGAAACAATGTAGGTTAATGGGGGTTATCCAGTTACAGTTTCATTGTTTATTTCCAAAGAAAATATGCCAAGTTTTCCGTAGGATCGAAATACTTGTTCATATGGCAATGGAAACGAATAGGAAAAAATGGCATTGGGAAATATGTTCTAAGTATTTATAAGTGGTTTGTTTTTGTCAACCTTTGTGTTGGATAGGGCAGTTAACTTTCATTAAGTGCGATGCAACAAGCCTGTTGGTTTCATTTTCCACCTTAGAAAAACTGGCAGGGGCGTATCCAGAAATTAATGAGACGGATAGGGGGTCGGGTTCTCTCTCGAGAGGGGTTAGGGCTGCACCTTTGTAACATCGCATGACGGAGACCTGAGCCGCCAACTGACTGTATACCAGTTAAGAAAGGAAAAGGGCGCCTTTGTTTAGGCAACTAGATATTGGCACTTTATAAATACCTGAATTGGATTGGATTGGATTGTGTGCTTTCAAAAAGACATTTCATTTTTTTTTCTGGGCCCTGAAACGTGCGGGCGGGGGGCCGGGGGCGTATCCCAACTCCATCCTTACCCTGAATACGCCGCTGTCTACACCGACTTTCGATGTCATGGTTCTAAAGGAAACAAGACAATCATATGACAGAGAAGTTACATGTGATTAGCAATCAACGACCCTTCAATATGAAACTTAATTAATCAATAGCTGTCATTGCCCTTGAAACCAAAACAGCGTCTGACATAATTTTATTGCTTATGTAATCAGGGTTCACCTGCCAGAGTAGTCATGTGAAGACCTATTTTTGGATATTGCCTAACATTGCAACACATGATTGTTTTGATAAAGAGTTACAAAGAAAATTGGGGTCAAGTTCCTTCCACGAGGGCTTGGGCGTGTTAATCGTAATGTCATGATTGTTTTTAAATTGTTGCCATTCGAATTAAAAAGAAATGTAAACAACAAATCCTGAGATTATTAAGAAATAAACACAACAAAGAAGAAGAAGAAGAAGAAGAAGAAGAAGAAACAAATAACAAGGAGAAGTAGAACAACAACGACAAAAGGAGGGAAGGGGAAAATTAAAGCTAAAGAAAGGTAAAACGGAAAGAGTAAAATTGAAAGACAGGCGCAGAAGAGGAATGGGGTTAAAAGAGACTTTTCATTTCAAAATATGTTGTTGAGAAAGATCACGAAAAAGTCAAAAATGTGAGAAGGAATAATAATAAGTTGAAAACGAAAGAAGAGTAATGGAAAATATAAGAAGAGGAAGGAAAGGGGCTCTTGAAATGGGCAGATATTGAATTATTATGATATACATGTACATTGTACTTGTCATGTACGAGAATTAGAATGACAACAAGATAATCTTTCAGACCCCTTCCTTCCTGTCATCTGACCAATGGCATAGGGTGGGCCCTAAATATATTAGGGGAACAAGGGGGAGGGGGAGGGGGGGGGGAGGGGTACTGGGACGAAATTCAAAGAACCGGTAGCACAGATTCGGGGGGGGGGGAGCTTTGAATTTTGTAATAGCATGTTCTTTTAGTTTCCACTTTCCCCTCTCCCCTTTTCTCCCATTCTTTTCTTTTTCGCCACATTTGATATTGGGGCCCCCTTACCCCCCTTGTGGCTACGCCTCTGCATCTGACCACACGTTGGAACGTCACCAAATAGTCACATGGAGAGCTATCGCGTCATCCTTACCCAATAAAAATATCATTCGATTGAAGATTACATCATATCTTAATATAGGCGTATCATGATTAGATATAGTAAGGCTTGACTGAATACACCCTGACTTTTTACAATGTTTTCGAACATGATGCAATCGAATATGGCATATAGAAAGAATCACTTCAACAATTACAGGTCTTGTATCGATTTGGTTTCACAACCCTACTTGTGTCTGTGGTAGAGGAAAGGTTCAACAGGAGTTAGAAGGGTTATTGACATTTGTTGTACCGCAAAGTGGGGGTAAATAGGGGAAGCATGGGAGGATAAAAATTGACATATTTTTTCTCTCCAAAAACGAATAATGCAGATTCTTGAGACATAATTATTCACAATTATTAAGAGAAGTGGAAATATCAGCAACTTTAAGGAATAAGAAATATACGCTGAAAGACTCCTTCAATACATGCTCCCTCTTTTGACATTATGCTCACAAGGATAATTTATTTAAACATGCAAGATTATGAGAGGGAACCGGAATATTTTCATTAAGGAATACCAACATCAATAGACATTGCTTTGTAATCTTCATTGAACGAGTTAGCTTTACTCATATCGTATATGCGAGTAGCGTAGCTTTGGGTGAACGGCAGAAGCGGATCTAGAGGGGGGTTGGGGGGGGGTTGCAACCCCCCCCCCCCAAAAAAAAATCCGGGGACCATTTTTTTAAATCTTATCTTTTTTTTAAAACTTGTAATTACTTGTAAATACCACCCCAACCCCCCCTTTATAAAAAGCTGGATCCGCCCCTGAACGGGTGCCTGTGTTTCACAATAAAATGGCCAGGGGGGGGGGGGGGGCAAAGAAGAGTCAAATAAACGTGTGAAAACTAGGCGGAGAACCCCAAGAAGCAACCGGAAAATAGGATTATACGATCTGTTTCTACACCGTCCCCGCTCTTCCCTAATTCACAGACATTTCATCCACCGTTGGGCCCCACTAGTACCAGAGCCCCCTCCTTTGACTTGATTATCGCTACGCCACTGTATGCCATTCTTCAGAAAATGCCAGAGCCGAGACTACCCCCCCCCCACCTCCACTTATCCTTTCAAAACTGTTCATCGCACTCGCCCACCTCTGACGTCCTTGTATCATCTAATTAATGACCTGTCTTGAATAAATGTTTGTGTAGACAAAACCAAAACCCTCAATAACTCTCAAAGTCATTTACAACATACAGAACCGTATTCAGAGTAATCACCTCATAAACGGCAACACTTCAAACTTGTACTTGCCATAGCGGCACATTGGCATTACAAATCGCCTTTATCAAGAACAAACATCGTTCAAATCGCGAGGTTAATTTCTATCCCTGTCATTGTTACGGTATGTAATAATGATAACTGTCAAAAATCGTCCGAGGCACCAGACAATAAAAATATGTCAAGATATCATCCGATCTTGTCGTTCTGTCATTCTACCCATCAATATTATCTATCTAGTCATCTTATTTCTTCTTTTATTTGTCATGTCATGCAATAGACGTCTCGTGTTTACATTGATCTGTTGAATTTGGCAGACGATACTCTTTCGTAATCTATATGTGCATGTGACTATAGACCTCGTGAACTTGGTGCAATAAAACCATCTGAAAACGAAAGTAATCTATGTCATGTATAGGCATATATATATATATTAATATATTTCACTTCTGTTTACCATGCATGGTGGCATTAAGGTTAATAATTACGTGGTTAGTATGACGTTGTTGCTAATGGGTTTCTCTATTTATCATTTATTCATTTGATTATTATAATTATTATTGTTACCATTTTTTATTTTATATATATATATATATATATATAAATATATATATATATATACATTTTTTAATTAAAAATGTGTGTGTGTGAGGGGGGGGGGGGAGGGGTTGCGTCCAATTCTTTAATTTGATATTGCCTAAAAAATGGGCACCCGTTCATGCAGGGGGGGGGGGGGGGCAATGCAAAGTGCTTAAAACTATCTCCAGAGCACTTCACTTTCCCCCAAATGACAATATGTTTATAGACGGATGCAATAAATTAGAAATATGCATACCAATTACAGAAAATGATTAATCAACTACATCGTTCTACATTATGGGTAAATTCTAGATAATTATACAAAATAATGTATGAATGATGAATGTTTGGCAGAGGTAGTCGAATAGGCAATTTTCGTAATGTAATCAAAATGATGCATTATCTTCCTGAAGCGGCTCGATGCGAATTATTTCACTCACCTGCTACGAAAAAATAGTCAAAATAGTCAAATTGTATACAAAAGTTGTTGCTAGGTAGGACAAACATTATGGCTCGCCCTACCTAACAACACGTAATTTATACAATTTGCATTCTGATTATCAAAATACAATTATTCGTAACAGGTGAATGACATAATTTGTATAGAGGCACTTATCACAAAGATTTGTGCATTAAATTTGATTATACATTACGAAAATGGCATGTGGAATAAGTCTGGTGTCGACGGTATATTCAAAACCTGTCTGAACAATTCACTGACGAGATTAGAGAGACAGATATCATATCTTTGTGGTAAGGGTTATTAGGTTTCACTATCATGATTAATGAATTGATTTCGTCTTTATTGATTGGCTACCAGTCTCAAGGTGCTCTTCATAGATATTCGTTTGCTTCAAGTTTCGAAAGACCGATCCACATATTCTGATGATTATAGAAATTCTTCGGGCAATATCTTATACGTTAGAAACTACACCACTGTAATATAATGTAGTAGTTCGATTGTTCAATGTCATTGGTTATCATTATTGTTTATGTATCATCACTGGAACATCTTAGAGAATAAAACCAAAGGAGGGGGTGAAGTCAAAAAATTGAAATGAAAGCCGCCAAATATCAAAATATCAGGAAAGACCTAATAACAAAAGGAGGATGGTTTAAACATATTTGTGGCTTACACCCAGTAAATAAGATCGATTGATCGATCTGTAAAATATGTTTAAACTATTGAAATTTCTCCCAGGAAGCATTACATTTATAAAAGGAGGATGGTTTAAACATCTTGAAGTAACAAAACAAGGAAAAGGAAACATCTAATGTTTCTCAATTGTTACTTATCCATTTGACTACTATCACTATGAGGCTTGTTATCTAAAGCTTGGTAAACAAATGCCAGCTTCTTTACTAGCCCCGATTCAGTTCAGAAACAAAGACAAAGCCAACAATTTTTTATAAAGTTGATAATCATTTATTTAATCAGTTAATATACGACCGAACTATACCGGGTATAGCAATATGCCATATTGTTTTGATTAACAAAAGTAATCAGAATTAAGATTTTAAGTGCTATGACAAAGCTTGAGTAACCTTTTATATTCCTTTAATGAACGTAAATCCCTTATAATTTAAATGATTTGATGCATTTGATTAAATAACGTGTTGTAGTATTATTGTAGGCCTCCATTTCTTGACAGTATTATAAATAACATCGAATCTGTCTTGGGTTTGTATTTTCTTTAATGAAAGAGAGGCCATCTTGCAAACTCAAAATAGCAGACCGGTTAACTTGGCTTCGGCCCAAGTGCATTGTCATGTTAGACTGATTTGTGACAATGTTTTAAACGGATTATCACCCAGTTTAGATCCGGGGCCTACGTATACGTGCCAGATGTCATTAATAATCTTTAATAATCTTAGCTATAGTGGCGTAGTCTCGGTCCAGTCACAGATGAAGGGGGTGGGGGGTGCTTCTGGTCATCATATACATGGTCAGTAATAGGATGAAATGCAAGGGAGAGAGGCGACCGCAGCATGGAGGTATAGGTGAGGCATGTGAGAAAGGCAATTAATCATCTTCAACTTCAATTCCTCCATCTCCCTTTTTCTCGTTCTTTCTATCTTCCCCTTTCGTTTTGGCTTTTGCTTCATACTACCCCCGCCCCCAACAACAAAAAGAAGAAGATACATATGATGTGTAAAGCCTACAGTGTTATTACAGACCTGCATCCCACAAGACCGACGTCCGACGTCACCGGCAGCCAAAGAGACCAACAGTCCATTAGACTGACGATTTCGGTCTCGCGGGCCTTTTGGAAACTGTTTTAGGGTTATTTTTTAATAAATTAATAAATGTGAAGGCTCTCTAAGTCGGCAGTACGAGACCGATATAATTATATATAACTGAACTTATGAATTTGTTTGGTGTGTCGGTCTCGTAAACCATCGGTCTGGTGGAACTTCTTGCAGTAATGGGCAAGGGAAGTGGGTCTACTGCGATGACTCCTGATCGAATTAGGGCAGGAGATTAGCGCACCTCTCTATGGGGGAAGGGGCGACCCCACAGTGTGTACAACAAGGATGTCGTAGCCGCCCCCCTTTATTGTTAATTTTGGAGATCTCTGATCCGAAACTCATTCCAAGCCAACACAGAAACAGAAAGGAATGATTTCCAGGGGGCGGAGTTGGGCTGAAATTTGTTAGGGGAATTACATGCAACCGGGTGAATCAAACTTTTACTTAAAGATACATATCAACCGACCATCAGACCACATATCGAACTGGTCCCAAAGCCAAATATCGAGCGGCCCGTGGAAAAAAAAACCTTCCCAATCGTTTCATGGCCACTTCGATCCTCTTGATTTGTGGGAGACAAAATGTTTGTTCCATTGTATCTTAAGTTAAATACAAGGTATACTTGCATATTGTCACCAATCTTTTCATCAGATACAAACAAATAACAAACCAACTAGAGATCTATAAACATATCGAATGACTTTTAACTATATTTCAGAAAAGGTGAGCTTACGTAATGTTTGGAAGTTCATTTGTTACTGTGTCATCGTATGTTTTATCGTTTGTCATATGACACATTGTATTGTTCAATTGGTGATCTGATAATGACATGACGCTATCAATTATTTTGATTACAATTTATAAATGTTAATGGATATTTCATTTTGTATGTGTTCTTTGAAGACGCAACAGAGTAACTTTAAGGTGATTTAATCACAACATTGTATCGAATGTCGAGTCAAAACATGACCGGTGCTCCACATCCGAATGAACTGTCATCGCTGTGGCCCTGCATGGAGCTACCCGTGCTTTTAAAGGGATCTTTGCCTCAGATTCTGAAATGAAATCCTGGATTTAACTCATGCTGCAATCATAATTATAAACCTTTAAGGTCAGTCAGGAATCCCATGACTTTTATAAGCCTGTCAGATTATCAAGATATTTATGATTGGAAATCGAAATTCCCAAAACCGTTTTCCTATACAACGGTTTTTATAACACTACAGTCTATTGGGGAAAATGAGTATGAAAACAAGTCACTTAAAGATTTCTTTAACTTTTTTGAGGCACTTCTTGATCATTTTGAAGCGCAATTTGTTTAGGGCCTCAATATTACATCATATGACAGACACTGTTATCACGTAGGGCCATGCATCTCAGATTTAACATAAACGATATCTTTAGAGAAGACTGAATGAATTAAAAAAAAAAAAAAAAAATCTATCTTTGAAATGCATTTGTCATGTATAATGAAGTGGCAAATTATATGATTTTAGAATGTATTCTATGGACCAGGTAGAACCATCTGCAAAATGAAGGAAAAAAAAATGTTCCACAGCACAAGCTCAAGAAAAATGCAAGAACATGAGTAAGATAGGTTAATTTGACAAGCAAAGTGTACAAACTTGGCCTAAACTCATGACAATGTGGTTCCATAAAGAATACAGGGAAACTTATAAGCTGAATGCAACAAGATTGTGGAGGCATGATAAATAACAAAAAAAAAAAAAAATGGAAATGATTTAATATCCACTCTGTTCTCTGCTCATCCTATGTTGAAGGATACCTACCCCGAAGGCAATAGGATAAGGGCATGATAACACTGGACAATAATCTTCTTGAAAGGGGGTAACTAAAAAGGGCCTAGATGTATAGTTTTATTGGTGTTTGGTGATAGTCGTGGGGCTGGAAGGAGGGGGAGGTGGGGGAGGGGGGAGGGGGGGGGGGGGGGGTGTCCAAGGGGATTGTTTTCGTTCTGTAGTTGTTAGACTAGTGTCCTCTGCGTAGATAATGAGGGCGGTTGTCAATGGGAATACATGAAACATGGGCTACCGCCATAAACTTGACATAATTATCTGATTAAGATAACGCCATGAAAGCTTTAAGAAGACATATAGTATTGTTACATCTGTACATGCAGCAACATCATGATACAAAACAAAGTTACTGATGGAAGCACCAGGTCTGATAACAATAATAAGTCAACCACTTTGTTAATGATACCATTGTCAATCGTCACCCTCACCGACCCCCCTCCCCCCTCCCCATCCTCAGCGCCAGACAAACACACATTCGTCATACTCATCATTTACAGTATGTGTGAACATGAAAGTGCACGTTTCTTTCCTGACATGACCTCACCCTTGTCAGTGTCACGGGGGCCATGGTAGCTAGACTGTCCATTCATGTATCCATTGATAGCTTTCTCGGCCATTCAACCCGATAATTCCTCCGCGGAGACGATTAATTATCTCAAATGGGCCACGGTCGTACTCAGAGGATTAGCGCCGTTTTTTAATGATGACGTTGAAAATGGGTCATGCGATTTGTCTGAGGTGGACTTGGTCTGGGAACAACCCTATTTCCCTAGCCGAATTTCAGTCTCAGACCGCCCCTACTGAACAGTCAGCGACAATAAATAAAACTGTCGGAAAGTTATGGTTAGATTACTCATTATTCCTAAGTATCATTTGAGGTGTTCACACTTGTACAAGCATTACTTTTTAATGGACCCCTCTGTTTCCAATATGTATTCCTAAATTGTTGTAAATGTTTATAATTGATTTGTAATATTTTGTTGGAAACATAAATAAATTGAATTGAATTAAAATTGAATTATGTAGTTTAGAGGAGGACAATGATGTTTTCAGTTTAACATCAAGATCGTCACTACACTGCGACAAAGTCTTGTTTGAAAACACCGAGCAATGAAAAGCACTGGACACGGATATTGGCACGTCGGACTACACGAGCATGTGGCATTGAAAGCTTGGATCCAAAATTGATCTTGAAATATGAGATTATTCCAAGAGCACCATTTGTCAAGGGACATTGCTATTATAACATTTCCCTGCATGTCAACATGAGAATAGATAGAAAGAGAAAGCTCAAAACTTATTTTCCCTCTTTAATAATTCAGTTCCAGGACTCTCTTAAAAGAATGGACTGTCTCGACCTCAGACAGACCCATGTTTCCTCCTAGTTAGGTCTTTGGGCACGGTTGAATGGGCACAGACGATTATGACGTGATGGGTGTTTGTTGGTCAATTGTTGTCTGTGGCAATAATTAGGAGAAATTGAATTAAAAATAGAATAAAAACGCGAAACTCAAACAGCTCTCATTAAAAATAATATTTAATATACTTAGCGTTTAAAATTATAGTTTTAAAGGTACTATGTCCCTTTTGCAGCCAACCTCAAATGCTGTAGAACTTTGCAGGAATTATGAATATGTCATGTATGTCCTATCTGTGAAATTTAAACGTTAGCAGTGTCCTCATATTCAAATTATGCAAGGAAACCCGTTTACTTGCTAGACTTCACTGTCAGACTTTATTGAGTGACTGACTGGCTTTTTTTCTTCTATGGTAATAACATACATGAAAAGAGTTGTAAAGGGTACATGAACATTTGTCTACATCAATAACCCACTTCTTGTGATGGCCAAGATTAAACTGATTGAATCTTTGCGCAGCATAAAACGTATGACCACTCGGTACAATTGTCTGAAAATCGAGACTATTACTTTTGGGCTCTATAGCCCTAAAGTCGATTTGACAACTAATAGTCCTTATTTTCCCACTTGAAGACATTTTCAAGCCCCACCTTTTTTAGGGAAGTTCTAAATTAGTATTATCTTTCAAATGCAGTTGGAATTTAACTTTTTCATTTTTTTGGCCAGCAAATGGGACATAGTACCTTTAAGGGATGGGGGGGGGGGGAGCTTAGGCTTGCAAGTTTTCACGCTAATGCAGATAGGCCTATCTAGAAAATAAATGAGTAGCCGGGTTAAAAAAAAGGAGGAAGAATAGGAGAGATAAGGGGAGAATGGTAAGGAGATAGCAGATAGGATATAGAGAGATGACAGACAGAGACTGAGAGAATGAGATAGAAAGATAGAGAGAAAGAGAGAGAGAGAGAGAGAGAGAGAGAGAGAGAGAAGGGAGGGAGGCGCAGAGGGAGTGATTTTGGAGAATAAAAACAAACATACATTGCCATGAAAAAATAAATAAAAATAATCATTTGAAAAGGAGGAAACGGAATTAGACAACATTATGGGAGCATAGAAATTAAACGCTTGATCCCCTTTGCCTAATGCTGTGTTGATATAAACTGCATTTAAATGACCTCGTCACCTTTATGACCGTGGTCGAAATATATACTTCCTCGAAAATAAACATTAATGGCCGTGAACATACAATAGAGATTAATTTCATTTTTAACCATTTCTGGGGAAATAGAAACAATCGGCTAATTCGCACGGTTGAGGCACCCACCATTTTGCACGATCCGAAATCATAGGCTTACAACTAAAAAGAAAGTTGAGTTCTGGTAAGAGGTGAACCATGATTTGTGAGCGTAATCATTGTTGTTATGCAAGTGTGAAAGAAGATCAGATACAAAATGTTAACTGAAAAGCATGGCTCTTCAAATGCCTTATTATTCTAAATATGGCATGTAACACCATAACAATCGGGACAGATTTTCATGCCATATTGTCGTGTAGTCCCATATACATACTTCTGTGTATACAGTGCTTGTAACTTAACCAAGACTGGGCCAAATTTCTGATCATTTTGATGATTCCAGAACCTTGCAGTACACACCAATACTTATATGCTAGATGATCAACCTTTTCTGATCGATTCAAAACCGTTTCTTTCACAATGCAATCGCATGACCAGAACTCAACT
>JAVYIG010000586.1:0-217500 GCA_035222895.1 Strongylocentrotus droebachiensis | reverse complement strand
GAGAGCGAGATAGAGGGAGAGAGAGAGAGAAAGATAATGTGGAGCTATGGATGCAGGCTCGGGGTTAAAAGTACATCGGATTATTTTAATGGCATTTGAAATTTAAAGTCGTTAACATAATGTTAAGGAACGGGAAATAGCATTTGTAATTGAAATGCTAAAGTGCTGTAACAAATATTACGTAGTGGTATGTTTGACGGAAATTTCGAGTGAACAATGATAACACTCATGATAACAAACAACATCGTTAAAATAATTTTGGTTAAAATCAATCTGATTATTGTTTTTCTAATTGCCTTTTATTTGTTTCGTAGGCCTTGTATAGGCCTACATCGAAATTCATTAATTTAAGATATTACAATTTTGATAATCGTATCTTCTGTCCATTTTCGATGCGATTCCCGTGATAACCCTTTCATTGTAAATTAAATTAAATCAAATCAATTCACTGTATGGACAGCGAAAATAGTACCGCATTTTACTAACCATAATACTCTGCTATTATGTAAGACGTCGAGGCGTTTCACTGTATGGACGAAGAAATAACAACTCATGTCGCTGTCCATACGATGCCGGTACCAACATCACCTTTTTAGCACGCCTAGATGTTTCACTGTATGGGCGGCGAAAAATGTTTACATAATTTACTGTAGGAGCAGCGAAAGACAGGCCATACTGGGTTGGTAGCAAGCTGAGATATTTCACGTATGGCCAGCAAAAATCATTTCATTTCGCTGTCCATACTTTGTGAAGTCACTTTCGCGGTTCGTAACGCACGGAAATGTACACCGTGTGAACAAGTCAATTTAATCCGCTGAAAACTCAATCGTGCGAACACACCGTTAGACTCATATGGATTAAAGCACATTAAACTGTCACTAATATGAATGAGTCTGGTGGATGAGGGCTGATCTGGATTGTTCCATTCATGGACAGGTGGATAATGGATGATGACGAGGGATGAGACTTCAGTTTTTTGTTTTATTCAATCCCTTTAAGATTTCATATTATGCATTCTGACCCTTGCCAAAATTGGACGCGACCCTCGATTAAACAGAAATAAAGTCATCACATTTGGAATATATGAGTCAAGGTCAATCTGAAGTAAAATAAAAGCCCATGAAAATAAAGCGCCTGTCTTTTTAATTTTTAATTGTTTCCTTTTTTTCTCTCTCTCTCTCATATCCGAACAGATATAAAGTGCCCAATCAAGAATTAGTATTTGGTCAAATATACTGTAACTGTGGGACACTGGTAACATGGAGAGAGAAAGAAAGAGAGGGAAAAACAGAGAGAGAGAGAGAGAGAGAGGGAGAGAGAGAGAAAACAAAATGGAGGGAGAGAGAGAGAAAAAAAAATGGAGGGAGGGAGAGAGAGAGAGAGAGAGAGAAGGGGGAGGGGCGAAACCGTTTAAGTTCTTTGATAAAATGTGAATTAGCAATGCGAACGATAAGGGCGTGGGAGGGAAATATTTTTCTATGCTTCCCCTTTGCCCTCTCCTTTTTTTTCACCTGTTTTCCTCTTTATTAGTATTGTTTGCCATTTGATTAGGGGGCGGGGGCATCCCCCTTTTCCTGTAGCTACGCCACTACCAATGTATCTATTATATGACAGCACTGGATGATCATCTCCGAACTTCCCCCGGCATGCCTTTCACCGTGAACAGATCGCATCTGGAAATTAGACGTTTCACCACGTGGTGTGAAGAAAGGAAAAGCCAAATTAAATGTTGTGTCAAGACAAGGAAGTGCCCTTCCTGTCATGTAAATAAAAATATTTCTCATATCAAGGGGCAACATAAGAAATCCCAAGCGCCTTCCTCCGAAACACTCACCGCTCACAAGGCGTGTATTCAAGCCGACGCGTCACCCCCGGTGAGAAAAGCGTAACAGCGCGCTCGAGGATGAAACACGTATCCAATGGGATGATAATTAGACATGGTTTATAATGCAGATTGCTTTAGAATACTTATCTATTATTAGACAAACTGTTGATACTCAAATGACATTCTTGTGACTGTCTTGTCAATGTATTTCTGTCATTCGTTGCTCGGTAATTGGCTCCATCCTATTAAATCATGCTAATTCACGAACTTCTCGACGACATCGTGGATCAAAATCGATGGCACAATGCATGCAGTAAGGGATGAATATTAAATATCAGGGGCGGATCTAGCTTTTTGCTAAGGGGGGGGGGGGTTTGACCAAAATAATGACGATGCGGAGCATCGTCCACGAGCCGCGAAGCGGCGATCCGATTTTTTTGGGGGTGTTTATTTGAACCCCGTAAGTGATGTTTTCCTGGCATCTATTAACACAATGGAGACCATAAAAAGCAGTGCATGATAACGTCTTTTTAAATCAAGTAACAGTTTAATACACAGTTATATCCAGAGTTATCATGTGTTTGGTTAAGTTACCAGATGAGTTGAATATCTTCTCACAATATTTGCACTTGAAAGGGTTTCTCTTCAGCGTGCGTTCTTTTTTCTTTCTTTTTTTCTTTTTTTTTCCTTTTTTTGGGGGGGGGGGGGGGCCGCCCAAGGGGGGGGGGGGGGGGTTTAAACCCCCCCGTAGATCCGCGCCTGAATATAACATATACAATTATGTTTGATATTATTCATGCCATTACTGATATAACGGAAGAGAATAAAGTCGTGTAATTTTCTTGTATTAGGCAATGGAACCATCTCTCGACCAATTAAACTTTAATTTCATGTTTGTTTCAGTTTGTCATAATATATGAAGAGTGTTAGACAGGTAAAACGATCGAGGTTATTGTTACTCAGTCATTTCTGAAAAATAATAATAAAATGAAAAAGAAGTAATAAATAAATAAGTAGAAAAAACAATCAGGATATACATTTGTAGATAAAGATGTATTTTGTCTATTTTCCATTATTTGTATATAGTACTGTTTGATTGATAAGGCATTGCATACACAATTATGGATAAGCACGTCTGTATTACCATTATGTTCGCATTTATTTCACAATAAAACATTCCAACAAGAAGACAGTGTTTAATCTTAAAGTGACTTGGTAACATTGCCTCAGATTCTAAAAAAAATCCTGAATTTAGCTCATGCTGCAATCATAATTATAAACCGTTAGGTCAGTCAGGAATCCGATGACTTTTACAAGCCAATCGCCTGTCTGATTATCAAGATATTTGTGATTGGAAATCGAAATTTCATTTTTCGTTTTCCAAACGTTTTTTTTTTCTTGTCCTCTTACCGAGGTGTTTTATTTCACATATTTCACATTACATATATATTTACATCAATTTACATTTTAACATAATAAAAAAAAGACAAAAGTATTTAAATAAATAGTTTTAACCTTAACATTTCTTGAACAATTTCTTTGTGTTTCGTTAGTAAATATCGTAGTTTTAATTTGAAATTTAATGAACAGACGTTACTATTGTACTCTTTTCCATCACACCGAAGTTTAATATACATTATGTATTGTCCTAAAATTAACAAGAAGTTTATCACAAATGTTTCCTTTTTTTAATAAAATAACGGGCTTTATAACAATACAGTCTAGTGGAGAAAATGAGTATGGTAAAACCTGTCACTCAAAGATTTGTTTATATTTTTTCGAGGCACTTTATGATAGCCCAATTGTTTAGGGCTTCAATATTACACCATATCACAGATACTGAAAACACGTAGGGCCATGCATGCATCTCAGATATAACATTGTTAAAGGGATCGTTTAACAATGTTAAATCTGAGATACATGGCCCGACGTGTTATCAGTGTCTGTGATATGGTGTAATATTGAAGCCCTAAAAAAATTGCGCTTCAAAATGATCAAGAAGTGCCTCAAAAAAGTAAAAATCTTTGAGTGACCGGTTTTACCATACTCGTTTTCCCCAATAGACTGTAGTGTTATGAAAACCGTCAGGCGAACGGTTTTCAAAATTTGTAATTCCAATCATAAATATCTTGATAATCAGACAGGCGATCGGCTTGTAAAAGTCATGGGGTTCCTGACTGACTTAAAGGTTTATAATTATCATAGCATTATGAGCTAAATCCAGAATTTTGTTTCAGAATCTGAGACAAAGTTACCGGATCCCTTTAAACGATGCCTTTAATATCATGTCATAAATGTAGGTCATTTCAAACGACATGTCCCCTCTTTTGAAGCATTTAAGTGACAACTTCAAGCGTACGTTTTGAATTCATGATCCAATTTCTAATCGGGCTAACAAAAATATTTTGTGAATTTCCTCCAAGAGTTTTGCTAATCGTGACTAAATACTAAAAAAAAATAGTCACCTCGAGATCATGAAAACGATTTAAGTGACAGGCCATGGGCATTTAATTTGAACAATATTTGCTAATGTTTTAAATTTGAAGTCCGTGGTTTATTTTTTAAATAAAAAGCCATAACATTACAACATAGTGCATTGTGTTATATTCTAAGGTCGGTGACAGTCACTTTCAAGCGATAAAATAGGCACTTGTTGAAGACTGATACGGGATGCAATATCAAACAGAAAGTAACCACACTAAACAAAATATTTTGGGGAAAATGACTCTTGCTAAGCCATTGGAAAAAACACCTCTAACGTAAGTTCTAGTTGTTGTCAAACCCATCATCTAGATTTATGCAATCCTTTACCCATTCCTGTGTTAAATCGATCTTAACTCCTCTTATTGACCTCCCATGACAAAACTGATTATTTCTATAGATTTGCGGAAGCTATCAAAAACTAATTTTCTTTCTCCAAATAATGTTACCCTACCCAATTATAAATATTGGGGGGGGGGGGGATGAAATACACCTCAAGACCTCTTTTTCACTTTTTAGTCAACCCAGTACGTTTATAGATTTAGCTTTTGTTCCCCTCAAACCACATTTTATCGAGGAAAATGACACGAAAACAACAGGTATAGGCGGACATAAAAGAACTTCAACCTGTACTCATTTATTTCGGCGTTTTAAGCGAGGGGCTTTTCTCATGAATAGGCGATAAATTGACAACCATAGAATTGGAATCCACCGGCACAAAAGTTCCAAAATTAATGTTCAGGGGTTCAAATACATCATCATCATCATCATCAATGTCGGTGCGTTGAAGCGCGGACAGGGGAGGGAGTAGGGGGGGGGGGGTGGGAGAAGGATGACAATGCAGCTCAAACACAACAACCAACATCTATTGTTGCAAAACAAGGGACAAAGAAAGAAGACAAACGAAAAAGAGGAGGATCATTCAGAGGGCGCGGGGATATCCATTGATGAAACGATGATAAATCGGGGCTTGGTTTGTGAATAGGTCGAGCTGTGGATTAACCTCCGCTCACGATGACATTAGGTGTCATTCTTGCCGTGATTTATTCCCCATGCCCCGCCGGTCGGTCACACTGGACCGCTCGCGCACGGGCAATCACCTCTGGTTCTCGACTTCAACTTGTTGCGCCCCCGCCCGCCGAACCGAGGACGCACACACCGGTGCTCGTTTGACGTTCCACTGAATGAAGTTGGCGTTTGGATTATTTTAAAGGCACAGTGTCAGGTTCTGAACTGAAATACCCTGTTAATACGGGTATACCATATTATGAATATCAATGCAACCCGTCGTTCATTGGTATTGTTTTAATGTGACGCCGTTGATGAGACGGGAGTGATATCATGGTAAAGCTCGTCCAAGCTGCTCTTTTTGTTCTTCCACTGTTTGAAATTTCTTTGCGAGTGGTGTGGATTATGTTTTTTTTTAATAAAGAGAGAGAAAAGGAGATTAAAACAAAAAGGGGGGGGGGGAGGAAGAAGATCTATATAACCAGCCGAAGAGCTGTCTAGATTGAAATTTTAACATTGGAGGCAGAAGAAGAAGAAAGAACAACGAAAAAAGAAAAGAAAAATTGTCCGAGGGGTGGCGAATTAAACTTGTATGGGTCTACCAAAAGTAATTCGCAGAACTAACACAAGTAACTAAACATTTTTTTAACGATAAATACAAAAAAGAGGAATATATAGTACATATTCAGTCAAATGTTAATAATGACACTACGTCTCATTTACTAAGGATATAGCCTCAGCGGTGTCACTACTGTTTTCTCAAGAGCTAGCTAGGCCCGGCAAAAAAAAATGTTGACAATTGAACCTGGGTCCCTCAATTACAAACTCCAGCGCTGTACCACAAAGCCACCGAGTCCACCCATGGCTCATATCTGAACCATCGTTTCATAAATCTTCGTTCTTTGTCTTTGGAACTGCTAAATAAAGATTTAATTCTACCCTCATATATTATTAGCCACCTGTGTTACATAATTGCACCCGCATGTGTTGCTTGAAACCAATCTCGATGTTTGGCTTCTGATGTTTATGAAGTAACACATTTTGAGATTTAAGCTGGCTGAGATTATTCCTAAGCCCGGACCCATGTACTACGCAATAGACGGGCTATTTGCACTACCAGAATTTAAACAAGCTTTGAAGGGATTTTGTTGGAAGTCATATTAAAAGAAAATCACAGATCTAATTAAATCATAGAGCCCGCATGTTATGTACGTGGTCGTTACCATAATTATAATTATTTTCAATGTTAATTGCCCGTTAATAATCTCTTCGTATAAACATTCACCTGACGAAGGACATTCATTAATGTAGTCCAAACAAATCTATGTAACGTTCGTTTGGTACCGTGGGAATATCTCCCCTAATTAACAGAACTGAAAGGGTACTTGTATATAACTTTATAAACTTTACACCATCAACATACAATCAATGGTTATGAAAGCATTAGCATGATTAGTTTGACATCTTTATTCTCGAACTTGAATTTTTCCCATCAAATTTCAAAACCAAGGTCAATAACTGACTTTTAGTTTTGATTTCAAGGCCATATTTTAAAGGTCTATTGTCTTATATGAAAAGGTACTTGTATATAGTAATATAACTTTATAAACTTTACACCATCAACATACGTTCAATGATTATGAAAGCATTAGCATGATTAGTTTGACATCTTTATTCTCGAACTTGAATTTTTCCCATCAAATTTCAAAACCAAGGTCAATAACTGACTTTTGGTTTTGATTTCAAGGCCATATTTGAAAGGTCTATTGTCTTAAATCGAATAATCCATCTTAGTTGAGTGTGTTAAAGTGAAAGTACTGAGATCAATGTTTGGAAGTGGGCACCGGTATCTTATGGATGGTTTTTATTCCCACGTAGGAAAAAAAACATGAAAGAAAGATATTGCAATCCGAGAGGTTAATGTTAAGTATAAATGAAAATATCTGAATTATACTGGCAAACATATTTTAGCTTTTGGACTATAATTCAACATAACCTTTAAAAAACCATTTCATGTATGATTATAGGAAAAGAAAAGTAGAAAAAGTATGGACACAAAATTGTAGGGTGAAAGAGAGGCAGAGAGAAACAGCGAGAGACAGAGAGAATGAGATTGAAAGTAATTTGGCGTATATTAAAAAGGATCGGTTTCGAATTCACGCATGGATATTTATAAACCACGCGGAAACAAAGAACGCTGTCAAGTTAGAGTGAAACATTATAATGCAAAGTGAAGGGTACGTATATACATAGTAATTAGTAAGTAATTAGTGAGTAAACAATTTTTCCAACCTACTCTCAAAATGTACAGGAGTTGAGAGGAGTACAAATCCACTTGGGGGGGGGGGGGGGGAGTGGGTTATAGCAGGGTTGAATCCACCCTTAAAATCCACTCTTAACCACTAACTTTAACTATACTTCTGTACGATTTAAAGTAATTAGTGTTCCCTAGTGGGACTCGTAGGAATCGAACTCCAATCATATGCAGTAAGATAGTAAAGCAAGAAGAAGAAGAAGAAGAAGAGGAGGAAGAAGAAGAAAAAGAAGAAGAAGAAGTGGAAGAAGAAAAAGCAGAAGAATAGGAAGAAGTGGAAGAAGAAGAGAAATAATGATAATAATAAGAATAAGAATAATAATAAGAAGAAGAAGAAAAAGAAGAAGAAGAAGAAGAAATAATAAACATTATCGCAAAAACTTTCAAGAAATCAACTCAAGGGCAATTGCTATACCCTACTTTATTTCCAAAAGGAACCAAAGAACCGGATTACCTGATGTGTCATTATATTAATCATGCACTTCAAAAAACGACGGACAGGGATATCAAATTTGCGAATAAGTTTATTTAATGAAGGTTTTTGCGATCGAGTTAGTAATATCTAAAAGGGGAAAAAACCTGACATGAGCAATGTCAGAAAAAGATATATACACCTCCAATGAGAATACATTACGAGGATAATGTTTTTAAAGTGTGCCTTTAACACTTGAACATGCACAAAAAATCATGAAAGAAGAGCAAATATTGTCGCGTTATGGCATAGTAATCTTGACTTCCTGTCAGCGTTTTTTTGTCATTCATTGACTTTTTGGTGACCGAGAAGAAAGAAGTTCAACTTTATTGTTTCCCCCAAATCGGCATCCATTCGTCATCTTCTCCGTCAAAACATGTAGAGAGATACCCCATTCTCTCTGGCGGTGAATGTTGAATCCCTCACCTTTTAGCACTGCAAATTCGGTTTGAGTGGTATCCTTATATGTGTGAAACGAGCAATACGCGCAGTGATTTACGGTGTGCAGTGGTACTTGAAGCGCTTAGTGTAAACGGCGCCTTTGATGGTTGTTGACTGTGTTGGATATCATCGGTGCATATCGCGTAGTATTACGGACTTGTGATGATCACATCGTTCGATTAAAAGAAGGTCATGACTGACCTTGTGGAGGTCATTTGACCTTATATTTGACCTCGTATCCCGGTCACTATACTTAATTCTCTGATGTTTAATTTTTTTTTTAAATAAGGGGTATTCAAAGTCATTCATAACATGACATGCATATCCACAGACAGAATGTATCAGTCTAGATAGTTAAACATGGGGAACTTAATATCTATATACACTGTTCATTACAAGATTTGATATATTTTTCTGGCAGGAAAGGAACCAACCAAACATCCAACTAACATCAATCAATCGATTATCAATCAATGAGCCAACTCATCTACTGATCATAAAATCACACACAACCGATTTAAATAGTTGATCAATTATTTAATTTGAATCCTCGACTTTATATCCGAAAACGTTAGTTAACTGCAGCCACAATTGCTGGTAGGGAACAAGATGGATATCACGCAATGCAACGATTAATGGGTAATTTCTTTTTTTTAGTAAATCAATAAAAAACATTATTTGATCAACTACATCAATCTATCAATAATAAATCAATGTGTCTGTTCTGTTATATGTGTATGTGGGAGTGTTTAATCATAATAGATTTCATTCATTGTTTTTTTTTTCTTTCTTATTGGTTCTAAGTGTATACAGCCAAGGGGGATTTTCTACTAGTGTAAGTAATGAGCATTGTAGCACCTGAGATACACATGCAAGTATAGGACACCTCAATCCTCCCTCTCTCTCACATGGTGCATCCGCAAGCCTACTGTATATATTATTTATGTTGTAACTGTTTCTCGGGGTTTGTATTCAAGATTAATTGTTTATGTATGATATATGCATTGAATGGAATCAAAAACGAAAATTGAGAAAAAAAGAAATCATCCAATCAATCAATTAATCGAGCAAAAAATAAATCAATTAATCAATCAATAATTCAATCAACTCATCCAATCAATAAATCAATCAATCAATTTTATCGAGTGACCAACCATCCAATCGATCAACGAATCATATAATCAATCAATCAACGAATCAAATAATAAACCAATCAATCAACGACTCATCTAATCAATCAATTAATCAACGAATAATCTAATCAATCAATCGAGAAACCAATCACCCAACCAACCAATCAATCAAATATTGAATCAAATGATCAAAATGATCAAAGAACTAATTATCCATAAGCGAGTTCACGGTTGCTGGTTCACTGGTCTATTCAATCGGTCAATAAATTGATCAATCAATCAATCAATCAACAGAGCCAGTAAAAAGAAAATCACTCAATAATAAAATAAATCAAAATGAACCCTCGTGAAAAAGTATATACATAAACAGGAAAACATCGCAGACACAAAACCTACTCCTGTCGGTTTACAAACAAACATGCAACCAATTCATATACTATGGATGTAAATGTCAATTCCTTGATAATCCACTGCTTTCGAAATCAACAACAACCAATTTCTTTTTTGTAATATAACACCAAATACCTAGAACTCTAGTGCAGGAAGTTTCTGGCCTTGTCAAATTTCCTTGACACTATTGTAGCAGGATATCATATCAAATGATATGAAAAATAAAAGTGTACAAACTACTAGATATCATGTAGGCCTAAGTATAGCGAAACTATACTGATGCCTTTTAAGTATCGTTAAGACTGTGTATAAAGTTTTGTCTAAAGCCCCTTCTAATTTTTGTCCAAAGCTATCTAATCTATAATATTCTGTACATTATATTTTGATGAAAGTTGAATTATACATCCCAAGCCTAGAAATAATACTTTGAAATATGTGCATATGGAGAGCTATGAATATCAACAATGATGTATAAATGCCATATCCTGGTTGCTTACTAACAAGCATTTATGCTTTCTTAGCAGTCATGTATTAAAAATAACCACCACTAAAAAAATCTCCAACCCGATCTGAAATGCCATGAAATTCAATTCAATTAAATTCAAATTTTATTGTCCAATTATTGGAAATTTGTTTTGTTTGCATGTCATTTTTTTTTTACAGATTATAAACATCAATAAGATACAAATGGATACAGAAAAGTACATTTGACTTGAACATAAATAACACGAAATACGATAGTTCAAAATGCAGACCAAGTAATTAAATTTGATTCATAATTCTCATTAAATTAAATTCACAATTCAGATTAAATTAAATTCATTTTTTTGTCTTCATATTTTTCCCTCCACAGGGATTTTATTGATTTTCATTTGAAACACATACAAAAATATATATTCAAGGTAATTTACATAATAACATAAATAAAAAAAAATTGGCTTTTCAAGATACAAGTATTGATGAACTGTTGAGTTAACACAAAATAACAAATTAATAATTCATTTCTAACACTCATGGAACGAAAAACAAATACAGAAAAAATATCATTTTAAGTAAACAAATTCCTGAATTGAAACCATTTTCTTGTGAATTTATTATTTCTACAATTCGAATTTGCAATATACTTTTCGTTTTTGAAGTAATTTATAATCGAAACTCTAATATTATCAAAGTCGGCCAATTGTTTCTTTATTTTGCAAGTGTACACCATCTGTCACACCGCAATCAGTATACAATTCAATGCATAATTATTTGTTCTAACCTACCCCAAATATTTTTAACATGCGTACAATCACATAGCAGATGTATAACTGTTTCAATCTCTTCATTACAAAATGTACATTCTTTTCTTGGGACTAAATTCATTTCAAACAGTAGATCGTTCGTATATAATATGCGTTGCAAGACTTTAAACTGAAACCATCGTAAGCCCACATCAATGGTACAATTAAATCCAATAGAACAATATGTTTCCCAACTCTTATCATTCAGGTCGAAAATGCATTTCCATTTAAGAAAACTTTTACATTGTCCTTTTCTTCTCTTTAATAAAATTGCATAGATATGTGAACATCCTTTAATACGTTTCATAACAAATGCCATTGTATTAAATTCATAACTCAGAGTTTTCCAGACCAAATTTAGAGATCCAGCGCATAGAGAAACGATTATTATGCGTTTTTATAAATATTGTATTATTATTATTATCAATAATTCAGATCAAATCCAATTCAAATCTCGATCACATTCAATTCATAATTAAGATTAAATTAAATTCATAATTCAGTTCAAATAGCAAAGGGCATGTACTATACGATATTAGTAATGTTGCAGTCGTTTCCATTAATTGTGACCACCTTCTTAAAGGGATCCGGTAACTTTGTCTCAGATTCTGAAACACAATTCTGGATTAAGCTCATGATGTAATGATAATTATAAACCTTTAGGTCAGTCAGGAACCCATGACCTTTACAAGCCGATCGCCTGTCTGATTATCAAGATATTTATGATTGGAATTACAAATTTTGAAAACCCGGCGTTCGCCTGACGTTTTTCATAACATTACAGTCTATTGGGGAAAACGAGTATGGTAAAACCGGTCACTCAAAGATTTTTTACTTTTTTGAGGCACTTCTTGATCATTTTGAAGCGCAATTTTTTTAGGGCTTTAATATTACACCATATCACAGACACTGATAACACGTAGGGCCGTGTATCTCAGATTTAACATTGTTAAACAATCCCTTTAATAGAGGCTCATGACTTTCATTGTTAAATATCACTCTATATATTAACATGTTCCGTATATCTATAATGAATGAAATGGTTTCATAGTCTAGAGACCGCAACAGAAGTAGTTTAAGATTGGATTTTTTTTCTCTCTCTTTGAGGAAACGGAATCCTCACCACATTTAAGAGTCTACGTCAGTATTGTCATGAATGTATTTTGGGCAGCCATATCCATACTATTTTTTTCTTCACACATATTATTCATAATAAAAAATAGTTATTATTCGTTGTTTGATTACATATACTTTCCTGAATGCAATGTCATTTCCTTATTCTTACATTTTCACAGCAACCATAAATAAATCGAAACAGTCGATGCATGTACGTCACTAAAAATGTTTCCCAATTAGTCAATTAATTAATCAATTAACCAACCAACCAATCATCCAATACATCACTCAACTAATCGACCAACTAGTAATCCAACCAACTAACCACTCATCCAAACAGTCAACCAATCAATAATATAATTAAATGGTTAAGCAGTGTAATCAATACATTATTTAATAACCTACATTATCCAATCAATCAATCAATCAATCAATCAACCAACAATCGATAAATTGATAAATCAGTCAACCAATAGTTATTTAGACTATCTATTGAAAGCAGAAGTGATTTGGCTTATAATTATGCATTTTAATAACATGGAGTTAAGGCCGTTTCTGACTCTCAGTTGGCAAAACGTGACTGAGCCTTAAAACAACATTCCATTTTAATAAAAGAGAATTACTATTGAAATAAACGTTGAAACTACATGCAAAAAGTGTGCCGGTACTTCCGCGTATGTATGCAACTTTAGAGAATGTAACCGGGATGTAAACCAGGTGAACCAAAGAAAACACAACCATGACAACGGATCAAGGTTATTACAAATGTATCTCATATGTTCATGTTCAGATTAAATGTCGAAATATTGATCAACTGTTTTTGTTAATTTCCCCGACTATCATTCTAAATTCATAAATGAATAAAACTTCAAAATCTCTGAATAACTTGTTAGCTCTTAAAATTGTGCATTCTTCCCAGAGAGAGAGAGAGAGAGAGAGAGGGAGAGAGGGAGAAATATAGATCATCATTACTCTACGAGAAAATCTTGAAAATGGTGCTTTTGTTAGTGCTTTCCGCATTCATTACCTTCACATTATAAAACTCCTGCGATCTGTTTAAAAAAAAGTCTACATAGTACAAGTTGTGATAAGTTCAATAATATTTTCATAATTGTTCTGAAGTTAATGCAATATGACACGGACATGGAACCCCCCCCCCCCCCCACATGGACTAATTTGCATCAGTTAATTTGATACACTGTATGCTGATTAAAACATGTTCGACGAATTTCTTTTTGTTTTACTCGGTTAGACAATGACCGTGGTAATAATTACAACGTAATCCTTTTCGAAATATTCCAAGCTCTTTGGATATACTCTTTTGCATCCCCACCCGCACTATTCGCACACCACACAAAATTGTGTTGTATGAACAGCATGTATATAGATGATTATGCCAAATCACATCGACAAACACAGCAATGGTTGATACTGTAGTTTAGAAGAGCATTCAATAAGGAAAAGAAAAATGTATCATGATAGTGCTTGATTGATTGATTTTTATTCGACAAGCTTCCAGAATATCAGATCAAAATTAATTCAGCTTGAACAGGATAACCCACGAAAGCTCGAGAGCTTATTTTTAGTGGGGTCTAATTATTAGTCCACCCTCTTGTCAAAAACAGACTTTTAAAGCCAATGGACTTTTAACAAAATCAATTGATGTTTACCCATTTTGTTTCAAAAGTGGTACAAAGTGCATGGCGAGGGGTAACAGAGTCATCACATGGCGTACAAGTGCAACATGGAAGATCGCTTAAATGATGAGCGGCCGTGATCATGATGGGTATTACGCCCGGACACCTGTTTCGCTAGCTGATTATCTAGACATAAAATGGAGCGGGCCGGTGCCCCTCTGATGTGATAAAGAGAACAACATTCAGATGCTTCCAAAAACAAATTGTCCACCGGAAGCGGGTTGCATCTTCCCCTTCATCATCATCATCATCATCATTAGTTTGTTTTCAATGTCAATGTCAGGCGTAATGACCGTCTTCCTCTGGTTCGATCCAATGATACAAATTGCATTTGGTTTCTGATACCAAGCATCTACGCGTAGCCAAACTTTGTGTGTGTATGTGTATTTATGGGGGAGGGGGGGGGGGGGGGGGGGGTCGCACCATTTGAAATATAAAAAGTATTGTCAGTTCATCTTGTGGGCAGATTTGCACATTTTTTGCACTCTTCGATAACATTTTGTTGGCAGTTCCACCTTGGTCGTCCCCTCCCCCCTCCCTATCGTCCGTATGTATTAATCTGACCATGCTTACGGACCAATAACAGATGAAGGGGCAAGAATATATTTTCATGAAATTTGCCACTGATAAAAAGGATAAAACAAGAAGGAGAAGGCAATTAATAAATATAAATGAATTAATAAATATTAAAAAAAAAAAAAAACGAGAGGGAAAAAGGGAGAAAGAATGAGAAACAGAAAGAGAGAAAGAAAGAGAAAAGAAAGAAAGAGAGAAAGAAAGAGAGAAAGAAAGAGAGAAAGGAGAATACCGACAAGATAGTCAAAATGATCTGATGATGGCAAATCTAAGGAGATAGCATAATCATAATGATATAAATATCTCTATAAACTACTCTTATGTTATACCATGAACTTGTGATTTGTATTATGAAATGATGGTTTCTTCAGATGTCTAATTAGTTTACATATCATACACAAAGAAAACTATTGACATAGAAAAAACGGGCTATATGAAATTGTATATGCTAAAACGGTTACGACTCATGAAGATGAAAGCCTGAGCCCCGGTTGTAAACGATAGATTTGGTAAGGTGCTTAGTTTGATAGCAATTACTGTACTTTATTAGGGCGAAGTAGGGTGACTTTTGTTTTGGGGGACCATACAATTCCAGACATAATATAATTCTACAATCACCCGGCCATGTTATGACTTATTATCTCTTTTAATAGCGGGGTTACAGTGATCAAAACAGGCGAGATGATTGTATTGATCGATTCCTCTGAGACTAACCCTTGGCTGTTGATCGAATGTTTTTAAACATCTCCCCCATTTTCTCCTTTTGGTTACGGCAATGTCTAACACAAATGTTTTCGTCATACTACCATTTCTTTCCCGGGTGGCAAATGCCTTGCCAGAGAATGGGGAATGGCTACAAACGATTGAGAAATCTGAACGGTTCATATAAGAGAAGAGGAAAGATGTACTTGAAGAAAAGAAACATGTAACGAACTAAAAGTTAATGCCGTAAAGAGCAATCATCATGATCATCGTGAAAGGGAATGTTACGTACAAACGTAAACGGTTTGATATGAAAATGAGATTAAAAAAATATAACGTTTCCAACAAAAATAGAATGATTAATGATTAAGGAGGGGGAAAGGAATAACATTGTTTGATTACATTATTTTAACCAATTCCATGAACATTTTAAGAATGAAGGAGGGGCGATGGCTCTACCCTATTAACCCCCACCTTTCTTGATCGAGCACTCCCTAAGATACATATGGGTCTTGGATAGCGGCATCCAAGCCGGGGAGGACACCTGTTGAAAGCATTTCTTGTGGCACCATTCTTTCCTTCCAAGACGTCTGCTAGGGGTGTCTTCAAACCATCATACCAGAAGCTTTACCAACAGACAGTCAAGTTTGAGATGCAAGGTGGTCTCATTACGCTCCGCTGATCCCAACCGAACGCCTCCATCCCACCCAAACTCCACACCGATCTCCCTCTCCTCAAGGGAGCAGCGAAAAAATATGAACGGGACGCAAAATAAATTATGGCTCCACTAATATGCTCCGATTCTTATCTCGCAATATCAGAAAATATCGATTTCCGTCCAAATTATGATTGGGAATTAAAGTTTTTGGTTAGGAGTTATTAGAAATCAATTTTCTCCTTCCGATGGTTAATGATATCTGCTGGTTTCCTTTCCATAAGGCGGATTTGAATCCAGTTGTACCGAGTTTGGGTAACCGCAATTTCAGATTGACTTTGGAATGTCAGAATATCCGACGCCACTGCAACATTTCGCTTTCCACCAGGTAGATACATCTATAATACTAAACAAATATTTAGACAGAATATGATATAAAGGCAAGCGAAAAGAGTCCCGCGTAATAAGTTGCTAAGCCGTTTTTACCGCTCAAGTCTACAGTTTGAGGGAATGGACTATTTTGAGTTCAAAATGGATAACATGAACTATTACATTATGTATCATAGTACACATGCTCATGGTGATGATGATGATGATGATGATAATGATGATCGATGATTGTTTTGCCTGACTGCTAAGAAAGCATACGTATGCTTGTAATTTTACAATCAGGTACCGACGGCTTTAAGCCCTCTCCAAAGCACTTGGTAATGAATATTAATGCCTTATCAAAGGGCAAGAGCGTATTGACTTGGTTTCGAACCCAGGAACTCCCAGTTACGAGACAACTGCTCAACCACTGAGGCTTCGCGCCTCCCCATTGGTACATGTTACAATGTGATAATGACACGAATGTTCTACCCATGAGAGCATTTGAAAAGTTACCAAACAGATCACGACACCAACGCGCCAGTCCACGAGACCAATATGCCTATGATGACCAGGATCAACCTTGTCAAGAAATCAATCGAGAATCGGAAGAGTCGATTAAGAGATTGATTGAAAACTGGAAGCACAAAATAATCATATCATAACAAAGTTCATTATGATCATAAAATATTAGAGAATGGGCTTATACTGTACAACAGAGGAAGGGAAATGGGGAGAAACAAAATGGAGGAATAGGGGGAAAGAGAGAGAGAAAGAGGAACACAGAGTGACGCAGAGAAAGGGAGGGACAGAAAGAGGGAGGGAGAGGGAGAGGGAATGGGAGGGGAGAAAGGGAGAAAGGGAAAGGTAAATAGAAAGAAGAACAGAACAGAAAGAGAAAGAGAAATGCAATGAAGAAAAAGTGAGAATTAGAAAGAGTAAGAAAAGTCAGAGCAAGAGAAAAGGACAGGGAAAGGGTAAGAGGAACAATGTAAGTGGATAAGGAAAAGGGTACAGATAAAAAAATGGACAAACAACTTCACGTTCACGTAACAAACAACACAGATCAACAAGCTAAGGAAATTAACTTCGAACAAAGGTTACGCCCTCCCGCGCCGGGCTTACAGCACCAGTGCAAGCTGGGCCACATTTTTGTTTAGACTTGTAGAGAAGGGGAAGAAGAGGGAAAAAAGCAAAAGAGGGATAATTTAAATCGAGTTAGTGACTGTTGGAAATGACACTTGGCATCTGAACGGAACCTGGCAAATTAGCTGATATCCAACACACCCGAATCGAGGCGGGACCATACAGCGTGGAAGAATTTGCGACACTTCCGCAAGATTCCATAATATCTTTCTTTGACAACACACCAAACGTCCCGGGAGAAACAACATTATCCTTGTCATAATTCTGTCGGGGCTTTGCCGATAATTTGCTTGTCTATTTCGTGTTCTGGTGAGGGGATAACGAGTCTTTTGTTCTTGGTTTTCTAATGCGAAATTGGATCCGGAGGTTGAACATATGATAGTGTATAATCTTACTCTCTTTTTGAAAATGATAGCCAAAAGCATTTTAAGATCACGTGCGAGATAAAGGGTGTCTTGAAATATGATATGTATTTTGGCCTTGAGATAATTTAACATTTCTTGCTAGAAATTAGTAACAACCTAAATGCCTTAAAAAAGCGATTGACAATTAATGATAATACATTTCTTTAAGTAACGTCTGGAGAAGAACAACAATGCAACAAAGACATTTTTAATCGGGTAACGAGCTTGATGAATCGTAGGTAATCAAACGATTCCACTTGTTTATAGAAGATATTGCTGAGAAACAACATCTTAACGAATATTTCAATATCGCCATATGGACAACTCTTTATTTGTATACTTAATTAGTATTAAAAAGAGTCGAATGATAAGTAAATTCATGCATTCTGCGTCCCCCCTCCCCCTCCGAGAAAAGAAGAACAATCGCAAAAATTAATTAAAAAATTGAAGAAGAGATAAAAAGGGAAGAAGTGAAGGGGAACGTGATAAGAAGACCCCCTCCCGAACCCTCTCCTCATGATAACAATGCCCCATCGATATCTTGACCAGGCTACGCCACTGTATATAATTATGAATGAATAGACGTAACGAAGAACAATCTAGTTGTAACTCGATCAATTATCAAAGGGCGTGAGAGAAAAGAAACACAAAAACCTTGTTTACATAATTCGTTTATTTTCACAAACTGTCGGGCGGGAAAATTTTCGATGGTTATGATTGGAGCCGAAAGACACCAACCGGAAGTGAGGTTCAGCAGAGGCAGGAAGAGTGGAAATGGCCCGTTTCCACCCGGGGCAAGCTGGGAGATAATTCGAACAAAAAGGCGCGAAAATCGTTTGTCAGTTTTATGTGTATACTTCACTGCCTGTATGATCTGACATTGTCAGTCGTGTCACTTTGACGTTTAAGTCATTTTTGACCGGCCATTTACAAAGTGACATAAACTCATTCACAAGCAGAGTACAACATAATACTGAATATTACAATGGAACCTCTCGTAGAGTCCAGGTTTAAACCAGCGTCAACCTTATGCATGTAGTTATATTAAGGTATCCTTTGACACATCGACATCGAATGTCTGCAACCTACACACGTATTTTAATATAATAACGTTTAAACGCTTAAAAGAAAGGATTTTTTTTTTTTTTTTTTTTTTTTTTGGGGGGGGGGGCGGTTTCATTTGGTTTGATGTATCGCCTATATTTAAATCAATATAATTATATGCATACACAATCTTATAACTTATCACTAATGACATTGTATATGCAGGTCGTCTCAAGTAGAAGCTTGAAGTGACGTCCTCTAGAAAATGAAAATAACAATACATAAAATAGGCAGCTATCATGCATACAAAAAAGGAGAGGAATGAAGAAAGATAGAAAAAGAAGGATACGAAGAGAAGGAATAGAGATAAACGGGGAGGGAAGAAAGTTACATTCATTATACTATCGGAGGGAGTACAACATTATTATTATCATGATTATGCATTTGGAACAGAACGGATACATTGCCATTCATAATGCATGCTATTGTCTAAATATATCTGACATATACATGTAAGTGATCATCAACTCCCACACAGTACATGTACATTTATCGTAACTCAAGTTTGAGATAATATTCCCTGGCACATGGTATATTTTGTGCCTACATTTTTACTCGCGTTTAATACAACATGATATATGATGTCTATTCTTTAGATTGTAAACATAACTACTTATCAGTTTTAAAACAGGTAGAACTCTTAATATAAAACAACAATTCGATTCTTGAAGAATCTGGGGGAAGGACGATTTGGCAGACATGCCAGAAATGGACTTGAAAAAGGAGTTAGTGTCAGAGTGGTACGTTGCTAAACCCATCCACCAGCTCACAGTCGACCGGAATTTTTACATCATGAATGTAGTGCTACGGTATAAGGTAAAACGATGACACCGGAGAAAGGATCATTACCAGTATAGAATGTACTTTTGACCTGATCATCCACGACCTTGGGCACTTATGTTCTTTCTCTCTCTCTCTATCTATCTCTCTCTTTCTCACTCTCTCTGTCTCTGTATCTCTGTCTCTCTAGGTCTCTGTCCCTCTCTGTCTCTCTGTCTCTTTCACTTCAAATTATACAGTGTTAGTCTCTTTCACATGTTTTAACATAATGGTACGCGGCGTTCATGCAACTCTCAAATTTGCATAAATAATGATCTGTCCCTGCACAATTACCAGTTAAGTTGCGGCATTGTACACGGTTGGGGCAACGCCAATGACTTGCTTAAATTTAAACAAAACTCAAAAAGTAAAGTCCTAAAGATGGAATCCTGACCATGATAATAGCTTGTAAATCAACTCACTTTTGACTTGGTTACAGTTACGTTTAAAAGCAAGATTTTATGGGTCACTATATTATGGTTCTTATTCCTTGGAAATAAGGTAAATAATGATTGCGTATCTTAAAAAGTGATTGTTCGTTTGTATACTGGTCCCGAAGCAGGGGATGGGGGTGGTGCACATTCCGATGACATTATCATATGCCCAATACACATTGAACATTTAAATTCAATTACATTCAATTCAATTCATGTTTATTTCATTTCCAACCGAAAGATAAACAAAGGTATAACAATTTTGTCATACATAATTCATTTTTCCTGGGTACTATACATACAAATTTGCACATAATAAAATTATTACAAGAAATTCTGAATGTCTGAGGAAATGGGGAGCCGGATCCACTAAAAAGCAATGCTTGTAGTTTGTGGATCCCCCAGAAAAAAAATATAATTTTTTTATTTAGATCAATAGTTAATCTAATAGGTCCGTAGTGGTACCATGGAACTACTACGATGGTACCAACAGATTTTGAGTCGAAATGCAGATGGTAATGGTAGGTCTGAAAGTCAGGCTATACCGGAGGTCCTTTCTGCCCGGAAGAGCTGGCAAATGATCGCCTTCCACCCGGGGAATTCTCAAGAAAATGGGCGGGAAAATTTGTTGTTTGAGAGTGACAATCGATGGAGGAAAGGAAGTCAAATTAGATTTGCTTTTGCGGAATCCTGATAAGTTGTAATAATAAGACTACAATGGCGTAGACCTAGTTAAGGAATCGAAGGGGCACTTTTATCATGGGGGGGGGGGGTAGGTTGGTGGAATGTGTATTCACAAGGCCATTGAGGAGGAAAACGAATGGGTGAGGGTGATATCGTCTACTTTTCACGTTGCCATCCCATTCCCTTTCTCTCTTTCTCTCTTATTTATTTCAAGTTTATCTATTCAACAGACGGGAGGGGGCACCTGCGCATCCCGATGTCCTCCGTGGCTACGCCCCTGTCACGAAGGATATGCTCTTTTTACGTGATATAACCATGGTGATATTGGCTTTAAACAGATCCGCTAGAAGAAGAAAAAGTTACTTTCATTTCATGAAGGGTACTTGTGAAGAAAAACAAACAAGGCTATTTATTTGTGTTAATGTTCATAATGTTCGTGCAATAAAATGCCACATTTGTTTTCTCCGGAGCCCATAATAATAAACATTTGTTATCTATTCCTCTTTAAGAAAATATGAACACCCTGGGAAATCTCATCATTAGGTGATGATTAGAACAACAAACTATGGTAAAAGAGAAAGTAAATAAGAATATATTTTAATATTAAGTTTCGTATCCCGGGGGGTGTTTCACAAAGTTGAACTTCTTTCTAAGTTGGACTTAACAGTTATGGAATGCCGTTAGCATCTATGAATATATTTTGTACAAGTTATTTAAAAGGCATAACATGTTGATTCAAATCATTCACATTTTCTATTATCAAGGAGATTTCATGTTCTTGATGTGGAATTCATACAAAGTCTAAAATACTTGAATTTTCTCTTTTGAGTATATATTTTCAAAGGCTACAAATAGTTCTAGATAGTGTTTAAGTCAAATTAAGAGTTAAGTTCGACTTAGGATCTTTGTGAAAAAAAAGCCCGGCGCAGGTTGAAGTCAAGTTGAGGTGCGACCGACTGTTCCAGAGCCCATATCTCCTACACCAGCCACCACCACCACCACCACCACCACCGCCATAACATTAACATTAACAAGGTCAATAAATCAAGCAAATAAAGAATAAAATAAAACGAAACAATTCAATTTGCAGTGGGAATGTTGTACACTGACGGTACAAATCTCAATTTTGTTGTTGAAGGCAATACCTTTTAAAAAGGTCATGCGCCAGGGATTCAGGCCGATGTTTGCACTGCATTTACATTTTGCATTCCCTTTGTGTACGATGTCATACTCATTGCACATGGAGCGTCAATTAATGACCAATCCAATCATTGACGCAGTCATACGTCAGGCAATGACGCCTGGGCCCTGTTTCATAAAACTTGATACCAATAACAAGTTACAAGCTACTGTTATAAGCTACTGAAATCATGGAATCTGATTGCCTGAGAGCAAATTTTTCATATAAATCAAGCATTTGTAATAGATAAGTAGTTTTATGAAACGAGCCCCTGATATACAACAGACATACAATGTAGGCCTGTAATCATGTTTACTGCCAAATACACTGTAACATATTGCTCGAGCAATTATTCTTAACGTAAACGAAGTAACGCGAGCCGAATATCTGACAGCTTAGTTGTTATGATGCAACCAGGCTGTAATTAAAAACCTTCACAATTAATGCAAAACACAATTTCGAACACCTGGTGTCCAATGATATTTGATATGCAGCGGAATAATGCTCGTTAATGTATTAATTCAAATGCGTGTCAGCAATATAATGCTAGCGTGTAGTGCAGCTGCACCCGCCGAAATGATGACCGATGAATGCAATATACGAATGACTCATAATTATGTAAATTACTGTAGCTGTATACGACATCAGATAAAAGTGTAAACAACAACAATCCATATTCACATGATTCGAGGGGGGGGAGGGGGGAGGTTCACACGCATGTTGTTTATAACAAATTATGATATTTCGATAAATCGACTGAATTATTCCATTGTGAAATAATTATTTTAATCCCACGTCAATATAAAAAAGAATGAAATTCTCAAAATCTTACAAAATCATAACAATTGAGAAAAAAAATTAAAGAAATAAATCGTATTTCCACAAACAATATGTTATTCTTTCAGATAAATCATTTCAATCTGAATATGTTGCGCATGACCTGGCATCTACATAATTTCCAAACTTTTGTATGGCTTTAGTTCCCGGATGTGAATTAGATTTGATAAAATAATACATTTTGCTCGTATAACAGGTATTTTCGTACCAAACACTTATTTTCACTCTTGACAAACTCGATAAAAAATATCACTTAATGATATCATGAGATGATCACGTGAATCATTTATAGATCATGACAAAAATCAACTCTTAATTTTGTTGGTTATCAAGACAGTCAATACGCTTTTCCAAAATTCCCCGCCCGGTTTTACTTCAAACAATCATTTTGGATGGATATTTTCAGAGAAATGTCATCCTTCCTGGCGGAAGAATAGTAATTCTATCCAAAATACTTTCAGTTTCATTGACATTTGACTTACATGCGAAAAGTATACAGATTACACCTTTAGAATACCGTTGACGCCTGAAAACCGACGTACCTATATACTTGAGTTTCGTACACTTCCTTCTTTGGTATTGAGTTGACACTTATGTATCTTCCACACAATAATTGTGAGAGTGATTTGTAAACTGTGATTTACAAATGTAAGCTATTAGAGATAGCTAAATAAAGTTAAGAGGCGTGAGGTAAGGGGATCGTACCCCTTTCAATATCGACATGCAACAACAGCCAACAGTGCAGAGCGTATTATAGTATATGACCATGATATGACTATGATATAATGATGCATGTAAAACGTTATTTTTGGTTCTTGTTCTTTGAGGTCGGGAGAGTTGGGTATGAAAGCCGTTATTTTAAAAATTTTATGTGGGCCCGATTTTTGATCGCATCTCCCCTCATTCGCACCTTCTTCATCAAAAACGTCCCCGGACTGCACTTTTGACCCCCCCTCTCTCTCTCTTTCTCGATCGATCGAGATATATATATATATATATATATATATATATTCCTCCTCCTCCTCCTCCTTCTCCTGCTCTTCCCCTCGCTTCTCTCCCTCTCTTTGTCTTTCCAGCTATCATAAATGATGGATTCGAAATTCGCACCTTGTTTTTACGAAATTGATATTGCGGTACGTCCTAAATCACTTCCCAAGAATAATTCCCTCACAATGAGAAACGGGGGCTGAGTTTATTGTGGGGGAGGGGGTTCCCTGAATTCAGTGGCTCGTATGTATACAAGGTTGGGAGGCACGGGAGCAGGTCCCCCCTCCCAATTCATCGAGTGGAGAGAAAAAATAAAAGCAAAGAAAACAAGTGAGGAAAGGGAGAAGAGTATGGACTTGAAAAAAGTGACGCCTTCGCCCCCTCCTGCACCCCCATGATCAGAAGCCTTGTAAATTTGCATTTCATTGTCCGACTAACACCAGTACCCCCTCCCCAATGTTCCCGTGCCCCCTCGTCTGAGTGCCCCCGCCCCGCCCCCTCGCCCAGTGAACTCACGCTACGCTACTGGCTGAAAACCCCTATTCATCCCGCACATGGTTATTATCGTGGAAAAGGGAGACGCGTTCTTGCAACATGAACCATATTGCACTGCAATCAATATTTCCAATTTGTATCATGTTTATTAGATGACAATACCAGCAGAATTATGACAACGACAAACTCGTACATCACATTAAAACCCCGCGTTTTCTCATTGCGAAAGATCGTCTGCGATTTGAGCAATCCATTTTGAGAAGACACGCAATGTCGTTACCAACACCACTTCCACATGGCATGCGTGTGTATTCATATCAACATGGTATACAAATATTCTAAATGCAAAATAGACGTTTTAACATTAAACAAAAATTCAATTAAAAATATCTCTATCAGGTGCTTTACTATTGTGGGAATATAACTATGTGGTCTACTAACGCTAGATGTTAAACGAGAACTTCAACATCTGTCTCAGATATCGAAACTGTTATATTTTAGCTCGCATTTTGTGCAACCTCAAAGCCTCAGAGATTCACAATTCTCAACAGGAAACAACCTACTGCTAATCAGGTAAAACTAATGTAACATCAAATAAATCTAAAATGCAATCAATAATGAAATAAGTTCTTTATAACTGACATCAAGATATCCAATCAGCCCGATCAATATCACACCAATTCAAATTATATCAAGCCAAACTTTTAAGTTTAAAATGATTTTAAACATAGTCCTAATCGTATAACATAAAATCAACTCATATTGAAACGAAGGTATCATATTATATCCAATTAAATCAAATCAAATAGAATGAAGTCGAATTAAATCATATAATTTCAAATCAAATCAAATCTTATCAAAATCATATTTTATCAAACCGCATATATTATCATATAAAATCAAACAAAAGCGGTTGAGGATAAATGTCTGAAAAGTATTGCGATGATCTATTTTCAGCTTTCTCCTGCTAAAAGTCGAAATGAAAGAGAACTAGGACACCACAACCTCTTCCATATTTGCACAAGTATGAATTGATTCACTATCTAGTGTTTTCAGACAGGCGTTGCAATGATCTGTCGATATCCACAATCTCATGTGGATTTATTCTTTTTGAGGGAACAATTTAAAGAGGTCGAGTCTTACTGAGTCAAGAGAGTGAAGGTCCGTGTACTTCAGTTTCAATTGTAACAGAAGCGCAAGAAAATATTCTTCTTCTTTTTTCTTCAAATAAGCAATCGTGTATTATGCGTAATTGAATCGTATCCCATTTTCATATCCATCGCGTTCATATAGAGTGATGACTAACTATCTTACCATATGGCATGTACTCGATTCACAGCAAGCATGTTTGTCTTTTCAACTCAATCAACTCACGTATTGTCATTCTATATTGTGCATGTCTATTGTGTTTCAGGTCATATCATGCAGGGGATGAAGGAACACTATCCTAGTGTTCTGTAACCCCTGGTTCTTGTACTAGAGCAAAGGAGGTGCAAGATCCCCCTGCGGAACAACTCTTCTCCGGGCAACCAGACCAGCAGGGGGGTGTATCACAAAGATCCTAAATTGAACTTAACTCTAGGTTGGAATTAAAAATTATGGAGAGCCATTTGCTGCCTTAAAATTCAAGTATTTTAGACTTTTCATAAATTTCACGTCAAGAACATGAAAACCCCTTGATAATAGAAAATATGAATGATTGAATTAACATTTTGTGACTTTTAAAATAACTTTTATAAAATATTGTCAAAGATATGCTATTCCATAATTTTTAAGTCCAACTTAGAGATAAGTTTAGCTCAATAGGATCTTTGTGAAACACCCCCCTGGTGTTCTGTAACCCCCATGATTATGACAATCTCCCGCACTTGTATCCATACCCAGGATAGTTGTATCACTATCAGTGGGTTCTTGTCCGGGGTGGATGTAGTCCTGCGTGTTGTCCGAGGTGTAGTTTTCTGTCCGACCATGGACCTACTTCGAACATGGTCCAACGCGTAGGAGTGGGGAAAGTGGTACCCTGATAGACATCGGTTGTTACATGTATATCATCGAAACGGACGATGTGGTAATGGCCTCAAAATGCTCAATATTAAAAACAAAAATGCTTTTCGTGCCCTTACAGTTATTAATGTTGCAATGAAGAGGAGGGGGCAGAGGAGGGGTGTGAACATACTTTATGGAGAGGAAGAGAGAGAGAGAGAGAGAGAGAGATACATACACATATGCTCTGTACAATAACTGCTCCTGACAGAAACTGAAAATAGTTATGTTCTGCTCAAGACCTGATAAACTTGTGTTTCAGTAGTGTAAAATTACATGCTGTACGTGCAGACTACCTGCAATCAGTTGCTTTACCTTTTCTTTCTCCTCAGACTCTCGGTCAGATGGTCTATCTGTCTGTCTGTCTGTCTGCCCCACTGACCTCTACCACCTTCTCTCTCTCTCTCTCTCTCTCTCTCTCTCTCTCTCTCTCTCTCTCATCCCTTTTACTCCTACCGTTCTCTGCCTTTGTCCTGTTTATCTGGTTTGACACAAGACTCACCTTAATCACCGATTGTAAGACTTGTCTTTCTCAATAACAGCCAAATCTACGGGATCACCATCACTCCATTTCCGGTATCCGAACCGCATCAAAATGAAGAACTTCCTCATCGTCACCATGGAAACTATTGTCTGACGTCATATCGTTCATGAACCCATGCGGCCATGAGGTGTTATCACACCGGTCCAGCTTGCGCTGCCCGGCCGACGCGCGTCCCCCCTCTTTAGACCCAGACATACAGAATCATAAGGGGTTATTATTAGAAGGAAAAAAGAAAAAAAAAACCCACACCGAATAGATCAAAGAATTATGACAAACGTAATTGTAGCAGGAAGGAAATCTCGAAATTGGAGTAAACAAGAAAATGTAGAGAGAAAACGGGAAATAAGCAAGTTTCATCATGAAAGCTGTCAGCAAAAGAAGTTATCGAAGAAACAGTTGCGCTGCAGCCTTTGTCAAAGCTAGCGGACATGAAGAGATCTTAAATAAGTTCAAAACTACTTTATATCTAGTTTATATTTAGCAACGCACATTTACAATGATGTATTGTCGAATGTTATTACGATGCTTGTGTCAATTATAATTTGAGGGCAATATGAACTTGACATATTTGATCATGAATACCTAATCTTCCACATTGTGTTATCCACTACTCGACAATATTTGAAGACCGTGATGTCGGGTTTATTGGCAAAACTAAGTGATTTCGTAATGATGCCGATTCATCACAATACACTAATTAGACACGGTTAATACTTAATGATTTGTGTACTTACTCAACTACATCCGCATTTAAAAGAAAAACTTAAAGATCGTCTCATCCTTGAATATGAATGATTTAAATCAGTCGTAATTATTTTTATTATTTTATCAAATATATTACTGATATGCCTACTGTACCTGTTCAATGTCTTTTCTGTTATATTTGTTATATTTTTAAAGTAAAACAATGAACATTTCTTCAAATTATTAACATTTCGCTTCGAGGGAATTTACCCCCACCAGGCATGCATCTCAGGCCTTATTCTAATTCTTTCTTTTCATTTTCCAATATAATTTGTAGGTTATTCAACATTTTATTGTAATTTTCATTTGTGTATTTGCATCGAAATTGTTAATGTTTATAGGTTTGTTTTTTTCTATGAGAATGAAATGAAATAAAATAAACGAAACGAGCGAAAGGTATAGCATTTGATACAAGTATGGAGTTGGGAAAGTCAAAACAGGTTAGTGTAGGAATTTGAACCCGGAGCAGCAATGGCTCCAAATTAAAAGCCTTTTTCCAGTATAGGCCTGCGCAGAATCACCTTTCAGAATCTCCAACGTGGGCCCTGCATCTTGAAGTAGAAATCGTTTAGTCAGTCGTAATAATCTATTGTATCTCCAATCTTACTGCAATTAATTGTATCTAATACCATGCATTGTATCTATCTGTAAACTTAAGCCTAATCGCATTTCACTATTCATTATCAAGTTGCGACAGATTGGAGGAGATGCGATTAATTCCAAGAAGAGTAACGGTTAACCGTACAGGTTTTTTAAAATGTTACATGGCTCTTGGACGAGACGAGACGACTGGAGAAATTTCAGGGTTGAAGGTGGACGTATCACTGAAAGTCAGACCGCTGGCTAGCTGTCCCAAGTGACAAGATTATTAGTGGCACGCGACAAAAACAAGGAAGTGATTTACAAGGGATAGTCGAGCAGTAAAGCCCCTCATTCGGGAAAACAAAGAACATGTTCCGCGTATTACATGTGAGAGACCGGTCCCACCTCCCTGGTCAAAGGTATATCGAGGCCAGTGTGAGAGAAACAAAAAAACTCTTGACAATTATTCGTGATACACTTTTTCTTTCGATTGTTAAGTTTGTTGTAAACTTTGTTCTAGAACATTTTAGAAACAAAATGCGATTTAATGATATTGTCCTCAAGTAAAATTTGAGACATTTTTTTACGACTTGAGGTAAACATTTTTAATAACGATTTTTTTTTTTAAAACGACTCTTGACAAGTATTCGTGATACACTTTTTCTTTCGATTGTTCAGTTTACGTTAAACTTTGTTCTAGAGCGTTTTAGAAACAAAATGCGATTTAATGATATTGCCCCCAAGTAAAATTTGAGACATTTTTTAACGACTTGAAATTAAAACGTTCTTATAAAAACTTTTTCTTTCGATTGTTCGGTTTGCGTTAAACTTTGTTCTATAAAGAACGTTTTAGAAACAAAATGCGATTTAATGATATTGCCCTCAAGTAATACTTGGGAAACCGGCTTCGAAACAAAGCCAAAGGTTTCCTGTGAATTGTGATTTGTGATATCATTTTTAACTTACCATAATTATAACACCACCACCTCTATTTGATACCATGATAGCCTAATATTACTAGCCTACTACTACTACTACTACTACTACTACTACTACTACTACTACTACTACTGCTACTACTACTACTTCTACTACTACTACTACTACTACTACTACTACTACTACTACTACTACTACTACTACTACTTCTACTACTACTACTACTACTACTACTACTACTACTACTACTACTTCTACTACTACTACTACTACTACTACTACTACTACTACTACTTTTTAATAGTTTGTTCGTGTATATGTTTGTCTAAAATAAAGTCCTGGGATTTTGTCACTGGTGATGTCAACGCTACACCCCGGCCTGACTACTGGACACAGGATTTCGCAATTTCTTTTCTACCACTACAAGATCATGATTTCCCTACCAGCACTACCATAAAGATGTAGGCAGGGGCGACACCCCGACACCGGTGCCCCTCCCCCTATTCGATGGCTTGATCCAGCCTACTTCATCGATGACTGGACAAAGGATTTTGCAATTTATTTCTCACCCTACCAGCACTACCAGTATGAAGTGGAGAGGGGCGATACCCGTTACCCAGGGTCGAGGACATAGAGGTTACTTGAAACTAAAAACAATAAATGATGAACATAAGAGGAACGGAAGAGGGGAGAGAGGGGGAGAGGAGTAGAGAGAGAGAGAGAGAGAGAGATGGCGAGGAGAAAAGGAGAAGAAGAAACAAAGAGAGGTCCTTTATGCACAGTAAACATACACAATTAAAAAAACGAAATTAAAAAAATTACGTAAGCGCTATTATGTAGAAGGGAAGTTGAAGTCTCACCATGCAATAATAATGAGGAAAGTGGGCAGTACGGCAAAAAGAATAACATAAAATAATGCTGTTTTATGCAATCTTTTACCCATTAAAGAAAATTAACAGGTGAAACAAGATTTCTTAAAAAAAAAAAATTGCAACACTTTGACCAGTAAGTAAGGTTTAAACAAAGCTAAAATTGTAACTACCCGTCTCCTAATGAGTTGAGAAACAAATACTAGTTATAAAACGTTTTTGAAATGTGTTAATTATGATTAGGCCTATATGACATGAACATGTATTTGTTTTTTATAATTTTTGTTGCGATATAAATGAATTTTTGTTGTGTCAGGGGTTTTATTAGATACAGATCATGATTGACTTGAATTAGACGTTAGTCCTATTCTAATAAATCCACTTTAAGAAAATTAACCTAAAAAAAAAAGGCATTTATATCCTGTTGCTGAAATATGTCAACAGTCCTACTTGGCACACGCAGGCCTATCATTATTTCATATTCAAAAATGAAATACGATAAATCTTCAGCGCATAAAACATTATGTCAGTATGATAATGAGAGAAGCCTATATCAAACCATCTATATCGACTCATTTACAGAGTTACACGCCACGTAGTACCAGTAAACTTCATGCTTTTTAAAATGTTTAATTAGATAGCGGGTGTGGGCATATCGGTGTGTGTGTAGGCGCGCGGGCGTGTGTTTGTAGGGAGAGAGAAAGAAAGAGAGAGGGAGAGAGAGTGAATTTCTGAATGAAAATTTAACATCCGGCCTTCGACGATACTACATCAGATGCATTTTTTTCTTTGTTTGAAGGGGTTACAATCATATCGGATTTCAGCAATATATGCTGGTTATTTTCCAGACTGTTGTATAAAAGAGGCTATCATTATAACGGAAAATCTAATTTTAGGTATTGCACAAGATCGGCTTTAGATCTCATGTTCACGGGAGAAAGGGAATTGACTTGCACTTATATTGTCCGGTCTCACCTTTGTAATTAACACGACGTGTATTAGATCTAGGGTTGAATATATATAGAGAGAGAGAGAGAGAGAGAGAGAGAGAGAGGAGGGAAGAAAAAAAAAGGGGGGGGGGGGTGACTGGGTGCTTCTTCCTTTTTTGCATTTAGGACATGCTTCATTTTTTATATTCTCTTTGAGATACACTTTAGTATAAATGCTCTTTTTAAAATCTAATACCATTATAATAAGGGGCTATCAAGATTTATTGAAAGACCTTACGGTTAATTTAACAAAGAATTTAGGGCTCTCTTGATGACAAATATGGCATGACAGAACAACAGACATGCATAGAGAGGTGGGGTTGCTTCCTCTATGTTTACTACTTTTGTGGTAATCAAATATGTTTTATTTGGTTTAATTATGTTTTCCTATATATTTCGCTCCTTTTAGAGCCTGTTTGGAATGAAAACAAAACATAAATCGATAACCCACGATGCCTCTTTACAGACAAGCTGTCGCAAGACGTCTGCGTCGAGACACGTGGTTCCAATTTCAATACAAATTACTTTTCTGGCAAATAAAGTGATCATCTGTTATTTTCCAAAGCCCCTCCGAATGGGCCCTGATTATGCAGAGGCCTAGACGAAATAACAATTTAATCCCTTCGATCATACTCCGGGTTTAGAGGAGATGAACACTTTTGGCGGGAATTGTCAGAATGACAACTTCATAAAATTCCGAAATAAGCAACCGTCTGACTCATCCTATATACTGATATACATGTACATCGAAGCAATTCAACGATAGTTCTAAATTACGCATTTCTAAACGCTGTTACCATGTCAGAAATGCTTATAACTTGAAGTTTCACTCTTATGAATATGTCTTTCAGGTCGGTGGATGAGTTGGCATGAATTTAAAGCAAAGTATTGTCACATGCCGAGTACTTATTGATGATCATGTATTCCAAGATATTAAACTCTGATAATATTACGTACTAACCTCTTAATTAAGTGCCGTTACTGTACTCTTGCATACGATCTGCAAATTATGCACACAATCCCGCTGAACAGTATCATATGTTCTGCAAACTGATGATTACACGTATAATCATAAAGATGTTACTTATTTACAAACGAAGCATTGAAGTTACATGACATGTCTTCCTTTTTTTTGGGGGGGGGGGGATACACGAGCCTCTTCGCAACTCTCAGAATATTGCCTCTTTCCCTAACTTCGTGACAGAGATGTGTGGATAAATACAGACTTGTAACTATCATTACCACACGCTTTACAAAGCGACTGTTAGAAGAAGAAGAAGAAAATACGAGTGCGACATGTAGTTGCCTGTTTAATAAACCCCAGTTAAAATAAGTTAGAATAAGAATAAGTTCTCTCTTTTCGAAGCAATGATGAAACATGGCCATGAACTTAACCAACAGTCAGTCTGAACTTTTGATGATGTACTAAATACGAATTAAATGCATTGTGTCTGGAGAATGGAACTTTTGAAAAATTCTTACTGATATGCACAAGTGGGTGACAATATCCGGCAACAATCCCATTTTTTTAAAATGTAGTGTCATTAATAAAAGAGAGAACGGAGGCGATGTAAAGTGGAACTGGTATAGAAAGAGAGAGAGAGAGAGAGTAAGAGAGAGAGAGAGAGAGAGAGAGAGCGCGAGGGAGAGGGGAGGAGGGGGTTAAGGGGAGAATGTGAGAGTGAGAAAGCGAGGGAGAGACTACGAGGAAGGAAGATAAACTGCACATCAAAGTATATTCAATTGTACTCTTTAACGAGTCATTTCATAATAAAATAAGTATTACTCATTTGCCCCTCCCAAAACCCACTCATTGCATCGCAGACTTTATAGACAACATTTTGTCAAAAATCTAAATATAGTACCCACTCTTTAAAAACGCTATATAGCCCCTCTCTCACTCCTTCACTTCTGCCAGCGTTCCCATCTATCAAAACTGTCATAATCTTTCGCATATGGTGCCAATAGATTTCTCTAGATGATTTACATGTGTGTTAGCAAATCCGGATATATCACCAAAAGGATTTGCTCTTGGACGGGTAATGATTTTACCATGCCCTTGTAATTTTTCCTTTTTTCTTGTTTGGAAAATTTTGATTTTTTTTTTTACCCTCTCAAAATTATGATCGCATAAACACGGATTGTTATACTGCAGGTGTTGTGCACGTACATAAGAACTTTTCTGTTTTGTTGTACGACGAGTGAAGGATATATGACACGTTATCATGGAACATTAAAACCACTGAAATGCAACATTTATTGTTCATAAATTATCTATTATAATATTATAAATACGATGTTTAGTAGTGCATACCCCTAGAAAAATCCCTGGGCCACTACAAATAAAATAAACAAAATCCTCGTTATAGTAGATCGTTTATACGTGACTTGTCAATTCATAGACTGATAACTTCAGAAAAAGTCGACACTTGTCATATTAAAATCAGAGTCACCTCAAAGCAGATCATAGAAGCAATTTGAAGGTTATTTAAAACTCAGTCATGTCCCAAGAAGTGACATAACGCATTGTTTCCTATTTTTAACCCTGTCTCATGTTGTATCAGTTTAATGAGAACCTGGGGCCTGTAATCACGCAATAGCAATGAGAGCTTTTTGTGGCTCATCGAGAGGGCCTTTTGAAAGTGTTCGAGGGCAATTTTGGCACAAATACAAACCTCGCATGAATGCCTCAATCGTGAGCTCCATGACAATTGCAGTTTAATGTTATAAACCTGTTTTCCAAATATGGATATATTATACATTTGCACATCTTTAAATAATCATATATGTATGAATCATGCATTGGAACATCGACTCTCAAGTTTCTGACTGAGTTAATTTTAATAACAGATATTTCGGTTAAAAAAGTATGAATGTTTTCAAACGATGTTACGTTTATGTTTAATTAGGTTTGCATACACATTCATAACGTGTAAATCCAAGCTACAAAGACAATCGTTCTTAAATGTACAATCTTAGTTTTGGAGACATAAATACAGCGTGGAGAGAGACCATATTGGTATAACAGTATGCGTTTACTTAGTAATGTACTATTATCATATTTTGCGTATATACTTCTAACAAATTACATTGATCATTATAGGTATAACATTTTTTTTACATCGATAAACAGATTACGAATGATGACTATTTGGATATCCTTTTGAATGAATGATGACTCAATATAATTCTGAACTTCGATCCACATTTTGACTATATTTTGAAATTATTTAAAACCGAGAATGAATGGAAAGAGGAAAATGTTGAGGAAAATCAAGGCATCAACAACAAAATACTTGGTTGATATACAGATGTAATGAAGTGTGTGGAGGTGAAAAGAGAATATACTGAAGAAGAACTGATGAGAAGGTAAAATAAGAAGATAAAGGTGGAGAAGAAGGAGAAGAGAAATACTAAGCGGAAATGGGATAAAAGATGAAAAAAGAGTAGAAGAACGTGGAATGGATGAAAATAAAGAGAATAAATAAATAATTCATATATTATATCAGGGGGGGGGTTGCCTTTCCTGTCAAATGTTGCATCAAGAGAGCGAGAGAAAAAAACGAGAGAGAGAAAGAAAAGAAAAGGGAGAGAAAGAGAGAGAAAACGAGAGGGAAATAGAAAGAAAGAGAGAGAGAGAGAGATATAGAGGAGGGAGGAGGAGAAGGGGGAGGCAAAGTGAAGAAAAAAACACGATACAAGCTCTTTCCCTTCTACATCCTCCTCATACATCCTAGCATGATGTCATTTTTCTGCGATTCCTAGTAAGACTACTGCCGCCCCCATGTCCACAGTGCCCTCTTAGCTAGTGGCCGGACTGACGCTACGCCACTTAAAAGAATCAAGAAAAGGGCGTCAAAGAGATTGCAAGAGATCGCCCCTCTCAAGCACCTAGATTATTTCCTATTTTCAGGTCGATCACTGTCAGTTTGCCATCGGGTGACACATGGGCTATTGTCCACTGTCAACACCATACCCAAATCCTTTAAGAGTTAGTCAGGTTTGGAAAGACTCCATTTTTCTTTCGCGAGATGTGTGTCACTTTAGCCTTTGTTGTCCAATTTCCGTTTCTGGCAAGGGTCAGAAGGGATCTGGAAAATAGGTTTTAGGTAGACTTTACAGAGAAACAGAGGAGGAAACTTTAATACACAGCTGAGTTCAGGGGATAAGACAAAGCACGGATAAACGTCAATCTTCCAATAGTATGTCTTGATATTCGGTTCGCCCCTTATCCAAGGCTTGATATCATGATGACAGTTTTTTTCGGGGGTGACGAGATGGCGGATTTCTGAATACCCAATATTTTGCCCAAGTGGGCCTTTTGGTCAAGTTTTTTGTACAAGCCGTGTGTTAAAGGCATCGTTTAACAATGTTAAATCTGAGATGCATGGTCCTACGTGTTATCAGTGTCTGTGATATGGTTTAATATTGAAGCCCTAAACAAATTACGCTTCAAAATGATCATGAAGTGCCTCAAAAAGAAAAAAAAACTTTGATGGACCAGGTTTACCATGCTCCTTTTCCTCCAATAGACTGTAGTGTAATATAAAAACCGTTAGGAAAACTAAAAAGAAATTTCGAATTCCAATCGTAAATATCTTAATAATCAGACAGGCGGTCGGCTTTTAAAGTCATGGGTTCCTGACTGACCTAAAGATTCATTATCATGATTGGAGCATGAGATGAATCCAGGATTTTGTTTCAGAATCTGAGGCAATGTTTCCTAGTCACTTTAAAGCGTATATTTCACATTAATCGTATTTGCATCGTTAGTATTATGATTCAGCAGTGTTTGGAAAGGTATCTTTACAGAACTGCAAAAGTATACAAACAGTACATGCTTTATTTATTTCTCTTTTTTGGACATACAGTACTACAAAGCAAACCGTGTTTAATTGTCAACATTTGAAGGCTTGAAGGACGACATTGTGTATTTCTTTGAAAAGATAACGCAATAAGAACGACTCAAAGTCACAAGAAAAAAACAACCCACAACTAATAAAAACAGAAGAATTTGTAAGAGAAGCACTTACATGTCTCCCGGTCAATGAGGTACACATTATGCTAGGTTGTGATATTATGTCTGTACAATTATGATCTACAGTATTTGCAACAATGTCTATTTTGATTATGAAATGAATGCAAAGGCTATACATGTATAGTAAAAATAATAATAACAACAAAAAATAAAAATGCAATGGGTCTACGGTAAACCCCTTCCCCCGTACTTTTCTCCCTGGCTTGTAGTCTACCTTTGTTTTTTCAAGGTTTTATTTCATGCAGGTCCTATACTCAACTTTCGAATTTTTATCACATTTTCACGTTATTTGCAATTGTTTATGACATCGCTGCAATAATCTATTTATGCGTGGGCATCATAAAACACACCGTTAAATATTGTGGAAGACATTTCTATGAGTTTTGTAATGCATTTTTTTTACGATTCCGAAGAGCATATCCTCGATGCCAAGTTATAAATAACAAGAGTGATTCTAAAATTATCTTCAAGTCCAATCGTAATAATTAGCATTTGCGGATGTCTCAAAAAATAAGGAAGCCATTTCCCTTCATTAAGTTAATTAATGTGAACCTACATTTTCTTTTTTCTTAGAGAAGGTTTCCTTTCTACCCAGAATTTGTGTATTTTTAAATCGTTCTATTCTCTCTAAAACGACATGTTGTTGTTGCAAGTATATGTATTACTTTATGCGTGTAGGCGAGTATAACCAGAAGATAGACTAGTGCTTAAGCACGAAATTGCCCTCATTAACGATGGCAATGTGTTCAATATCGCCCATGCACACACACCCACACGTGGGTAAAATAAAGGAGAATTAGAAGAAAAAAATCAGCGAGTTTAATAAATTAAATATCAGCATCGCCTAGGGTCTTTCCTATTGCAAGGTACAAACCGATGAACCGTTTTTCCTGTGTAGTTCTAGGTAGTCGCATTGATATCTAGATCTGTACATAGCGAGTGACTGTGAACTTTGGAATATGTTGATAGGGTCGTCAATTGATCATGAAGAACCCATGTTTACAACTCGAGACCGAACTCCTCCATTCATAGTTATTTCCTGCTGCGAACGAGCACAACCACAGGAGACAGCTCTCGGTGACCTGGGCCGACCTCATTAGCATAATAGTAAACCTGTCAGCCCCGCCTCCGCCCGCCGCACAGACCAATGACAGCCCGAGCTTTCCATGTGCTCCGAGGTTTGTCAAAACATCTGTGAGCCTCGCTGTGCGCGACATTCATTGACGACGTAGTAAAAATAGGTATTTGTAACTGAGCGTTCATATTGATATGCTGCGATACGCAAGACGCACGTGCTTTTTCGTCTCTCCTGTTCGAGGCATCGTCTGCAAAGAAACCCTTTTATTCGGATTTGTCACAAATTACGTGAATCTTGACTCGCTGAAAAGTCTCCTGTTTGACAAGCAGGTATCGACAGGACAGTCAAATTTAGCTCACTTCATTGTCAAGGTGTCTCTTCCTTCAGAATATTGAATTATTTGAAAAGAATCTGACCGTTTTGAACGATTGTTGCAGACGGTAATTTGTCTGCAAGGTGCATCAAGACATTTCTGTTTTCTGGTGGTTGAAGAAATAGTTTGGTCTCTCTCCTGCGAACAGAGCGAACCATTCAACATAGGGGATTTCAGCACGTGATGCGGATTTACCACAAGAAAGGTGAGATTAATTCATTTATTTTCATCGATTCTTCCTAGAAATTAAGTAGTTTAAATACATTTTATACCTCAAAACAAGGTCGCATTTCCCCGACCCCTTTCTACTCAATCAAAGCATGGTCTACTATTTTTCATGTTTGACCCCATCGGGTTTTAGCGAGCACATTCTACAAGTATCTAATCCCCTCTGTCTTCAGAGATATTTGTTTACCTGTTGAAACTGTTCTTTACCATCCTTCTGTGATATTTGCCTCATTCTATTAAATGCACTTGTTATGTTAGCCGCCTGGAAGGCTTTTGTTCAATGTATAAACATGCATGTTTAACGAACCAACATTTATAGTGCATAGTCACCTCAGCTCAGCTAATACACGTTGAAGCGATGCTTGAAAATGCAAATGTCATCTGCGGAATCGTGTTGAGCCAACATTTATTATGAAAGGATGACCGCATTTTTGTGATGCTGGCTCTTTTCCATCACCTATCCAATTCTACGACATAATAACAGGTAAACACTTGGCAAGTCAAACAAGACGCTATTACAAAAACCAAAGACAAATCTTAATCTCGCCTCTCGCCTGTCTGTGAAGGACTTCAGTTTATCCCTTCGAAGTTCAAGTCAGTGCCCAGCCGGGTGACCTGCTAGACATACAAGGAAAATGTATCTAAAAATATTCTGGTACGGCAATGAAAATGCGTGGGTGTTCTATTGGCAATTAGTATCTATTTCTGGAGTTGCCATTAAAACGGGAATACATGCAGAAAATCCGTAAGCATATATGGTTTCAGCATGGTTTCAGTCAAAACATTCACGTCTAAAATAGAAATGATTGCATTCTCAACCATCAATGCCTGACTTACGTCTGTATCCTCGTTATGAGACAATGGAACTCAGTAAGATGCATAAAGCGATATCGAGTGTATTGCTCTCGAATCAAGATTAAGATGATGCGGTTGTAAATTAGATTTTATAGCTTCTGTATGTCATTGTCATTGTGAGGGGTCGGGTATAGTCATGATAGTTATTGGCGTAGAGATAAGGTGATATTGGATGAGTCAGTACTTGATACGTTGATTGAGGGGTGGTATTGCTCAATCGTGGATGATGCGTGGCGATTGTGTGTATATCTTTTTCTCATTTTCTTCGAAGTGTCTCGTGATTGTCATATGGCCATGTGATGATGTACTATTTATAGAAAACACGTCCTCTTTGAAGTCCAATGACCGCTGCTGTCATTAGTACCACACCTTTTGCTGTTGTCTTTGTACTAAGTTAAAACTCAGTCCTATTTTGTCGAAAACATACACAAATGGTTAGTGTCAATATTCAATTGTTCATGAATATACGATTATAAAAAGAAGTGAAGTCGACTGAGCCTGAGCCTGACACGGCACGACGGTCGTCTATAAAATATGAGTAATGAGTCAAAATAGCAGCTACTCAATGTATTTAGGATGCAAGTGCAATTTTCGGAGAAAATGTTTAAAATGATGGTGAAATTGGTGATTACATTATTTTGTGGACAAAAATTAATACAAAATAAAGATCGTCTGAAAAATACGATGAATGGGTTATATTTAGTAGCTCTTTTTTTTACCTTGATATATTATAACTGTAAACACCGTCATTAACCCGATTGAAATGTTTAGGGTATTTGTCCGTTATTAATAATTCATTTTACAATTGCATACAATCATGAAAATAGAAACATGTTAATTGTTATGATTGCTGATCATGTACGGTTGTATTAAAGGCAGGTCACACACAGAAACTAAGGACCAAATTGTAAATATTGGAATCAATTGGGTTGCAATCATACTGTTGATGTCATTGTCACTCCGTGCAGTTCAATTCAACGTGTCTGGTTTTCCCGAGAAACAGTATTTGTCATGCATCCATAATACATGACTGAACTCATTCTTAGTCACTCATTTTGGTGGCCACTGTGCTGTAGAGAGAGATCATCACGATGTGACGTTTCTCTCCTGGTTATTTATTTGCAAATTGGTTTATCCAATCGTCTTTCGTTGAAAGCAAAGAGAATCAGGAGACAGGATGACACATACGTTGATGCTTCAAAGACAAAGGGGTATCTGACATTGGCTTAAAATGGAAATAACAAGAAACAAAAGGAAGCCATATGATCATCACATTTGCGACAAGACAATTGCTAATTATGCTTCGATATTTATAATAATGTTCATAACGCACAGTGACAGTGTGTGTCTATTGAACATGTTGAAATGGATTTGCAAATTAATCGTGTAAACTAAGTCGTGTATTGCATAGAAATGCCATAGATAATTAGCTTCATGTGATGATCAATTAGGTAATAGTGTAGATGAGCTAATCGTAATGAGCTGATATTATTTTGTAAAAGATATATACAGACAGAGATAAATATTTAAATACAGAGAGAGAGATATATATGTATATATACATACGGAGAGAGAGAGATAGAGAGAGAGAGAGAGAGGGGGGACAGTGGAAGGGAGGGAGGGGGAGGGATGGCGATGGTGAGATTAACCGTCTGGTTCAGAGTCGGCTATGGGAGCTATTAATATTCATAAATATTCAGCGATAGCCTTTCCCGATAAAAACCGAGGTCAGCTCGCTAATCGGCAACGTCAACATTGTCCAATATTGTAATAATGAATTGCTTATCTACTACACGACTGTGTTATTATATGTCATTACGGTGTGATAACATCTCCAAAGAGAATTCCAGTATGCATGGAATTTGCAAATGGACTCAAATCCATCACAAATCAAACGAAAATCGTTATATATTCGCCATATTCTAAAAGTGTAAATTGTTATCAGAAGCCTGCATGAAAAAGGTAGTCGAATTAAAGAAGATGGTTCGTAAAGAATGCTTGCATTAAGGGAGCAGGTGATTTTGTTCTGCCTCGATAGCATCTAATTCTTTTCAGCAATTGGGAGTCCCGGAGTGCTTAAATTATTCAGAGTAAACTCAGTTGATATGATATCGTGGCAACCCGAAGCTGTGCCGCATCTACAAGATCTATATTGTTAATTTTTCATTTTCTATTTACGCGATTCTAAAAGGGGCGTACATCGTGTGTCAGGTATTGCGTAGCAATGTGGGCAGCTTGCGTTGAATATCAGCCTTTTCAGGCCCTCTAAAAGCTTCACACGAAAAAAAAAATCCAGGCACAATTTTACTAATGTGGAAAGAATAGCCTGCTCGTAGTAGTGGTTTTGAGCCACGCCTTAGAGTTGGTGACTGATCAAAATAATGTCATCGATTTTGTGTAAATGTGACTTACGGCATTAGAATTTCAGGGTTGGATAAAATGAGTAACCGCGGTAAGAATTAACCACCGTGAATATATCGATTTGTGAATAGTTATGCCATTCCGTCATTATTTGGTCATTTTGGGCTGGTGAAGCATCATTGCATACTAAATTTATAATGCTAACTACCATTCAAACACGATATACCTTCATAACCCGATGGGGATTCAAGGAATTTATAACACAGCGAATAAAAGATGAGTCGTTCTAAAATTACCTTTTGTATAACGCGAATGAAGGTTCGTACAACATTACGTAAAGGTCTTCCACAACCCCATCCCTTTAGTTAGGTAGGTGATAATCGCTAATCAATACGAATTTCCTTTATAGCCCCCTTGATCACCTATTAACTTGCTTTATCATGGATAATCGGAAATGAATTCGAGAACAGTCGTTTATAGTCGGACCAAAGATTTATAGTCGAGCTTGTCTAGAATCACCTTGTCTGGAATCACCTTGTTTAGACTATCCTCTGGCAATGACAGAGGCCACGTCTTTAGCGGTAATCAAATTCAATCACCGGTCTTAATCATGACACCTACTTGTCTCTGAGATGGTTTTAGGTTTAGGTAAGGGATTTCGAATCGTCATGACCACGCGAACATTATTCTGGGCAGTGATGACGCATCACGAATTATGTTTTTTTTTCCTCTATGCGGGGAAGCGCTCCCGAAAAAAGAAAGAAGGAAGTCTGGTTGTATTGACAGTGTTAATATTACCTGAGTTTCCTCCTCGTTATAATTTTGGGGATGACTTTGAATGAGTGTCAGAATGAGCGATGCGAGATTACTTGTCAACTCGTGATAACTACAGTGCACCAAGGACAAATATGAAATGCATCTTCTGCACTTGCTTTCTGAACCTGCTTCTGTGCTTTGACAACCTCTGAACTAAAATATGCTGTTGTTAAATTGATTCCCATTACCTCACATGGCACAATATGTCAAAGATATGATTTGCCAAATCTTCAGCTCTATACGATGATTGGTATGAACTGGGATGTTTGTGCGTTCAATCTCTAAATTTGACCTGAATCGGGGACAGTCTGAACATGCTGTTAATCATCACAAGCCCGATATAATTGTTGGAAAAGTATGGTAAATTAATATAGACCCTTCTCAAACGGTTGACCTGTTAGGAAAATGATGAGAGGTAGGGAAAGAAAGATGTTTACAAGATCAAAACTTCTGGGTTGATGCATGCAGCAGTGGCGAGGCCTAGAATGTAAGTTCAGACAGGGCAGTCCCAGAGTCGTTCAAACCCTATCGAAATTTCTAAGGTGTCAACCATGAAATTGCCTTTCAATCTGTTTCTCAACTCGCACACCCCCTTTTTAAAACCGTGTTTTCAATCAGCATGTTGTCGGCTCATTGTTGAAACCATCCGTCATTCATTTTTGACACCGTATTCTATTTTATTCCATGTTTCGTGCACAAACGTTGAACGCACACTGAACCCTATAATCGCATCAACGTGTTCTCACACTAGATTACGAAATTCTCGGGAAAGAAAATCTCTTTTAAAAAGACGCAATGAATGGAAAATATGAATGAAAATACCTTCGTGTTATATTCATAGAAGCCAATCCATCCTAAATGGTTTTGTTCTTTTGGCACTGGGGTCGCACTGGGAATGATAGGAAGGTTTGAAAAAGGGCTAGATGTGAGATTAATTCGGAGAGAAAAGGTCTGGCATAATCATGATAATAGGAACTCAGAGCCCCGGATAATACTTCGGCCACAATTGAGCAAGTTCATTTAGCGAACACCTAGCCGTACGCTCTTGACATCTGTGTCAGCCTTCCTATTGATACGTGGCATTAAACCAGGAGGATTTATACGCCAAAATGAATATTTACCTGTTTATGCGAACACCGACATTGAACGCGCATGCGCGTAGGACTGTTGACGTGGTAACCTTGTTCTTCGGTGGAGGAATCCTAATGAAATTCATAATCTCTTGACGTTTAATCCCTAAACAGTTAATTAACAGGATCTTGTTTTGCCTTGTTTTGAAGATTCTGCAACTGCACAAAGAAATAATGCCTCGAAGTAGCTATCGACGTGCAGAAAATCATGCATACGCATTGATTTGAATATAGCCAGTGCGAAATATGGTTTAATCAAGAAGAAAGAAAAAAGATTGAGATACAGAGAAAGGAAGAAAACGAAGGGCTTTACCAGGGAATCGAGCGCTTGGTTTTACCCAATTTGTCGATAAGATCTTAAAAATGAATGTCCAAAACGGTGTATGGTCGCTTATAATAATATAGATCTGTATCTTTCGTGGAAGCCCAGGGTCTGATTGTCACCAGTGTCAACGCAACCCATCCACATTTCCTTCTTCCTGATCCTTTTCCTTTGAAACTTACGCCGGACTCGTTTTCTTTGTCTGTGATAATACTTCATCCTGACAAAAGTACTCTCCTCCGAGTTAGTTCTTTTTAATCCTTTTGTCCTGGAAGATCCAAAATCACTATTGTTTTCACGGAAAAGCAACACTCTAAGGCTCCGATTTCAGTTTCACCTGAGCTCGAATAAAACGAAAATGAGCGTATACTATCGGTTCCTGGATGTTCGAAGTACATAATAATATAATTGGACACCGATCCTGCGATGATTTCAAACCATCTGTAAGAGAATACCTTTGACATTTTGAATTCGTGCAGCAGAACAAATAGATATTAATTGTCTAATCGATCAATCCTACTATAAAGTTAACTTTCCCAATATAGAATCAATAAAATGTTATGGCATTAATATGTTCCGTGATCCCTTTTTCCTTCTTTCGATACGGTCACCATTTTCACACGATATTTGAATCTTTGTTCAAACGCATCGCGAAAGAATAGGATTTCATTATCACATTTTCTGTAATTAATCCATGAATGTCATGCCCGCCGTTAGTGAAATCAGATATTTTTCAAAAATATTTGTCATTGATTTGCATATTTAATGATTTATTGCCATTTGCCAAAGTCTCAATCCATATATGTCACCATTACTGCGTGACAATGAACAAATACTAGCTCAGGTGCTCTGTGCATTTCCGTTGCATTGTCTCGTTTGTATGAAGACAGGGGTTTTTATTTTTCGATCTATTTGGAAAGATTTTATTTCTTTCGAATGTATTGATCATCGTTGAAGTCTGCAACAATCGTGATGGGAATCCATCATTAGACGAACTTCTTGACAGCCAACTCTCATTGATAAACAGGAAAGAGACAAGGGGTAGACAACAGTGACATTTTACCTTTTTTCTGCGTTTATTTCTCATGGTGGCTGGGAGAGGTATATAGCCTGGGAGGTAACGCGTGATGTTATCGCATTTACCCCCCCCCCCCCTCCAAACAAAAATGTTTCAAAGCTTTCATAGTTTCATACCAATGTCAAGTGTGTCTATATGGTTTCCATGTTGAATAATCATGTGCTTTTAGATCCATAGGGTTGCACGGGAGTCCTCACATTCGATCGTCTGATCAGATATGAGACCACCATTTTGTAAAGCTTTACAAATTACCATATTTGTTCTATAAAAAGGTGAAACTTATAAATGAGATCAAGTTATGCTGTATTTGTGGGATTAGAAATCATAAAAGTAAAAGCTATTCACAGCCAATGACAAGTTATGGATCAAAATTTTGGAAGTGATATTTCATTTACTTCAGCAGAAATGTACCTCAAGGATACGTCCTTGGCTCTTTGCTTTTCAGTACGAATACATCACCGGTATCGACATGGCACCATTAACAAAAGTCCAACGAAAATATGGCCCCGCTTGTCTGGTTATGATTAATTTAAAACATGTTCCTTTCAAAAGCCATCTCTTTTGAAATGTCGTTTCGATGCTCAGGTCAGGTTGGCAGGGATGATGAAATGATTTTACCGGGCGTTTGGATTTGCAAGACCATTATCCCCAAATTTTAACTGGTTTAATTGACTTCGCTGTCAACACCTTTTAACTATGTTTGGCGTTAGGGCTTACTTACTTACTTACACAAATCTTTAATGGTTTGTTTAAGAATTGCTTGCAAATGAAGGGATTCATTTAAAAGGGGATCAAAGCTGAAAGAGGATAGATAACATATCGAGTAAACATAGGATCAAAGGAAACCCTGCCTAGACAAATTTGGGCGAGGACATACTAGACCAGCTCCGGGGGCATGTTCCTTTTAAACACACCGCTTAAGTTAGGGAAAGCTCTGCATATAATGGGGTGGAATCGTTTTTATTTTCACTTCTTTTCTTTGGTGCATTAAGATAATTCGTCCAATCATTTTCCAGGCGATTCAGCCAACTGGGGACAAGGCAAGATACTTTTCAGGCTCCTCTGATCGGGATAAACGGACACACCTTATGATAGTTCTACCGGTAACAAACTCCCGAGGTCGTCCTCTCATGTGGCGTCTACCAATGTGCCTAGTAACACATTTTAAAATTTTAATGTATAAACGCTTCCTGTACACATTATCCCAACTTTTGAACAGAAGTTAAATATCGTTTTAAGAACAAGAAGGCGGTTCTGAATTACTGTCGGCAAATGGTTTTGTTTGCCAGCTTATCCAAAATCCACGAAACCGAACATTAATTTGGTTCTCCTGAACATCATTAATTTTCTTGAGTCACCTCCAGCTTCCGACAGGTATGAATTCACAAAGGATAATTCTCGCACAGAAATGTCAGAATGGCGTAATTATGACAGCTATAAAGGGAGGGAACATATTAGCCCGCAAAGGGGATTACACTTATCAATAGATGTTGTTGCATTCGGGATAATTACGACCCATTATAGTTTGCCTGAAAATTGGGCTATTGACAATAGCGTAAACATGGATCAATGCTTTTAGTTTACTTTGTTCAAATCGGCGTATCGGCAGCGGGGCAATTGTAGGACCATGATGGGTAATTACACCAACCATACCCGCCCTGGTGGTATCAAATCGTCTCCTTTGGTCTTTAGATGCCAAATCAATTAGCGAAATACCCAGTTGGTTTGGCCATAGAAATCAAAAGGAGGTGGGATTGAGCTGTAATGAGGCCGTTAAACCGTTTTGTCTGCCTCCATTTTTTTTCAATTTTGTTTCTTTTAGCCGCATGGGTGAGCGTTATGATGTAAGGTAATATTAAATCTAGCCAAAGGCAAGACCCGTGACCCGGAATGGGGACATGGTCAGCTGGTCAGTAATCGGACATCAAGATGATCTAATCTCTTTCAAAACTTGTCAGTCTCAGTCTCATCTCCTGTCCTTCGTTCCCCCCTCTGGACTCACTGTCTCTAGCTAATGATCTGTAGGTAATTTTTGGTATCAAAGATTTCCCCTTTTTGTCTTCCACTGAGTTACCCCATGGAATAATAATAATAATAAAATGTCTAGACAAATTAAATCTTCTATAAAATGAAGAGATAACATTTAAGTAAGAAACAACTGCTAACGTCGATTGCCATAAAAAAGGCTGGATTATTAAAGTAATGAAACACGATTTTAGCTACGCCCTTGTTTGAGGTTTTCTTTTGTACTTGCACGACCCCCTCCCCTTCCCCCACCCCTCACTGCTGTTACTATTGAATACTAAACGTCTCGTTCCCCGGGCCAGCTTTTTTACTCACATGTGGCGCCGCGTGTTGCCGTTTATTCGTTTGCCACACCCCTTCGACAACGCCCACTCCGCCCTTTCTCGACTTCCCAGCAGCTTCTGCAAACATGGCGTTCTCCCTTTTTTTGTTGGGGGGGGGGGGGGGGGGGGGTGAGGGCGTAGAGGGAATATAAAACAAAAACATTATTGTGAATCGGGTGCAAGAAAATTCTTAACGTCGATTGCCATACAAATTGCTGAAGTTGCTCTACATATTTATTTCCCCAAAAGACTCAAGTCATGTTGAGGCCACGTGGAGGGTATTTTGTTCCATTCGTTGCTGTATTAAAAATAGTACAGCTAGTGATTGCCATGCTAGGATAGCTCTGTTATCCTCTTATACTTATAGCCTAGATCCGACTAAATATCAACATGATCAAGGGAATATCATTTCAGATGTATGTTCAAAGCATGTCGTTATTTCGCACAAAGTAAGATATTAGGCAGTGAAATACCAAATACCTTTGAATTCTACAATGTCACACCATAAACAAAACTCCCAGTTAGTGGTCATTCTGACATTTTCGGATCCTTTTGTACCTTACTAACAATTTCGAACCGCCAATGAATCATTACATGCCAATTAGATAAGCAACCTATTTACCACAGTAATGACAATAATATTTTGTGGCAAGGCGTTCAATTCTGTATTGACAAAATACCCGTCATAATCAACACATGTGTCAAAATTATTCCGTTTCATTTATCACAATGCTGCGGAGTTCTTCGAATTGTCACCAATTCTCAAATCTTGTACTTCTCTTTCGTTATTCAATGACTCAGTCCAGATCAAATAAAGAAATCATATTCATTTGTTGTGGTGATTTGAATAACTGGGGACGAGTTGTCTATGACACAGATCGAACAATCGAATGACACGCCGATGATCTGGTTAGTCTTGCTCCCAGGCTTAGTGAACCTCCAATCTCTATCAAAGTATTTTGGTAATACTATTGATTATGGAATTAATATGCTGCATCTTCCCTACCATTTGCAGGTGGATTGAAGTGGGCTTAGTGGTCGACTCTCTTACGCCAGGGTTCGATTCCTGGCTGTGTCTTTTAAATTCGGATGGTGACCTTAAAGGTCTCACCACAGACCGTGAATCATATAACAGCGAACCAGGGCCCCATTTCATAAAACTCGTTATCACTCACAGGTTCAGATAGCTGTGATAAGCTACTGAACTCGTGTCATTTGATTGGCTGAGAGCAAATTTATCACATAAATTGAGCATTTGTTATCGATAACGAGTTTTATGATACATGACCCTGATAATTACGCTCTGCAGAGAAATATGCATAAGTACACATCACATGAAGAGAGAGAGAGAGAAACAAAAAAAAAAAAGGGGGGGGGGTCTTTAGATGCCAGGTGCTTGATTCTAAATCTAGGGTCAACAAACATTAATTTTATTCGTGAAAGGGCGAGAATTCAAATATCCCAGGAGCAAGACTATCACCAGGTAGGCAAGACGGTGTGTCGTGGATGCCCGTGTAGTTAGTTGTCTCGGATAATAATGGCTTTGATGATGAATCGATGCTTTATCCACGAATTTCGAGGAAACTTGGGGATTTAGAACATGAGTAATGGGATGACGTAAACGTGACCTCCCTCTATGTTGAACAGCAAATCAGGGCAAATAACAACAACAGTACAGTATATAAACAGGAATAGCCTGTCAAAAGAGCCAACATCACTTACTGATAATTAAACAACTAATACACATATTGTAAGAGAAACATTGATTTGATACGTTTTGAAATGTGTATTTGTATACTATCTATTGTACTTACCATCCATGTCCTGACCTGACATAAAAGATCGGCAGTGGTGTTGATAAATCGAATATTCCATTTTCATATGAAAGCTTTTTGGGGGAGGGTTCCATTAAAATAATTATAAAAACACTCTTCGGATGAGTAACAGCCCTCATTAGCATGATTATGTCACCCCCATTTAATAGTTACACCTGAGTCCACGTCGGCTCCATCTTGGAATCAAAGCATACACGTATCGTGACGTCATTTCTCGAAAATAACCAACTATCGCCTTCCATAGAATCCAAATGATTGGTTGTGTATCACATTAGATAAATATTGATATATTTTTCTCCCTATTATACGAAATTTGTCGGTAAACCCCAAAAGCCTTGCCTTCGGCTATTTATACTGGAATTTAGGCAAACACGTCTTTAAATGGTTAGCTTGCAATTAGAATCATGTAATAGAGCGTGTAATCTTGCCGCGTACAATACAATATTTAGTTCAGTAAGAATTTAAAAACAGGCAGAACAACCAGATTGAGAATGTGATCATTGAATAACAAGTTTGAAAGTAGAAATGAAAATGGAGGTAGAATGAGACAGACAAAGGTAAAAGAAACAACACGACATGAAAAAGGTGAGAAGAAAACTTGGGTCGGTTCCGGGGGGTTTTGAAACGAATTGATACCTGACGTTTATACAATAAGAACGATAAGAGAGAAAGAAAGAAAAAGTGGTATTTGGGCCCGCGGCTTATCGTACGGCCACACAATAAATGATCATTTCCCCCGAGCAATATAAAAGCGACAATCATAATTTGAACTACTGCAACAAAGGAGGTACGTCCGGTATACAAGGTAAAGAGACATGGAATCGGAGAATGGAAAACAATCCCCGTGAATTATCATAAGGAAGATAAAGAACAAAATTGGGGAGTTGTCAGTTGATCAGGTGGGAAAGAAAAGGATTGGAAATAAATGTACACAGAAATGAAAAAATGAAATAAAGGAAAAAACAAACGTGACACTGACAGTGAATAACAATATTGGAGTAGTAGTGTAGTAGATGAAAAGAGATAGTAATGGAAAGATGGTGAGGAATAAGAAGGACACATGTACTTCAATTTGATGAAATCTACTGACTTTATGGTTTTGATAAGGAATATGTTTCAATCAACGCAATTATATCTCTATCGCTTCTCCGCCGGCCATAAACAGGCCTACCTGTTTCGGCGCAATCTTCATCGTTGAGGATTTAAACAGGGGTAATAAAACCACCCAAACAGCTACCCAAACGCACCCCTCAATTGACTACCACGCTCCTATGTTGATTGATCTGTCCACGTATTGCTACAAAAAAGCTTTAGTCACCCATTTTCAGAATTGTGACAAATTTCTGCTGAATTTATCCTAATTATAGCATGGACCTACGTAGTAACAGAGTGATCATAAATTCTGTGATATACCCGCATCTCTCAATTATTATATCACGCATTAATACTTGTTATTATCTTTATTTACGCCATATTGACATAGCGTATGTCGATATATATTAATTGAATGACTCTTCTTGGAAATCTACAAGGAAATATCATCTTCGCTCATGAAATGAAGCAAAGAGTACTTTCACTCTGTCTAGCGTAATGACCGTTTTATTTTAGTATAATCACTATATAAACAACAACCAACCAAAAGAGAATAATGATGATGATAATAACAATAATGAGAATTTGTAAAGCGTCATACTGCAATACAGTGTACATCAATCAAATCATTAGGAGTAATATAAATTAAAAAGTTTACATGAAATATGCGTAAATGACATAGATGAAATGTGAATACATTGAATTCATTGTGCATTTAGCGAAGTAGTAGCCCTAGATTTACCTCTGGCTACTAATAATGCGTAGATGCCCCGAAGTAAAAAGCTTGTCATGGTGTTGCAATACAAAAAAAATATTAAAAATAAAAATGACAGATTACCCCACCACCCTCAAATGGCACTTCCTCCAAAGATTTTTTCTTTAAATTCCCAAGTATTCCGTCATGTCAACATCAACGCCGTTTAAATTTGTCTTTCCTGAACGAGGGCGTGATGGTCTTAAAAGGCGACATCTGACAGGTACAACAACTGGTTTGATAAATGTTTGTTCAATAGATCCCAAGCTTTGGGTCAAACCCAGATCCATCTTAGTCAGTTTTTGAAAAGGCGAGAAAGAGAAACTAGGGCGAGCTTTCCATCAAAAAATAGAAATAGAATATGATTTTGAAGAGTTAAGTATATAATGAAGAAGAAGAAAAAACGGTGATAATTATTTTGACCCTGTCCGCATTTCGTTATGATAATTGAATGGTCAAAGTGGCGGTCAAAACTATGAAGATAAATATTTGATTGAGGTTAGCCTGTAGGTGAAAGAGAGCAAGGAAAATGCTATTAAGATGACATTTGAAGAAAAATAATAATGGGGGAAATTGTGTCGTGATTTGTAATGGGGAAAAAAGTGAGGTCGTGTTTTGGATTGGATACAAAGCGACATCTAAACCTGAGTGTGATTTTGATCTGCAAGTGAAATAATGATTACAAAAGCAATGCTAATCCTTGTGAATTGAAAGTGCAAAGTAAATGTTATCCACAATAATTGACCAAGAGGATTATTAGTAAACCCTTTGTCTACTGGAACCGAGTGGTCCCTGTATTAAAGCCTATAGGAATGAGAGAATCCAGAAGTTAACAAGTTAAGGAATAGCTGCTACAGAACAGGGAACGGACATTGAATCCTGGCCATGAATCCATTCCGACTGCATATATACCTTACCCAAAGTAAATTGATATGCCTTGTTGCAGTTGAAGTGGAACGGAAACGATTGCCGCCGAGGTCAGCTCTTCATGAAAATTGATACCTAATCTTGTAGGTTTATACCCGCAATTCTGACACCAATTTTTTAGATTCATTCATCAAAAGGAAGCGAAAAATTGATTGATTTTCACAATTTTGTTCTGTGTAAAATAAAAGTGGGGTATGCCCGTATATTCCCAGCCCGTGTTGATCAGTTTTCTCTGTTTTCTCAAGTATATGTTTACTTGAATCATATAGACCTTCTGAAAGCATGCCCGCATATTTCAAATCTTTGTGATATGAATTGCTCATGCTTCGGGTTCCATGCAAAAGGCCATTGTGTGATGCATAAAATTATGCATTAATATTCCAAGCATCTATACCAATGTACTCTAGGAAGATGTACTCAAATCATAAATGCAACCAAATGAACGTTGTATCGAACAAGTGTTTTCCTCGCGGTAAAAGATACAAAGGAGTGATCCATTTATAACCATGACAGCATCTAGAAAAATAAATGATGTTTGCCATGCTTTCTAATACTGACCTAGCACCACGTGCAATTCTGATGATTATACGATACCTACCTGAAAAAACCAAAGCCAAGGGATTAATTAAGTCTCGTTTGGGCTGGACGATAATTAGAATTACATTTTCCGTTGGTTTCGTCGAGCCCTCGCGTGTTTATTGACGAAATAATTCAAACACAATCCAACTGCGTGGCATTTTTGGCACATATATGAAACAGACTCTTGACTAGACTTTGAGTAAATACCAATCAAAAGATTAATCATTATGAAGATCACAATTCACTATTTAATGTAAAAAGTCGATCTGTAAACGTCCCCTAATAAACGAGATAACAGTGATATCACAGAATGGTAATCAGTGATAATGGTTGGTTGAGATTGGCATGTTATATGACCTGGTGTAAGAAAGGGAGTGGCCGGCCGCACCCTAAAACCCCCCTTTGCATGCTCTTATTATAAGAGGTGTCAGTTTCATATGTTTTAGTTTAGCCGACATAAGCTTTTGACTAATGACGGGTAATGTCAAAATGAATGCTCTTGCGATACGACCCGTCACGTCATTTCGCACGATTGGCAAATGTGTACACCGTCGATTCAAAGTCCACGTAATAAGGACCCAGACTCTGCACCAAACATAAATATTAACATTGCAGTTGTAGTTTCTCTTTCATTACCATTCCTTGGCTCAAGTCCAAATTCTTTGACACCAAATCCTGTGACTGAATGTGAAGGACATGATCTGCAGGCACAGACTTTTGACACTTGAATACAATTCCATAAAGTCTTGAGCACAGACCTATTTGTTCAATGTCGGTATCTGTCAGTTCGTTGTGTAGTTGACCGTACAACCGTGGACGTAGGTCCATGGTACAACCAACGTTTCCATCCCTTATAAAAAATGTTCATTTGTTGTGCCGCCCTGATGACCATATCAATATTTACGGCAATATAGTTCGAATATAATCGAACAGTTTGTATTGCCAACACCACAATCACCGGTTCGGCATTTTTTAGGGGCTGAAGAAATACCATTAAACACTGATAGCTCGCAATGTCGAGATAAACTAAGTCAAGTTGGATATAAAGACGTAATAAATAATTTGCCATTAAGGATCTATTTATGACCTGTAAATTGCTAACCGCACTTATTTATGACAACAGTCTACCTGCGACAAGCGCCTTCGCTAAACATTACCTTGTCATTTAATGCTTGTAAGGTGGGAATAAAAACGTACGGATGTATTTGACAGTGAACTATATATGAGTGTCGTTAAAGTAGAGTTAAATCAGATGCGATAAAAAGGCATCATCAAACGAGGTTTACCGGGGCTGTATAAAATCAGAACCCAGTATTACAGTTCATGGTCAATGTCCCTTTGCCAAACCTCCCTCAGAATCAACACCATTACCCCGCGCGCTGAAATTTGTTACAATTGCAAGTGATAAATCGAGTCACCCTTCTCCCCTGCAGATGTGTGATAAAGTCTGATTTAAATCGTCTGTCAACTTCAGAAGGTAACCTTTGGGATACCTTGGAACGGGGTGAAGTTCGGGGAACTTTTCTGAGATAGGCTCTTTACAGACGTAGCGCTTATGTTCCCGCATTGGCAAAATAATCATGATATCATACTGCAAGGATTAGACGATAAGCACGATACGTGAATTAGGATTTCCATGATAAGAATGAAATGTTACTCCCTTTGCCTCCATATTTATATGATTTTATGGAACGGTTTATGGGACGTGCTCTCAATTTTTAAGAGTTCAAACATCTAATTTTAATGCTGTGCGAATGATCTGCGGCTAGCAGTCTGGCCCTACTGCCACTGGCAGTTGGACGCATGGGAGAAATCAGAACTCAAAGTTTGGGAAAGAGTTCATTATTATCCATCGACCAGATGTTGAGCTGTTTTAGTAAGGGGTGCACTGGGAGGGGTAGGGGTGTTAGAGGGGTGAAGGGAAAGGTACAAGGAGTAGGGGTTACTCGAGTTCAGACCAGAGGTTCAGTATACTTAGGCCCAGAGGTGTAGATGTGAATGGAGTGGCGTTGATGATTTTCCTCTTTTTTTGCAGACGTCATCACGAATAGCACATTTCTTTGACGATCCCATCACGCACGAACAGAATTGAGACATGAATTATGATTTATTGTATCTAATTTAAGAGTGGTTGCACTTTTAACCTCTGCTCGCTTGTGTCAAGCTGTCACTAAAAAGTGCAACTAAATTTTCTTCTTGCTTAGCTGTACTTTAGTGTGGTCATGCCTGACTAGCGTGTTCTAAAAGCGTTGAAGAGCTGAAGAAAAGGACAAGATGAAATCATGTTATTAATTTCTTTTTTTAATTTATATTCAATAACATTTTAACTTAAAGTCACTGAGTAGTCGGCTCTCATGGGGAATTCGACACCGTTCGGGTGTTTACCCAATAACAGGTGTTGTCAATCACCAGGGTTAGCCTTGAGTTTTATGACCATTGGACCTTATGTAATGCTTTGATTTGCCCGAAGACTCTCGAGCTCTCCGAGAGATTAGGGGGTAATTCTTGACTGGACTATGGGTTTGCTGTGTGCAAATTTGTACCCCCATTAATGGTATTTCCACCAAGTCTGGTGTCAGCGAATTATGGCCTTCTGTACATGGAAACTGGCGATCCACTCCCTTTAAACTCAAAGCCCAAAGAACCCTCAGTGCTTGTGAAGTGTACACTACTCACCGAAAAATCTATATATATTGTCTAAAATGTATAGGTCTACATGTATTTCGTTAATTTGGTGAGCTAAGCTGGTGTATCGAGTGAACTGATAGACCTTAAGAAATATAACCTATGAAGGCAAAGGAATCACTTTGGAATGGCACGAATGTCAAGAATTGAGTGTATTGTGATTTTCTTTTTATTCTGGATGAAGGAAGAGGGGAACTTCTTCATTGGTATAGTTTGCATGGATGCTCTGTGGTGCAGTGCAGTAGCATCCATCCCCCAGTTTGACATTTCTATATTCCATGTCTTGGGGATTAAACCTGGCTGGCACTATAGTCGGACATACCTACTGCCATCTCAGGTTCCCGCTCGTCGTGAATTCCAGGTCCGAAACCCAATCTGGAGCCACGCGAGTTGGACCAACAATGGCCCCCGTTACTGACCCCCTTGGAGGGTTCCACTCACGCGTGGTATCCTCTTTAGAGTCTCCTCCGATGACTGATGCACCCCTCTGTCCATCCTCTTCCCCATCATCCTCATTGGACTCTTAGGATCACATTCTGGAGAAAATATTCCATACAGTGTCGGGTTTCAATCCAAAGTTACTACATAGCCGTCTTGAGGAGTCACGTGTGTACAATATATCCTTCTGTGTCACCAAGGAGTTATTACACTGACCTCAATATTTAGGCCCTTTTTGTGCTTTTGGATTAAAAAACACACTTAAGGTACAATTTGTAAAGAACCTTCCTTACGAATCTCTTCATCAAAATGAGATTCTTAAATATATCATTGATATGGGATAGACAATTGATCAAGTTCAACTTGCGAAACAATTATTACGTTTTTCTCGTTTTCTTTACCATATCAGTTTGTGACCGTTTCTCTTTTCTGCAAGATAAAGCAGTGCCTTCCTAATGTTACTTTGTCTGATTTTTTAGAAGAAAAGAAATACTAATACTTGAACGCATACAAAAATGAACATCATCGCGGTAATTCGTAAAATGGAGGACGGGAAAGGATGTTAGTCTTTGATTAAAAGTAAATGTTGAACAGTATGGCATAGCATGGTTTGAGCTTCCAGTGAACATGGGTTCGTATGAGACGTTATTTTTGGAATCTGCTTCACCACATGGTGCCTACCACTGCGGCAAGATCGATTATCAATAGACGTTCATTTCAATATTTTCAGGGAGAGATCTGTTTACATAGGGGTAAGGCCGCAGCAGGTAAACGGTGGGAAAGCCCCCTCATGTCAAAATCAACGCCGTCGCCACGAGTTCCCCTTGCCTTAGCACAAAAGGATCCAGAAAAGTGTGATTGAAAAACTGTCACATCAAAAGCGTCATTTTGCGCTATTGTTTTTTATCAGAGTTTTTCTTCGTTTGTAGTCTGGATTTGAGCACACGGCTTGTGTTTGCACGAGAGATAACACTCGGGTCGCTTCTTTTTGTTCGAAGGAGTGAGCACCATTCACTATCTACACTTTACCCGCAATGGGACAATGCCTTCTCTTCCAAGCGCATTGTGATTTCTTCCAGCTGTTACAACGCCCAACCAAATTGAAATATAAGTGGAACTTGCGCCGTTGAAAAATATGTTTAGTAACTGATACCGCGTCGAAAACCGGGCTCTAATTTTGTCGCCATTTTGTTTTCATTCAACATCGGTCTTTATTTTATTTTTATTTGAGAAGGGAGGCTGTCAACAGGCTCTTTGCTGCACCGGCTGCTACAATCCCACGAGGGGGCATGTCAATGGAGAAGTGGATAGCAGCCACAACCCCGCAGCGAAATCGAGTCTGCACCAACGTTGATTTTTGACAGTTGAACAATTTGACGAGGTTTCCTTTCGCGCGCGTTTTAATTTCTTTGATTATAACTCCTTTTTTCCAAGTCGACCCACTCTTCTTCAAATCTGTCGTCTGCTCTGTGACTGCAACAAGACGCGCGAATGAACAGGAAGTTCCAATTCTCCTCCCCTTATACCTTTCGGTAGGGTTTCCGGTCGCTCGCGCGAGTGTTTCTACCAAGATTAGGGACCCACACCGCCTACTGTAGAACAAAAACAATAACATAAACACTTTAACACCCTAAACTTGAACATGGGTCCACGTTTTTCAGCAGCCAGTCGCGTGCCCCCGACACAGACAATGGTGGGTTGAGCCTGCCGCGTGTTGGGGGCGGAAACGACACATCATGGCTGGGTTCATGGGGAGCATCGGTCAAGCGGCTAGGGGTGGTGTGATAAGAGTTGCTTCAGGGTTGGGGGTGGGGGCAAGGGCAATAATTCGTCTTGGTGGACTCCCCATGAAGACAATCACCACCAGGTCGATTACCTGACAGCGAGGCAGAAGGAAATTGGACAGTTAGCGCCCTGCTAAGGCGTTCACAAAAACATCCTCTCACCATCACCTCCTTCTGCAAGCTAACAATCTCAGAAAAGTCTAATGACATGAAATTAACTCCACTTATTGTCTCATCTAATGTATACTAATTGGTGACAAGGTGCGTTTATGACAGCGAAGACACTTAGTCACCAACGGTAATACCCAGAAAAAGGCGGGAGAACAGGATTTGTTCCTCACCTGTATTTCTTGAGACTGCTAATTTTCTTGACAGCTTCCCCGAATCATTCCAGATTTCCACCAAAACCCTGTCTGAGCCAACCGTCTAATACAAGGGGTGCTCTACTCTGTACTCACTTGCCTTTGCGAGATCTGTGACAGTATACAAATGCAAAGAAACATCGACTTTTGATTCAATGTATGATATTGGAAATATTCGCTAAACACAAAACATTGATATGAAAAGGAATTGCGGACTTTCAAGTAAACAATAAATTCCAGTCTCATCAGATAGCCGTTGATACACACAGGATGATATACTCATCCGCCGATAAAACATAATGCTGACATGATATAGCAAGCAATGGTACGCAAACAGTGCCGTACAATATTCGTCTTTGGCCAATGTTCACCTACTAGGCCTATTGTTTACTTGCCAGACGTTCCACAGAAGGAAATTGGGACTTGGGAGTTTTGATGAGAGCCAGGAAGCCCTCTTGACAAGTTTTGAAAGTTATAGGGTGTGCCTATGAATTACCTACAAGAAAGGGGATATCCCTACTGAAGGACATATGCGATGACGTAATGCATGTCCACTGTTTCCCTCTGACATTAAACATCTCATTAAATGGTCATTCCACAGTATTTCCATCAAGTATTGTGACATTTCCTTTTTTTAATATCAATACAATGTGCTTCAACAATCATCATGATTCATTTCATTTGTATATAAGAGTTGTAATAAAAATTGAACGAAAGAGGAAGGAAGGATACACAGAACACACTTTGCAATATAATTATAAACAAAGAATAAAGTCTTAGTAGAAAATAGTACATAGACCTTTGTTTGAGTTAGGTGTATTATACTCCTCCATTTATGGGCAAAACGGTCCAATGATGGATGTTACAGCTGCAATTTTTTTGTTTTTGTTTGTTTGTAAGATCAATGTTTCAACGTAAATGTTTCAAAACTAAATTTCGAAAATGAATTATTCCTATCGTGTTTTTTTTTTAATTTGGAAATTACAAAGAGAACCTAATCAAAGAGAACATCGAAATTAAAGTTTCCAAAGCTGCCCAGTCCCTGGTTTGGTCATGCAGAATATGGGCTGTCGTCGCGAATTTCGGTTTCGTGTTTCTTCTTTATAATTATCTATGTTGCCCGTAATGGATTATTTCATCTCATTCAAGTATTGCAAGAGATATCATGACTCTAATATCTTTTTAGGAAATATATGCGAATTAATTAATTTAATTTGACGATATATACCCTCTTAAAATTAAAAAAATGTGTTCGTATCCGTCAATCATAGCAGCGAAGACATGGTAGACCCTTGTTTCGCTTTTCCAATGGGGGTAACATTAGATTAGTTTAGAACACTGGGTCTGAGGACGGGTAGAATACATTGTGATTGCCGTCAGGTATTGTTTTTCCGATTACCGTGACACGTGCCAGGCGCGCGCCACTAATTACTAAGCTGAAATAAATACCCAAATTGTTAATCTAAACCGGGTTTGGAGAGTCATTGCCGGAGGCTCTTTGTACGTCAGCTGGTCATACGCAGTTAAAAACAAAAGGTGAACTGAAAATCTCGTTTGTAATCTCGTCCGCCCGCACTTTGTTTGCATGAGGTGTGTGGACAATGCCACACAATGCCCCCTGTGTAGTCTGAACACGCATTATAAACATCGAATTATTCTGGCCTTCTTGTCGAGATGATTATTTGTCACAGGATTGTTCGATGAAGGGGGCATATCCTAGGGAAAACGGGTTTATATAAGTATCAACATTTTGTCGTGGCAGTGCGGCATGGGCTTGGCTGAGGTTGTAATTGTAAGAACAGTAGAACAAAAGAAAGGGGCATGATAGGTAGGCGATCGGGGATGTGCACTGAAACCGATTATAAGCAGAACGTTATTGGATTAATAAGCCCTCGGAGAACTGCCTATGTGAGTTTGAGTTCGGTTTCGTTGAGGAAAACAATTACCCAAAAAGGGAAAAATATAAAATCCATTATGCTAGAGAGTAGACAAGGTAGATTCCAAATTGCAGCCTTTGTGAAGGTATTCTCGCAGTTTATTCAATCGATTGAAGTGGCACAAAGCAGAGGAGGCTGCCAGTGGTAGACGCAACACGTGTTCAATCAACCTCTTTCCCCATGTCCTCATAATACCGATAGTTTGCAAGTCTTGGTGACAAGTGTGGAGTGCGAACGACATTTTAATTACAAAAACAGTGCTCTGATTTTATTTTAATGAAGCCATGAGCGCGACCAAATTCCGCCTGAGCGTCGAGCCTCTCGATCCCGTCGATTATATTATGAATAATATTTAATAAGATTACAACCTTCTTTGTTCCTACTTCTGTGCTTTTATATTTTAAGAGTTGATGGGGGCTTTGGAAGGTGTTATTTGACGGGCTGCGAATATTGTTTGTGGGTAAATGCGGCTAAGATATGCCACAGGCCCCCTTGATTGGCACTTGCTTCGAGTTTGACACTTGCAGTGCTATTCTGGACCGATTGTCTTCGTGTCCTGATTGTGACTTGGCAGAGGAGAGACCTCGGTTGTCAAGGGAAGACGATTCGGCTTCTAGGATCTGACACGGAATGTTGAGGAGAATAACAGGGTTCAATGTTATCTGTACTGCTTTGTCATTATGTCATCACAATGGACAACATTAATGAGAGAATGGAACAACGAAAGGGATTAACCCAGTTAGTTTGAAAATAATAGACGTTTAAAATCTGGGGTTTAGAGAGGAAGGGAAGAGATACAATCGGGTATATTCGAGAAATCATAGGGCGGTGGGGCCCCAAATATTCTTATCGATCTTTTGATATTATTTTGCAAGGATGCAGGCTGGGAAGAGGGATACTTTTCATAATCGGGAGTAGTGTGGTGTGTTATGCTATGAACAACGGAAGATGCATGATAGTACTCAGCTACGGTGCGCGAGATGGAATATACATTTGTATTATATCCCAAGAGTATCATACATCATAACATGTTGGAGACGCCCACCGAATGCCCCATGTGCACCTGACAAGTAGTATAATCAATGCGTGCAAACATCAGGTTGAAAACGGTTGAACTACCAACGCCTGTTGGTTCTAATGTAATGGCTAAGCACAGCGAATGGGAAAATCTACACTTGATTTACAAAAGCTTGGCGACCGTGAACTGTGGTTTAGTGGTCCCCTACTCGACAGTTCTTTTGGAATCTCTTACTCACAAAACTGACGAAAGCCACACCCTACTCAAATATGAGGCACGCGGTATATCAAAATATTGTTCTCGATAGAGATTTAGAACATCACACTTCGATATTATTCCAGATTTCTACCAGCACGTGTTCGCTTTGTACTTCTTAAACGATAATTTGGGTTCTCGTTCGCTTTGTTCAGGTTCTTTTTCGACACTTTACACATCATAAATACAAAAAAGAAAAGAAAAAACGGGGGGGGGTGTAGAAATTAGAATTTGCAATACTGTACCACATCGATTTTAATAAAAGGTACTTAGTTGTTAAAATGACCACACAATAATTAATAGTAAACTTGGTCCTTTATGGAGACTTGAAATCGACACACCCCAAACAATCACTCACACCAGTCAAACTGGGTGCCACCCACGTGTTCCCCAAGCATCTAGTGCTGGTTTTAATCCGAATGATCAATTTGCCTCTTCAATACGGTGCCGATTCTTTGCCCATATCCATCACCTTATCAAAACATACGGGTCGGAAAATGTTGATATCGAAATTCGTCATGTTTACTCCTTGAATTGGCAACACATGGGCGCGTCAATGAGATTTGTGTTAGTATGTTCAGGCTCAAGTGGTGGCGTTCACAATGTGTAATGTTTATCGAAACCGTCTCCTCCACCGTGTTTAATTAGGCAAATCATAAGCTCTTTCAGAGCAAATGAGAAAATGGGGAGAGAGACTAGAGTAGAGAGAGAAAGGTGGGAAGAAAAAGAAAGAGAGGTGGAAAAAGAGGGAGAGAGAGAAGGAGAGAAATAGAGATAGAGAAAGAGAGACAGAGAGAGACAGGCTGGAATAGAGAGAGAGAGAGAGAGACAAGGGGCAGGGGGTGTGGGGAACACATGTTACAGATTTTTTAATTGGCTCATGTTTGTTCTTTTGGATTGCATCGCGTTGGCTTTGCAGATACCCCCGCAGTCTCGATATCTCAATAAAAGTTTGCATAACCAAAATTTGATCATGACCACAAATTAATGATTACTCCACGATATCAAGAGGAGTGGTTAGCGACTTGAATTGATATTAGATGCATCTCACGCCTGTTCCTGGACAGCAATATCCTATTCGGTTTCTGATTGTGAGCCTCTTGACCATGTTTCAAAAGTAATGTGTCATCAATACATCCTTTATCATTATTTGCTACCAGGAAATCACGATAAGACTCAAGTCAAGATAACATTATGATAACTCTTGAAACAAAAATTGTAATTTGAACATGAAGTGCTCGATCCCGGATTTGGAGAAATCAAAAGATGATGTCATATAGCATGCGTTCTGTCTATTTTTTTTGTGGGCAGTTCCTTTAGGAGTAGACATTTCTTTCGAATGAAAGGTGGTGTCATGATTGGGACCTATCGATTTTTTTTTTCACATCGAAAGAAATTTCTCTATTTGACGTGGACAGGTCGGAGACATGTTCCTTCTGTTCTGGAGGACACATGCACCATGCTAATAAATTAACTGACCTGTTCATATGTCCACGTGCGCAATGACCCCTTTCTGTGGTTCCCATTCAACCGGGGACATTTAATTTCAATCAATGATTTTTATTCCATCCGACCCTTATCATGAATAGTTGACAATGCCTCTTCCCGATAGCTAATTTCAAACACTTATTTTAGCCATGACATGAAGTCATTACATCAATAAAGAAATGGAAAAGTGAATAAAGTGGAATAAACATTGTCGAATTATCGTCGCCCTCTGTCTAGACCAGAGAAAAAGAGGAGGTATAATAGTCCGGCTATTCATGGGGTAAAATTATCGGGGAGAGCAAAATCAGAAAAGCTCAATTGACATGATTGAGGGCGGCCCAAGGACGTGATCTTTATGTAATCTGTCATACGAGGTCCACATTCCCTTAGATTGGCAAGGAATCCGTGTCGTATTCTTTACTAAGGTTCCTTCTCCTAAGACCGATGGATGCTGTTGGGAAGTAGAATGGCCTATAAAACTCGACTCCCCATGTCGAAGAACAAAGCCAAACTCCGCCACCCTGACACACAGGCATTGTCCTGTCGCGCCAACATTGGACCGTCCGAATAGATCCCGACCGGTTTTTTCACTCGTTCATTCGGCGGAATCTCCCGGGGTAATTGAGCATGCAATCGTCTAGGGACCCGTTATATCAGGTACATTGTATAATAGCGAAAAACAACACGGGATCGTATGAATGGGACCAAGGTTAGAGAGTAATATGAAAGCAATGAAGAGAGACCCGGTGGTATAGATACAGGTATACCATAATACCAGATAGTCTTCAGGCTTCGTCAAGCAGAAGGATGGTCTTTCATCACTTGTCATAGCCGTTTCTCGTCGCACCCCGCACCGCCTGTACACGGCAAGGGGTCTCACACTCTTTTAAATCTCTCCCATTTTCTGTCATTCCGATCTGGTTGGACCCCTCCCTGAACAATTGGGTTCAACTACAGGTTCCTGACTCGCCTGTCCATCCAACCCGAACTATTCCTAAAACATTTATTATTCTATGATATTTAAAAAGTTCCTTTTGAATGAGTCGTGGATGAAAATACACAAGGTATTATTGTATTCTTTTGTTATTTTAACAATGTTATTTTCTCAAGTAAAAATAATGATTCAATGAGTAAGATGTTATACATGCAGAACCTAACTGGATGAGATAATTCGGCAAAGAGAGATAGAGATCGAGTGAGAGAGAGAAAAGGGGGGGGGGTGTAAATATTCGGGGAAACAGATTTCGAGCACGTTTCATAAGGGAAATATAGTTATGTTTATTGGAGATTTTTAAATCTAGTGATTGAAATATTAATGAAAATAAACCGGATAAGAGGGCTGACATAAGTCCACATTGATAGACTTATATCCGTGTTGGCAAAATTGATGGTTTTGCATGTGCATCCTCATCCGTTCTGGTGAATGTATCTTTACAGAGTACTTTCTGACAATGGACCTATTGAATGATCTAATCAAACAATGTTATGCTACACCTTTTGTTTTAATTATTTCACTAATCATGTTAATGGAGCGCATGTTTAAAATATCACGGAACTCGATCATTCATTACGTAAATTACTCAAGAATACCTTTAACGGCGGTGGGCGGTTGATGAGCAACGTTCTGTAGGTAGCGGTCACAGCAGGAATCAGACCTTGCAAGAGCTCAAGGTGATCGCTAATCCCTCCTAAACAATAGTGGAGATGGGTTACATTGAGTAGCAGGCAGGCATGTGACAAGTACAAGGGGATTTCTGGACTTAGCCGTGCCAAGAAAAAAATTAACCCGGCCCCTGGATGGGAAGCAGCACATCCAATCATGTAATATTATGAAAGCCGCCTGATGAAGTGTATGATGAGTCTAAGGTCAGCATGGTCATGACGCCGTGCCGTTGTGTGAGGGCGATCGACAGATAATTTGCAGGTACAAACCCTTATACGTACTAACAGTCTCTGCACGTGTGAGACTACAGTAAGCTCTGTACTTTACACAGCCAAGATTCAAGATTCAAGATTCAAGATAATTTATTGTCATGTAGCAAATACATACAATTTGACTTCGGATATTTAAAGGTGATATACATGTACATAAATAAATATATAAATACAGACAAAATAATTACATTTCAACACAACATTTAACAATCATCACAATGTCAGAGACTGATATGTCTAGGCTCTGCTCTAATCTTGAGTATTTGTGGTTAATTGTCAAATAAAAGTCTGTGCTTGCAGACTAATCTACAGCCTCGGTGGCAACCCCCCCCCCCAATCCTCCCCTCTGTTTCCATCGACGGTAATCGCATACCTCATGTGCTGCTCAATATTTAATTTGGCAACAGCCACCGTTTCAAGAGGGAGCACAAATAGGCGGTGTTAAATGAAGAAATATTTCTAGTTCAAATTACAAAGGGCAAGAAACGGATGTTTACCAGAGATTAAGATGATGATGCTTGTACACATTTGGCAATATCATCATTTCTTTTCTTGTCATTCTGTCATTTTATTTGATTCTCGAGGACTGTGTGAACTGGAATTTCAGTTTAAACGGGTCATTCGTGTTGGGTCGTACTATCTAAGGGGGGTGGGGGGGGGGGGGGGGATGGTGATCATGACAGTGTTCAAAGATGATGGTTCAGAATGGTTGCTTATCTTAAAACAAGAGGAACAACTGCACTTTAAGGTCTCTAAATGATAACAGCTATTCAAAACATGCAATCTTTCTGGAAATCACAATTGAAATCACTGCACACAGATATTATTACATGGGACTTCTCATAAATGAGGTATTAGAGTTTGTAAAGTTTTTCAACAGTGTCTAAAACCAGGGAGCATTTCCAGAGCATTATTCTTTATGGGCCACTCTCATAGGGGAAAGAATAGACTGGAATCGGAAAGCTCAAAAAGTACCTTTCCCTTTTGACCAACCCAACCACCTTTTAAACACTCGGGTGGTGAAGCCAATCGAAAAGATGTCCCTTTATGCCGACGATAACAAAGATCATAAAAACGTGCATTAATTAACTCTAAACTGATGATAACATGTCAGTCGTGTGATTATATCCATTGTGGCATTAGAAACTAAAACATGACAAATTGTTATAAAGAGGTATGGTAGCTGGGCTGGATGTTTGTCTTAAGTCTAGCTTTATTCAGGGGGTTTATTAAAAACTTGCCTTACCGAAATCAACAATTATGGAAAATTGTATCTATGACATCATCTGCAAATAGAATTACAGCGTGGCGAGTATCATACGCAATAAATTATAACTGCCAATAAGTTTGCCGGATCTCTTTATTCACCTAGAGAACCCCAACCAAAGCAAAAGTGAAACTACGAGGTAGCGAAAGAAAGACTCGGGCAAACTCGTGAGAGAGAAGGAATTACGGAAATAATAATGATTTCTAAACTTCACCAGCCAGCCAAGCGGTAGAACGTGTTCTTATTAATTGTTTTAGAAACAGGATCCGATATTGGTTTCCTTGTCGAGGGATGTTATATTATTTTATATCACCGCTGCAGCTGGAGGCGCGCAAAGCGTGGAACTAAAACTTGATAGGAATGATGGGGCATGCTAACATATTTATGGAACCGAAACGTCGGTGACGTCTGTCATATACTTTAAAATAACAGTCGGGGAAAATTATGTGAGATCATCATTGCACAATTATCCCGTTGAGTTGTCTAGACTGATTGAACGCTTTCAAAATAATTGCTTTGTTTGGGTAAAGAAAAATTGAAGAGGATATAGACACACTTATCACATTCAAGTTTCCTAATTAATTATTTTTTGTTGTCGACTGTTTATAATGCATCACCGGCTAATTTCACCTGTAAAGAAGAATATCTCAAATTTTCAATTGATTATTCACATTATTTTAAAGGTATGACATACTCTTTATGGTATAGAGTTTTTAAGGTATGATATACTTATTAAGATTTGGTATAATTCAAAAAGTATTATATAATCTTTTGAAGGCCGAGAAAGACAAGGGCTAGTTATTGGCTCACTTCCACGAGAGTGATCTCGTTTAAAGTCAACTTTGGCTTCCAAGGCTAATATTTACCCAATGACGCAACCCTTTCCTACCAGGTGGAAGCGTCTGAGAAAGTCTGAGAGCCCTTCAATGTCACAACAGCCTTCTCTGGCATGCCAGGTGCGCGCCCTCTTTTTTTACTCCCGCTCTCTGAGTTTAAACTCCCCAAACCCATGACTTGGACCTAAGAATGGTAATCAGTCATGACGTTTCATGTGGTTATGACGTAACCCGTATGACTCGTGTGGTTTTTATGAAAGTCACGGTTTAAAAACAAACTTATCTTTTGAGGGAAGTAAAAAGAGAGAACTATCCACCTTTTGGTTTGGATTGCACTTTTTAGGACCCTGGTGCCCTTGAATCGGCGGGACTGACGCGGAAGATCTTGGCACCCGAAACTAAGAACGTTAAAAAGATCCCCAGAAGTTTGTATAATGACGAAGACATGTCGCGTGTAAGATGGGGTAATAGAGGGATTAGTAGAGAAACAGAATTATTACTCTACACCATTCTGGGCCGGGTGATTAATTTGGAACGCCACTCCTTTTTCATTTCAGAAGTGGTAAAAGCTAACTTGAGGGAAAATGTTTGTGCCACCCACTACAAGCTGCAAAAAGCCGGCAATTACAGTCACCGTTCGAAACACGATGGCAACTACTTTCGAAAATTCAACCAAGGGCAATGTCGATAGCCATGTGCGTCACCCATTGAAATATATGCGAACATTACAATGATGTACTATGTATTCTGAGCATGATTTCTATGGGATGTACAATAGGGTATCGAAGTTACCCTCCAGTTGATTCTTCGAAAGTATTTGTGATCGTGTTTTACGGACCATGGCAAAATAGAATCATGATGAATAGACATTGAGAGTGGTTTAGAGTATGAAATTCACTTCTAGACATGGAACCTAAATATTATAATTACGTCGAAAATCACTCCTCCCTTGCACGACTAAACTGGCAGTCGGACACGAGGGTGTAGCTATTCTTGAAAGAAACTATTTTTGTAACGTTTCTTTCAGGACGAGGCATATTGTTGCTTCCATCTCATTTTTCCAGGGGCTCTAGGATGAAGCTGATCGTAGGGATTAGCTCACATATGTCAGGAACGTAGTAGACAGGCAGCCATCTGCCATTGACTGGAAGTCACATGAATTTGGAGCAGTGATTCACGTCTTGGTGTTGAGAGCCCGAACAGGCCTCTTTCCGGATAGCGACAGTTCCCTTTTCCTTTCCATGTCACTTCGGAGGAACCTGTGATCCTCAAACGAGATTCTGCGCTGTCATCGTGACAATGAATTCGATTTATTCTGGGCCAGGGTCTGATGTCACGAAACTAATCCAGATATGTCCTGTCGGTAGACTCCTTCTCCCTGAGACGTGACACCGAGTTACCGCGATGTTGTGACGCTGTTAAAACCACACCATTTGTAGATCCTGTCAGGTCTTATAAAGTCGTCTACTAGTCCTTGACTACTTGAAGAATAAGTGAAACTTGCTAATAAATTTGGCAGGTTTTCAATTTTGCGGGGTGACAGAGTGCATTACCAAGCTCTAGAATCAGTGCGCACAAATTGCGCACACATTTTTTTTAAAGAGCATTGGTAGTAGTGTTTACAATAACTGGCGAGGTATTCATTCTTAAGTGTATTTTAAGTTGGTGCAACCTGATTTTAAACTCTCTCCTCTGTTGTTCTTCTTATCTTGCAGATAACAACTCAGTCATGATGAAAGCAGAAGCCGATTTCGATGGGTTCGTCCACAAGAAGTTTCGTCCCAATGGCGAGAGGCGACTTGTGTCCAGCAGCAGTGCCCCGCCGAAGAAACGTCGTGGAAATCTTCCAAAGGAAGCCGTCAATATCCTGAAGGCGTGGCTTTATGAGCATCGCTACAACGCTTACCCTAACGACCAGGAGAAGCTCTACCTATCTCGCTTGGCTAACCTCACTCTTCTCCAGGTGTGCAATTGGTTCATCAACGCTCGAAGACGTATCCTGCCAGAGATGATTCGTCGCGAAGGAAGAGACCCTGACAAGTTCACCATCAGTCGTAAAACCAGCAAGAGTTCCTCTTCAGAAAGATGCGAGGGTCGCGAACGAAGCAATAGCGAAAAGAGCGACGATTCCGCAGTGTCCTCTGTATCCTCAACCGATTGTGCTATGGATACCATCAGCTCCAACTTCCACGACAATGATTCCAACGCTGCGGACATCAGCTCCGAAGGCGAATCCGACAGCGGTTGCAACGATTGCAGGACACCGTCACCAGTCGCTCGCAAAATGTCGGCGTCATCCAGCCCGTACGACTACCCCTTGCCAAGCAGCGTTCCGACATATCTTCGTGATCTCTCCACCGACATGATGCACCATCTGCGGCTCCACGAAGCGAGCAAGTATCACTCGAGTCCTATCCTGAACGCACGTCACTCTCCAACACTTCCGCCTTCACATCCTTTCATTCCTTTCCTCTACTCCAGAGATTACCAACAGGTAATGCCCAAATCAAAACTTAGCGAGCGCAAATCGCCATTAGACTTGTCTCTGAAACACGACATCGACACCCTCGCCATGCACAAAGCACGTCTACGCGCATTTCCGGAAGACGCCCTCCGCATTCCTGGCAATACACACGTGGTCCAAGCGCCTACCAGCAGTCCTTTCCATATGCTGGTAGATGCAGCAATATGGAGGAGGGACAACGAAACACCCGGTCAGGTGCGCTCTCAGACCGTCTGCTGACTCTGAGAACAGGAGAAAAGCCTTCTCCAGAAATGTAGGACAAATAAAGAGTTCCACGCGTAAATCGGTATGTCCCACAGCACATAAATGACTATTCATCAACAGAACACTGCAAAGATGCCAGACTTGCTATCTGATTACAGTGATATTGTACTAGTTTATAACGAGAACCTTTAATGTCTAAAGTCGATGGATATTCCAGATGATATCATATAAATGAAGCAAACACAAACATCGTGATGGTGTGCAAAGTTTAACAACTGAAAGAATAGGTAATTTAAAAAAGGTAACGATAGGCGAATGAAGGACGTGAATGATGTTTATATGTATATGTATATGTATAGCAGATTGAAACGGTACAGCGTAAGGAAAGACAGATATAGAAATGTATTTGTGGATAATTTTGATATTGGATCATTAAATCAATGATGTGAATGTTGTATAGAGCGGAATCAGCTAAGGAGAAAGACTACATGAACGTGAATGTGAGATTTAAGAATGAATAAGTAGATTAGAACTCGCTTTAGTTGGTTAATATGTCATTTGGGGGTTGTGCCGGGAAGTCGTATACATTTATCTCAAAGAAAGTTTTATGAAACGCTTCTTCTTTTTAATATATTAATAATACATATTGATCTTATTATTGTTGCAAAGTCTCGTCTTGTCTTAGGGTAAAGGGACTTGTATGTTGTATTTTATGTTGATTTGTTAATTCATGATTTTCGATGTTGGAGACTACTGAGGTGTGATTACATTTGCCTCATTTGAATTACATGTTTAGTGTTGAAACAAAATCTAGCTCAAAAATCCTTGTTCACAGAATTGTAATGAATGAAAACGAAAAGTACTTATGTTAGCGTAATTATGTATTGGTTTATTCATATTCAAACAAACCTATTAATATTCACATTTGAATGTCAAAAGTCATATTTACCAATGATCTCCTTCAGTGCCTTAGGAATAAATAAAAGTGCATTGATAATTTTGCCAGATAGTCTTCCATTCATGCTCAAAGTGTTATTATCCCAAACAGGGGGGTTTATATAGAAAGTGGTTGATATATAAACTAATTATCTGTTGTTTATATGTAATGCATTTCATATGGATGTATGTGCAGTATTCGATGCCGGTTATGAAGACAGTGAATATTACCCTTGAATAGTATTGATGTGGTTGATCTGACTAGTACGCGAACATGGCCCCAAATATTAATTTATTACTGATCTAGAATTGTTCATGATTAACCAAATAATTAGGATAGTTGGAGAAACACAGGGACGACTCTTTAGACTTTGACGGGATAAACCCTGCTTAGAATGATGGAATAATCTAACAGAATGTGTGATATGTACTGCACCAAAGTGTACATATTAATTGATGATTTTTCTTCGGCACGTTTTGGGAGGTTACACATAGCGTGGGTGAGGGGTCATTTTATGTTGGGTTACGTACCGCCATTCCATAAGAGCAATTTAGTTCAGAAAATGAATCGACTATTTTTTTGATGCCAAATATCCACATCTTGCCTTTGTTGTTATGTATCTCATACTGTAGCTCCGGTGATCATAAAACCTTTGATAAGAAGAAATTGATTGTATTCTTAATACTAGCCACGACCTACCGCTCAACGATGCAACCTTTTAATAATTATGACGAATTACGATGGATTTGTATCGTCACAGTTATTTTCTTTTTCCATAATTTATTACCATACCTTGATATGACATAGGTGCTTAAGCATTATAAAACTTGCCCTTTTTATTTGTGTTCTTTATGATATATCCTTTTTTTTTATGACAGTATTAAATTAAGTCACACAAAGAAGGGAACAGTGGAACTTAGAAGGTAATCTTAATTTTGAAATAATACTGATGTTATTGCGAATTGATTATAATTGAAATAGGTGGACAAACCAGTTCGTAAGATAATGCTATGCAAATGAAACAAATAGTTTGATATTTGGGGCTTTGCATCTCCTTGCTTTTGTATTTTAATGATGTAATTATTTAATTTATTGATTGATCATCTTGATCCAACGAAAAAAAAGGTTTACAAAGAAATCTGAACCTCTGATAATTTTATTATGCAGTTACCCTCCCCCATCCCGGCCTTCATAAAGAAAATAATCAACTTTATATTGGTTATTTACCGTCCCTGTGCAATGTATGTATTCAATGTGTATTCTTTCTGCCCTCCGAATTTGTACTATTGTATATCCTGAATTTTGATAATTGTAATTATTTAAGAACTATTATCCGATGATACTTAAAATCCCAAAATACAGTATAAAAGATTGTTAAATTCAATTAAATTGAATTGGTTGAATAATGTGTATTTTGTAAACCAATGTCAACTAAAGCTTTTCTGTTAAAATTTAGATAAAGGACTCGTTTGCATCGATATCATTAAAATAAAAAAAATGATGATTTCGTGGACATATTATACCAGGACGTGGTAATACAAACACCATCATTTTAAGCAAATGCTATTAAACAATATAAAAAGGAACATAATAAAGATAGGAAATAAGAGAAGTAGTCAAAGTAATTTAATTAATATTAAACGAATAAACTTTCAGCAACGGAACATGAACCAAATGTAATTATATGGATAAAAGTGTTACTAACATGTAAATACATTTTTCTTAAGACATGTTAACTGTACAATTTGGAATGACAAGATAGGACTATGAAATACTTTTTTCCATTATTTTGTGTAAATACTTGTATCTTTTTGAAATTTTGTCGAATTTGAAGAAAAATAAAAAACTTTCTTAACATTGAAATAGGTTGTATTTGCCTCTTCATAGAATGTTGGATTTTCGCCAGAGATATTTAAAAAATAGTTCGTGATGATGGGGGGGGGGGGTTAATCTATCCGGGTGAATGGGAAGGACACATTGGAGAAAACTGTGAAAAAGAGAGAGAGAGAGAGAGAGAGAGAGAGAGAAGGAGAGAGAGAGAGAGAGAAATAGAGGTGGGAGGAGAGGGGGGGGGGAGATATAATAACCTAATAAATTGATCGATAGTGGGAGATAAAGAGAGTAAAGGTGAAAGATATAAAGGGAATTTAAAAAAAAAATGAAGAAGGCAGAGGTTGAAGAAACGAAGAGGAAGGAGAAGAAAAAGAAGAAGAAAAAAAAAAAGGAAAAGAGATTACAGTCCAGAGATCGAATGGAGTAAGGTGACTCTTTCCATATCTGAAAACAAATTATCTAAGAAATTAAATTAAGAGAGGACTGGTATGTTTGTATATTCCGAGGGAATAGTTTCGTCTTTTTTTATTTTTTCAATTTGTTAAATATTTATTATGACAGATAGAGAGAGAAAGAGGGGGGGGGGGGTAAAAAGGCGAAAACTATGAGGGTGGCTATAAACAGACAAGAAAGTTAATGTGAAAGAAGGAAAAAGAGAGAGATAGTGTGTGAGAGAGAGAGAGAGAGAGAGAGAGAGAGAGAGAGAGGGGGTGGGAGAGAGAGATAGGGCAGTACAAAAAAAAAAAATCTAAATCAGAATTTCATCTTTTCTACTATTCAACGCGCTTTGATAAGAAAGCGCATTTCGCTATAAAAGTTTTTTTTTATTGAAACACCTTGAATAGGGAAAATGTAAATAATTCCATCAGTGCGTATTTCATATGGCACTTATCTTCATTCCGATATCCAATACATATATTATTATTTTTAAATAAAAATCCGTAAAGAGTTTGATTTGAAAATAAGGCTATTGGCAGGAAAATTGGGAGGGGAAAAAAACCAACGATCAGAAAAATGAGGGGGAAAAAAACCCGCACATGACAATCAACACAGGCTCAATCAATTATTTAAGTGTATTAACTGTCTATCTCACGTAACGTTACCAACGAAGCTAGTGACAGGAAATGACTTCTGTTGATTAATATCTGTGATTAGTGAGTGCATCGGTGCTATTAAAAGCGCGCCTTTTTCTACTAACCTCTTTCGGTCAGAAATTGTTCGTATCGTCTGACCCTTCGGCATTGTCATCCGTTTCCGCCTCAAAGCGTGACACAGATGAGTTCGTCGGGACGAGTCAAGATCTGTAAACATGAATTAGCTGTTCACAGTTACAAATATTCAAGGTTATTCGACATGATGGAACTATCTTTTCTATTGTCTGTCAGATGACCTAATATGACCGTTTATCGCGGTTATTTTCTTTTTCCGCTTGAGCGATAAATTAAAGTGAGAAAATATCCAATTCAATCCAGTGCAAAAGATATTTGATATGGCACTTATTCCCGTTGCTCCATGCGTTTGGGCCACTTAAACAATAACATATCGCATCAACAACAAAAGCACCAATATTCTACAACAAACTAAATAGGATGACAGAAATTTCGTGAATTGGTTAACATACGTAACAGATGAAGCAGTCACCACAATAAAATACTAATATAATTTTTGTTTAAATATAAATTATATAGATTTATTAACTTATTCTTTATTTCTATAATTAGCACTATTGTTATTTTTTATTGGAGGGGGGGGGGCGTTGCGGGTAGTCCCTGGTTAGCTTTGACTGAAACAGAGATTTCGGGCTAGTCAATAATGTCTGATAGGCGAACAAAATAATTAATTATTATTTACAGCTTGTGGACGAAATGGAACATTTTCATTGACCGGCCATTTGTTACGGGATGGATTCTTGCAAATGCAGATTATTGTCTCGCCAGAGGACGGTTGTGCTGCGACAGGGATTCGAACCCCGTACTTTTTGCTTACAGTCTGCAGACTTATCCAATGGACCAACACACCTATTAAAGTTTACGATGCGAGAGTCACTCCACGATAAAGGGTTCCTAAGAGAATCACAAACTTCAACCCTGGACCAAACACTATACTTTACCCGAACCCGGCCTTAACCCTGAAATTAACCCTTACAAAACCTTAACAATAACCTTAACCAAAACCTTATCCTAACCCTAACCCCAACCCTAAGCCGAATCCCATCCCTTATCCTAAACCTTAACCTAGTGCTAACCGTATAACCCAGACAAAAACCCTAAACATTATCTCCCATTACCATAAACCTTATTCTAACCATTACCCAAACCCAACCCGAATCATCACCCGAATCCTATCTCTAACGCTAACCCTTATTTTAATCATAACCGTAACCCTAAACCTAATACTAGCCCTAACCGTAACCCTGACACAACCCTTACTTTATCCTCACCATGATCCTTATCCTCTTTCTTGCTTTAACCCTAGACCTTACCCTAACCATATCCCGAATCCTATCTCTTACGCAGCACCTTATTCTATTAAACCATAACTCTAAACCTCATCCGTGCCAATATCGTATAACCCTGACGGAACCCATAACCTTATGCCTAGAAGCATATTGTAAAGCTCATTAGGAATCCTATAACCCTAACCCTAAGCCTACTCCTTTGCAACCCCTACCCTTACCCTATAATTTGGACGAAACCAAGCCTGGTGCCACTGGCGCAGGAGCTAACGCCAGAGAATCAACTTGCTCAATAACAAATTAAATTAAACCCTGTGAGGTTTTAAATAATGCAATACAAATAACAGTTTTAATGTCATTCGTGAATTGTCTAAATGCCAACGGAACGGGCCGTGTGAAGCCCAAATCGTTTTGTTTTGACAAGACCTTATCATGTGCAGCGAGTTGTCAACTAAAAAGAATTCAACAATGGATAATTTTTGTTTAAAGGGGGAAGGGGGGGGGGGTGTGAGAAAAGAGAAAAGAGATAAAATTTTAAAGTTTTAGTTACTTCTGATAATCACATGTAATGGAGCTTTAGTTATTAACAATAACAAGGAGGATACTAGCTTAAAATCATCATTCTGAATCGCTACACATGCAGAAAATGTCTCGTCGGTCCTGAAAAAAAATCCATGACCAAACTTAAAAATACTTCCTAAAATTAGTAAAATGTTAAACTATAAAACTATTCACTTATACAACATTTACTTCTGTGCAATGATTCTATTCCATCGAAGTTAGTCCCAATCTTCTTCCATGATTTCTTGATTGGTGCATATTATATTTTTCTCATGAATATGCATGGATCCGTTATGATCTATATCACTCGTGTTGGTCGATCATTATTACTTGCCTTCATCAACTTATCTCTCGTTGGATCTTGTGATAAACGTATCTTTACATTTTACCTTTAACAGAAAAAAAAGAAGAAAACCTGTCTGAGGTTCGTCGGTCACGGTTAAACGCGCCTATTGAAGACCGGATGTATCGGATCGGTTCTTATGAAAAAAGATATTCGCCGCGGCGAACTCTTTGGCAAACTGAGCAACTGTCAAAATCAACAATAGCACAGTTTACTCGAACATGGAATAATGTTCTACAAAATCGAAGGATGCAGATAATATATCAATATACATGTACCTCGCTTTGTTTAGTTTATATGTTTGTCACTCTTGTGACGATATCATTGAAAGCTCATTCTGTGCAGGGACTCCAAGTCCCTGTTCTGTGTGAGTCACTCATGGTTATCTATTAAGTTTGGTTTCTATTGAAGCATGAGAGTTGGAATTCTGAATTAAAGTAATTAATATTTATGTAGTCCTACATATTTTTGACAGCATTGTGAAGTGTCAACATGAATAATCATAAATATTACCACAACCGTAAATGCAATCTTAGAATAAGGTATTTTTTACCTTTACGTAGGTACAACAAACAGATTGCATACCTTTTAAATTCCTTCACCTGTTTAAAAATGAAAACATAAACGACCAATATTTTAAAAAGAAGCAATATCTACGATGAAATTTGAGTCCAATTTTGGAGATAGTGACCGCCAAAAAAAATCTTCAAACCCTAAATATTTCAGGACATCTCTAAGGACGACAACCCATGAGACCGATTTGTGAACCCTCGGAAAGTTTCGGAAGGGTCCCCGAGACCAACACTTCGGTTTTCGACCCCCTCGCTACACACAATAATTTTTTTGTGAGATAATGAAAAACTGATTGTCAAATTCGAAAGAATATACAATTTAAATGACAAAGTCATCTTTGATATCAAAATCGGTTCAGAGACGGCTGAAATATCCATAAATATAACAATTTCTAATATTTGTGTACCACCACCAATATTCGATAATTTGAAAAAAAAACGTTGTAAAAACGAAATAGCGTCTTTTACGCTGTATTTTAGCCAATGCCGATGTTGGCTTTTTTCGCGTTGAGTAGGTCCATGGTTATATTACGCACACCCAGCCGTTACATTTATTGTTATTATTAATTGATTAATTAATTAACGGTCATTTTTTGAAAGTGAAGCTGAATTGGTATGATCGTATTGGCTAATTTCACACAGTTTGGGGTCTAAAATTACCTTCATAGCAATTTTAGGTCCTAAAAGGGAACTAGAAAGGTCATAAATAAGAATAAGAGCAATAACCATGCACTCTGAAGGCATTTGCGGTCTGAAAACAGAACTCAACTATCGCTTTAAAGGGATCCGGTAACTTTGTCTTAGATCCTTTAAAAAAATCCTTGATTTAGGTCAGACAGGTACCCCATGACTTTTCCAAGCCGATCGCCTTTCAGATTATCAAGATATTTATGATTGCAAATCGAAATCAAAATGTGCGTTTGCCAAACGGTTTTCATAACACTACAGTCTATTGGGGAAAACGAGTATGGTAAAACCGGTCACTCAAACGTTTTTACTTTTTTGAGGCACTTCTTGATTATTTTGAAGCGCAATTTTTTTAGGGCTTCAATGTAACATCATATCACAGACACTGCTAACACGTAGGGCCGTGCATCTCAGATTTAATATTGTTAAACGATCCTTTTAAAGGGCGCACGAGCATTACATTATTTGTTTCCCCTACCAGGCACCCATTTACTACACCTGGGTGGAGAGCGGCAAGCGTAGATTAACATCTTGCCAAGAAACTCGTACCATGATATTCACACTCCAGCGACATATCCACTTGACCACGACACCTCTACTAAACGAATGACTATAAGTCATTTTCACTTTCGACGCGTCCAATCAACTATCAAATGCACGCAATCAGTATACAAATCGACCGCAAAAGTGGCGAACATATTTCAAACATCCTGTACATTTACCACCCTATAAACATGACAAAACCAAACATTATAAGTAATGATTACCTCAATGAACGAGGAGGAAGAGCAAGTTTGTTAGTTTTGGTATCTATGCGAAGCGTGGGATATGGTGGTCCCTCAACTCACTGCCTGGACTGTTTCCGCGTCGCGCGCCCAATCAGCTGAGAAACTGACACACCCTCAACGCTGCTACGGAGACAGTCATTTCATTTTTACCCTCGCAAACGTTTTTTTCGACGGGTGTATTTTCGGGGATCGCGCGATCGATGAAGACGCCGCGCTGTGTGGAATTAGTCCAGATTATGTCCGTTTTTATATATTATTTCTTTCTTTAATCATCTATGTCCTCCTTCTTAATACGCATCCCTCAAAGATCGCGCGACCCCCCGAAAATTTGGTTTGAATGAGGGTGCTCAAAACAAATAGGAGGGGTTTCATCATGACGCGAAAGTCAGTAATCAACCCCTGGTAAGAGCGATATTGTTGACTTCAATACATGAGGAGGAGGAGGGGGAGGAGGAAGAGGGGAAGGAGGGGGAGGAGGAAGAGGGGAAGGAGGAGGAAACTTCCCGTGGAAGGTAGCTCTCTCCGACCAAGATCAGGAGAGTAAACAAGAGCCTATCCACAACAAGCCTTGCTTTGCTGTCCCTCCACTATACTTTATACAGTGAATACTAACACGTTTTAATTTATACTTTACTTTGTAATTGACTTGTATATGGTTGAATATAATCACGATTATACAATTTAGACAAAATAACACGCATTGTTTAATTAATGAGAGTGTTCAAGTAAGGAATTCTCTGAAGCATTTAAAACAAATTGATCCTTTGACTTTGACTACTTGTAAATATGTTACTGTAAATGCTGTTATTTTCGCGAGATTAATTTTTCGCGCTAAGCGACCCCAAAACATATTCGCTGGTTCTTAAATTCGCGTTGCACCAAATTCAGCCCGTTCAGAACACGCATAAGAAGTCATGCTTATATTTTCGCGGGGTCTAAAATTCGCGGACTCCGCCTTTAGCGCGAAGTCTGCGAAAATTAATGTACCGCGAATATTTTCGCTCTTACAGTTTTTGATATTACGTTTAGACAGTTTATGAGTCGCCAGGATAACTTCTTGATCTAACGTCATACACACACCTGAATAATGGGAGGCAGCCGGATAAAATGAATATAATATCGTAACCACATCCTATTGATTTAAATTCAAGAGGATGAATGACATTTTGAGAAGTTTAGATTTTTGGGGAAAGAAATGAAAAGAAGAGATCAAGAGAGGGGGACAGGAGGGGTAGAAGTACACACATAAATGGAGAAGGAAAAGAAATGTAAAAAGAAGTTGATGCCAACCCCTCTCCTCCTTCATGGCTGGACCCACAATGCACCAATGACGAATATGATAATAACAACATGCTATCCATATTTTCCATGATTTAATACATCTTTCAAATGCGAGTAGCTCAAAGTTCAAATATTTCATTATCATGTCGCAGAGGGCGCTAATGCACTCTGTCTAAAATAAAATTCGCGATATTAAACACCAGTACTACTATTACCAGTTTCACCACCCCAATCTTTCTTCATTGTTGTGCACTTACCTGCATTTAATGCATGGCTCTATGCAATGTTTCGGGTAAGGTTTTAAAAGTTATAGGCCTATGTGCTGACAAGAAATGTAAAGCTTATTTTACTTTGTAAATTATCTTGGAGAAGGAGAGACAGAGAGATAGGGGAAGAGAGAGAGAGAGTGGACAAACAAAATTTAGTTATTATTGTAAAAGAAACTGTCACTGACTACTTCCGACAAAATCCCGCTATTGCATTTTGAAGTAATTTTGGTTGAATACTGACCTGGGTCAATTTCAAATAGCACCTTAACGATTAGCTTTAGAATATCGATATCGCCTAAATACCTTAACCTGACTCTTAAAGCCTATCTGCAATAGTTTTGCCAGGAGGCATTAGACCTTTCTGCGTGGTCACTGGTAGGTGTTATCTCATAACCAGCTCTCAAATAAGCATAAGAAAAAGGGACCACGGGAGATCAACCGGGAACCGCTTAGGCATTGTCGGCTGTATAGAGGGTGCAAGTAAATGTAGCTACAAGTAGTGCAGTCCAGCTTTAAAATGTAAACAACAACAAAATACAAACAATAAGAAAAAAATGAACGTAAAAAATAAAATGTTAAACATTTGTCTCAGTCCTGAAGACGATGGTACAGATGGTAACGTAATACACCCTATCATAATTAACTCTCCGTCTTCCACAATGTATACAATATAAACTATATTTTGTAGAACTTTGCGAAAAATGAACGGGAAGCGGACGGCAACGGCTAATCTTTTGAATTCCTCATCATACAAATTTCAACAGAAATCATTTACATTTCCTTCCGTCAATCGAACAAGCTTAAGCTACGTTGAATTGCTTTGAGAGGCGCTTCTAATTTCAGAATCATCATCCTGATTGGTATTTTTGGTTGAAAGGTCTCTTTCTCTCTTCCCATTTACAAATTACGGTGTCTTGCAATTGCAAGTGTGAGGTGCCAAGTGACCGCAAAATGAACTTTTATATCGCAGCAACGACTCGGAAATGACATTGAATGTCAACATTTCCTTTCAAAACACCTTGCCTCGAAGAAAGGAAAAAAGTGGATGCGCAGCGGGAAAATTCGCAGAACGGTCCATCAACCATCAATGAAGATATTTGACAAGTCTGATTTACTTTCAACGAGTCTGTGTCTATAGAGACAATAGGCAATTTTCGCAAACTCATTGCGGAATTAGAATCTGCGGTTCGTGTGCAAAATCGAGAAGATACTATAGTAACAGTTGGATGACCGGGTTTTGGCCAAATCTACGGGCGTTCTCAATGACGCCCCAAGTGAATCAAGTGCCTCGATACAAACTATTTCATTCACCTGATAATAATAATAGTATTTAAATAGACAGAATCCAATCTGCATACATTAGTTGTTGCCACACTTAATACATGCATTTTGCATTCTGACTATTGCGAATCCTAGACAGGTGAATGAAATAATTTGTTTTGAGGAACTTCACAAAGACGTATGTATTGAATTTGATTACATTACGAGAATGGCCTGTTCCCTTCCACGCAATACAGCACTATATACATACACTATACAATACATCGGAAGAAACAAAACTCACCGAAGAATCATTCGTGTCAGGGGCGGATCTAGGGGGGTTAGGAGGTTTAAATCCCCCCTTGGGCTGGCCAAGGTGCTTTCTACCCCCCCCCGAAATATTGGTTGGCACTTTTTAGAAATTGAAAACAAATTTTAGTGCTCCCTATACCCCCCACTATAAGCGAAATATTGGTCGGCGCGATTTTTTCAAATGTCAACCCCCCCCCCCCCCGCCCATGCCATAGAGAAAAGCTAGATCCGCCCATTAGTAAAATTCGTCATCCTTCGTTATTAGACGACGAAATTCTCATCACCATCTTTGGTACAAGCTCGCTGATTGGCTGTTTATTCACTTGGGGCGTCATTGAGAACGCCCGTAAATTTGGTCAAAACCCGTTCTGGATTTCAGTACCTCAGCGATCACCCTGCTGTTACTATAGCAGCTTCTCGATTTTGCACACGAACCGCAGATTCTCTTTCCGCAATGAGCTTGCGAAATACCCCTAATGTTTGTCGAACTGGCAACAACTAATGTATGCAGTTTGGATTCTGTCTATTGAAATACTATTATCCTTATCAGGTGAATGAAATATTTTGTATCGAGGCACTTCACAAAGACGTATGCATTAAATTTGGTTACATTACGAAAATTGCCTAATGGCATTGCCAATGCAATACCTCCGTAGAGATACGTACGCATTCACCGAAAAGCGAAACCACGTATTGTATCGAGGACGGTCTGTTTGCGACGGCCGTAAACCTGAGTGCTCTGCTACCGCGAAGGTCTGTAAGTTGCTGAGCGAAAACTCGCTATTCATACATCATCTGGGGAAAGGTTCGATTACACCTAGGCGCCGTTGTGTCTCGCTGAAATGCGAATATTCAACAATGAATATTGAATGTTAAACATAATTCTGTGGTGAAACACGTTTTGAGGTTGTTTTAAATTACGGGAAAAGGTATTGAGGGAGAGGAAAAAGCTGTACAATAAATCGAAGGCCTTGGATAACTTTGGTTAATCGAACATATTATTAATGTCTGCAGATTATTTGACTGTGATACGTCAGTGACAAGATTAGATAACACAAATTGTTAGGCATATTCGGAAAAACAAACGAACACATGAACAAACAAACAAACGAAAAATATTAAGCCTTGCATATTTATATGGAGGGGTTTTTATGAACTGAACATCAAGTGTTTCGTTTTAACCTCTCATGCAAATAAGAAGAAAAACAGAATAAGGAGAAAAGGAAAACACGGAAGAAATAAAAGGGAAAAAAAAGGAAGAAGAAGAGGACAAAGAAAAAAGAGGAGGAAGAAGAAGAATCATTATCATGCCTATAAAGTAGACGCGAAGGATAGGGATAGGCAAGGAGAAAATAGAGGGGAGGAGTAACTGGAGTGAAGAAGATTACGAAATAGGCCCACCGCATGTTCTTATGTATATACATGATATATTACGATGATAATATAATTGTTTGTGAAATAACGCACAACGTTCCAGAAAATACATTAATATGAATGGTTAACTTTTGCAAATCCGTACTGAAAAAACAAAATATTCTTTTCAACTCCGAATCGCCTCCTAACAACAAGATGACAGGAAATAACCAAAATGAACTCAACCCACTAAAAACTCGAAATTATTTAGTCATAAAATTAACCTAATTTAAAGTCGAATATTATGCTGGTGGTCACTTTATGATAACAGAACTGCTTTTGACCCTGGAAATGACCTATATTCTATTTTATATCCCATTGCCAAGATGGCATATTTGAAATCATAGCTCGCAAGAAATTGGGATTATCTTTATTGGCACAAATTGTGCCGCACAACTATAGTTTACGCATTGCAGAATTGAAGAAATTAGCGCGTAAATATCGAAGTATAAAACTAGAATGGATGAAGAAGAATAATGTGGGGTGAAGACAAAAAAGACGTGAAATGGCGGAGAAGAACAAGTGGGAACAGATAAAGAAGAAAAGAAGGTGGAAGAAAAAGAAGGATAGAAGAAGAAGAACAAAACAATACGAGAAAGAGAGAGTAGGAGCAGAGTTGTAATAACAAATGGCCACTGTAGAAACAAAGTCTTTCTTGACAGGATTTACAACACACATTTCTATCACGAGGGAAACAAAATGCCTGGCTACTCTAGACAGGTGGTCTTTACAGAAAGGTGGCCACTAAGACAGGTTTGATTGTAGTGGGAAAATGAGTGATTTGGAAAATTAAATGCAATGACAAAGGCAAAATACAAACCACATGTTCCTGTACTGCGAATATTTTTGAATATTCTTTAGAGAAGAATGACGTAATCGGGAAAGAAGGTCAATCTTAAGCAATCAGCTGACAGGATTGACCGCAAAGATATGAAGAAGCTCCTACGGCTACGTCAAAGTCAAACACATTTGCTATGCACCACCATCAGTTGTATAATCTACTGTAATGCCCATTGCACATTCGGCGTCGTTTTCCTGGCGCAGGCGTCAACGACTGACGCGGCCTATGACGCGTGGGATGTTAAAAGCCGATCGCCTGTCTGATTATCAAGATATTTATGATTGGAAATCGAAAATTCGAAAATCGTTTTCCCAACGGTTTTTTATAACATTACAGTCCATTGGGTAAAATGAGTATGGTAAAGCCGGTCATTCAAAGATTTTAAAACTTTTTTTAGGCATTTCATGATCATTTTGAAACGCAATTTTGTTAGGGCTTCAATATTACATTATATCACAGACGCTGGTAACACGTAGGGCCATGCACCTAAGATTTAGCATTGTTAAACGATGCCTTTCAGCTGTGAGGAGGTCGTACACTTATTTATAAATATGCATGACATTTGGTCAGCCAAGTGGTTTATTCTAATTCGACTAATCTGACTACAAGCCATTATCATTACTACTAGTCCTCTAGTGGTTCAACGTTTGGAATACCTGTGTCATGTGTGCGTATGTATAAGTCTGTATTTAACGTGACAATCAGACGGGCGTGACAATGAAGAAGGCGCATATCTGTAGAAACGTCTTCCTCTACAAATGCTGATGAACTGTATACGAGTGTTTACTAACAGCCCCATTTCCCAGCACCAGTTCTGAGGGCATGCCAATCTGTGTTTGCTCGAATATTGGCCGAGATTTGTCAATATTATGTCGCAATAAGCTATCAGGTTTATTATGATTGATTGCGGGAAGGGATGGGTGAAAAGTTCAATCCCCAAGTGGTGTAGCATGGCTCCAGAAATTGAAGGGGGCACTTACTGTAAGGGGACTGAGGGGGAGGGCGGCTTGGGGGGGGGGGGGGGGGGAGGCGTATCCATACCTTCTAGGGACAAAACATTTCACCTTCCCATGGTCCATTCCGCTAATTAAGAAAAATCGAAAAGAAAAATGAGGGTCTTGGTTTTATGTAGAGTGGGGGCGAAACTGCCGCCAATATGACTTGTAATAAATGTTTTGAGAATGTGTTTGTACTTTGTGCAATTAAAATTCCATAACCGATCTTATTATTATTGACTTAGAAAATGATCCTGCAAATTAGGTAAAAAGCGTCAGTTTTTTCCTTGGTCAAAACTATATCGGGAGAGGCAAGTTCCTCCTTGCCCCTCCTTAAACACATTTTGTGTAGGAGGGGGAAGGGGCGATCTTAGTCCGTCGATAAAATGGGGTTGAACAGGCTATGGAAAGTAGGCTGCGAGTTGTCTGTCATCCTCTTTTATCATCCAAACCCTTTCCCTCCCATTCATTTTCCATTCCTCGTTCCTCCTTTCAAAAAATAATTATGTTTCCTACCATGAGAATGGGGAGGTGGGAGGGTCTTTAATCCGTCCTCTTTCTGGCAATTTGGGATCTGCTTTCTAAGATAATAGTCATTAACAATAATAAGTCCTACTCTGTGTTTCATTTTGTGCGTTTATTCGTTTGTTTGTTTGTTCGATTTTTGCTGTTCTTTATTTTATAACCAAGAAGACAACGGTATGATCTAGCATTATCAAGTAAACAAATATGCGTAGCTCTCCGGAAGTTATCATCCACAGTCTAAACGTTGACAACATAATTGTATTTCCGCAGTTCTGTGGCATTTGTAATATCTACCATCTTTGGCTTGTCACCAAATGAATACAACATTTACCGTAGAGTAGAATGTTCAAGAATAAGGAAGGAAGAATCAAGAATGGACAGTCTCTTGTGTTTGATGAGAAAAAAAAAATGAAAGGACGTTTTGAGAATAGACCGTTGCTCAACGCATAAACAGTCAATATGGCGCATATTATGTTATAATAACGTCTCAATGAGCTTTAAAAAGTGGAAATTAGAATGGCCCTGACTAAAATAATTATGAATAGCCGTTCACTGGGCAACGTGCATTCACGCCAGGGCCTCCATTTTTTAACATGGGTCGAGAGAGGCAATTGTAGCTTAAATAGTTGTAAAGGTGTACGGTGTGCCCGAAGACTTACGCACCGGACAGGGGTTCCAACCTGCAACATGAATCAGAATCGCAAGTCTGTGGTTGATATTGACACCACCTAATAGTATGCAACTAACAGTAACACTGACATTGTCTACAAGAGGTTATTGTTATAATCCATACAGAAATATATATGACTGATTCGTCGGTTCAAAATAGCGGCAACGAATTATGACATTATGCAACATAATTATACGGTCAAACATGTGTTAACTTAAAGGCCACCCGAAAGAGTGGTCACTGTATGCAGGTGGGAATCTTTAATAGACAGGTTCTGAAACACACAATTCCGTCTCTAGAGGGAGACAATATGGGTGGCCACTTGAGACAGGTTGCCTTTATGGAGTGGTGGCCATTATTTAAACGCCAGATTTTACTGTATCTCCAATCAAAATCATTGGCGGTACACATATGATTTAAATAAAAGTCATATTAATTCAGGTATTGTTTGTATTTACTAATTGTATTTATTAAGTTTTCTTCCGCATCCAACAACAGCGTAGAATACAAATTTACCTTTCCACTGCACGCTTGATTAACTCCCGTAGGTCTATGGTGGTACTCACGCCGTGAATGCAATACAGTTATTTACAGAGATGGCGCTGCTGTACGATATAACTAATACTTTACTAAAGTTGTGGCAGTCCAAACTGTGATGGCGCTATACATGAAATAGGTTAACGGCATATTAGATAAAGGTTGGTTCTGGTCATCCGATTGCATTGTGAAAAAAAAGGTGTGGAATGGATCAGAAAAAGTTGGTAATGTAGCATGTAAGTATTGGTGTGCACTGCAAGGTTCTGGAGTCATCAAAATCATAATAAATTTGACCCAGTCTTGGTAAAGTAACAAGTACTGTACATAGAAAGATGTATATGGGACTACACAAATGGTGTCGGGGCTAGCTTACCTTGATTTCCTTATCTTTCTATGTTCATTACTCAGCGAGTATACATTTTCTTCCAAAATTGTTTGGCACATGACATTTATTTGTAATCTTGAACATTTCGTCCTTGTTTTCACGAAGTGACGGTAGTGAGGAAAATCGTAACGCAAAGTGAATGCAATTTTTTTTCACTACCGTCACTTCGTGAAAACAGCGACGATTTAGTGTAAGTTTCGTTTGATTCAGTGAGAATTCATTTTCTTTTTCTTTTACCAGAGCTCACCTTCATCTTTAGCTCTAGATAATGCGAGTTCTCGGATACAACCTGAGCCAATACACGAACCATCGCTTCTTGGTCACGTCAATACATACCCTTTCTTTGTTTGGATTAATATGACGTTCATTTGAATCAAACTAACTTGTAAATAATTTACCGGGGAGTTTAGAACATCTGCACGGTCTGTTGCCTTTCATGAAAGCCACAGATAGATATAACTCATTATAGCTGACGAGTTAGAACTAACTTTGCCAAGGTGTTAAAAAGGGCAAATTTTATGATATTTGTTTGTGTGTGTGTGTGAATAATATATATGTCTAAACGCCTAGGTTTAATTTTTCGTTATTCGCCTTCTCTCTCTCTCTCTCTCTCTCTCTTGGAGAGGAAGGGAAGGACAACTTTAGTTCAGCACTGCACAGTTAACTTCTATTATTGATAAAATACTCACGCCCTTTCCATGGTCGACACCTAAATTATTGCCCGCACCATCGAATAAAGTAGGTACAACAGCTGTGATACACACTGAATCAATAGTCGAGCCAGATAAAAAACAGCGCCATCTACATGTACTCATCACTGGTAAATAACTCGAAAAACAGTATAGCCAGGCGGAAATGATCTTTTCAGATCGGACTGCCCTTATAACCCCACGACAACAACAACATCAATCGATAAACCGTGCTATAAACAATGCGAAAGTTGTTATGATTAAGAGAGAGAGGAAGAGCAACAGAACAAACTACATTGTATGTACTCTTTCATGTGAAACAAAGCTTGTATTATACCAACAACAAAAAATCAAATATGACGCTTGATTCAAACTTTTGTAAAATCGGGTTTAACAAAGGTCTTGGGTCGTTTATGCGAGACAAAACAGTGCCGGTGTACACGGAATAGGTAAAATACGGGCCTTTTTGCGGTATTTCGATAAACGAAATTTTGCTTCATCATCGAAATATGACTACGGGTTTTAATGCAAGTAAAAGCAACTTAAAAAGAGAGTTCATATTTTGTGTGACGTGGCTAACCTATCTGAAAATAATTTTGGATTTTCGGACGTTGTAAAGAGGTGGGCTAATCATCACTAATACCCCATCCCCTGTTGCGCTGCTGATTTTTTTTTGAATTGAATTGAATTTATTTACCACTTTCATAAAAACATACAAAGGCAAAGAATACAACACTTTTTTGCAAACATAGAAAAACCACTAAAATGGAAAATACACTAAAGGAAATTACGAAGTGGTTGGATCATCAAAAAAGTTACAAAAACTTATAAGTAGATGATCCTAAAAATGTACACAAAAAACAAACAAAAAGGGGACAAAAAAAATACAATATTGTGATCGAAGTACCGACCTTACAAAAATAACTTAATATTTCACCATCTTGCTGATGATGAATAAAAGATAGCAACAAGAAATTCCCTTATAATCATATTTTAAATCTACATTCATGACAAAAGTTGAATTTATTTGACTTAATTGTTAACATGGTGATCCTGAACAAATTGCTTATGGATGTTTCGGTTTCGCTGTACAACCCTATTCGGGATGACAAATATCAGCTACTATTTATCATCAAGTGACAGGCAATGTTTGTTTCAATTACTTATTACTTTTCAAATAATAAAGCAAATGCATCAGCGTCTCGGTCATGAAAATAATTAAAACTATATGATTTTGGCTTGGTTCAAGCAGTTAGTTCTGAAGATTAGGATGAACAGAAACTCTGAAGTATTATTTTGCGGGCAGCTATTGTTAGTGGTTCATAATTTTTTGAATCGAGTTAAGAAAAGGAGAAACTGAGCTACGAACCTCCTCCCAGTATTGAAATATAAGAAATCGAGTGTAAATCAAAGCAGCTCGTTGTTGCTGTGCTGTATGCCCAGTTTGGTAATGTGCGCTGCTGTCCTCCCAAACATACCGTTTAAATTTATTGGTCACTTAGTTTACTAATGTAATACAAAGTTTTGGTATGGGGTCATGAATTTGGTTCAAATAAACATTTTGGAAGCATATGCGATCCTACAATTTTCAGTGATCGTTGTCGCGGTTTAAATCGAGTCTAAAGTTATGAAATTGTGAATAATAACCTTTTTATGTTGTATAGCTCCCTCTCAAGGTCAAAATATCAATTAAGATATAAATCATGTCTGTTGACTAAAATCGACCGATTAGTTTTATTCATCATCAAGTCACAAGTAATGTTTGAATCAATTACTTATTACTTTTCGAATAATATAGCACATGCATCAGCTTCTGGATCTGAACAAAACAATTATAACTCCATGATTTAGCCTAGCTCAAGCAGTCAGTTTCGAAGATTAGGATGAACAGAAACTCCGAAGTATTATTTTGCGGGCAGCTATTGTTAGTAGTTCATTATTTTTTTAATCGAGTAAAGAAAAGGAGAAACTGAACTACGAACCTCCTCCCAGTATTGAAATATAAGAAAACGAGTGTAAATCAAAGCAGCTCGTTGTTGCTGTGCTGTATGCTAAGTTTGGGAATATGCGCTGCTGTCCTCCCAAACATACCGTTTACATTTATTGGTCACTTAGTTTACTTATAGGTAATACAAAGTTTTGGTATGGGGTCATGAATTTGGTTAAAATGAACATTTTTGGAAGCATATGCGATCCTACAATATTCAGTGATCGTTGTTGCGGTTTAAATCGAGTCTAAAGTTATGAAATTGTGCATAATAAACTCTTTATATTATATAGCTTCTTCTCAAGATCAAGATATTAATTAAGCTATAAAACCATGTTTGTTGACTAAAATCGACCGATTAGCTATTCCCGTTTGGAAATCATATATATCAACTACATATTCTGAGATGTTCATGGTCGCAGCTACATTGTACGGCCGCAGGCGCTATTTGAAATTTATCAAAATTTACCGGGAGCACCGGTAAATTTTTATATTAAATTTTTCTCGAAAGCAGAAGTGTTTAAGGGGCTAAATTTTCTAGTGATTATAATACATCCACCGGGGCATTCAAGCATATCAAAATTGTAAAGAATCACTATCCACCCAATTTTCAAAATTTTCCAAAACTTTGTATTACCTTTCACGATGCTTAAAATGCTGTTTATGGATGTTTCGGTTTTGCTTTACATCGTCTATTAGTTTTATCAAGTCACAAGTAGTGTTTAAGGGGCTAAATTTTCTAGTGATTATAATACATCCACCGGGGCATTCAAGCATATCAAAATTGTAAAGAATCACTATCCACCCAATTTTCAAAATTTTCCAAAATTTTGTATTACCTTTCACGATGCTTAAAATGCTGTTTATGGATGTTTCGGTTTTGCTTTACATCGTCTATTGGTTTTATTCATCATCAAGTCACAAGTAATGTTTGAATCAATTACTTATTACTTTTCGAATAATATAGCACATGCATCAGCTTCTGGATCTGAACAAAACAATTATAACTCCATGATTTAGCCTAGCTCAAGCAGTCAGTTTCGAAGATTGAGTTAAACAGAAGCTCCGAGGTACTTTATTTCCAGTCAGCTATTGTTGGTACTTCATACACTTTTGTTAGAAGAAGAAGAAGAGAAACTGAACGACGAACTTGCCCCCAGAATTGAACTCCGTAAGAAATGAGAGAAATGGAGTGTAAATCAAAGCAGACAGATACCGGGGTAAAGCGGTCTCTCTACCACAGCTCGTTGTTGCTGTGCTTTATGCTCAGTTTGGGAATATGCGCCGCTGTCCTCCCAAACATACCGTTTAAAGAAAACGACACAGATTCGCCACGCGGGGATTTAACCTACGTCATCACTCGGTCCTGTCTAACAGTCGTCATGATACTCTTTGAAATTTTTGCGTGGTATGTCGTTCGAAAGAGAGACAGTTTTCATAAGAATCAGGAAGTCTTTTGGCCAATGAGATGCCGACACTGTGCCCATGCCGTAGGCCTTCTACCGCAGCTTACGGATAACGATGAAGATGGTCAGACCGAACAGGAAAATATAATTTCACCTCTGTCTTATTCTCCGGATAGGAGGGTCAATCCTTTCAATGAAGTACATCAACTGTACCACAAACCACACATGTCTCTGCTGAACACCTTCTACATTTTTTGCACGATTTCCGGGATCAACGTTACCATACCAATTATTGCTAACATCATGTGCCTCATAACTTTGGACAATTCCGTAGTTATCAATGTTGTCCTTGTAGGGCAAGTGCTGCTAGATTTCACATTTGCCACTATGATATTGTTTGGGATGCTATGTTTCAGGAACTACTATGATGCAGCATTTCTCGACAGACAAAAGTTTACTTTCCCCCTGGCAGTAATATTCGCCGGTTGCTTCTGGATCGCGGCCGTCAAGATATTGTATCCCTTAGGTGAATTGACGACTTCAAAATACGGGCATGTGGACTATCCTTGTTCCCTTCCTGGAAACTTCGGAGTTTTTACAAAACGACAAGAGATAACTTTGATTCCTTTCTACGCCGAAAGTGCCATTATTGGTGCTGCAATAATGTGGCAGATGTGGAACTCTACACTTCCAGAAGCTCTTCTGAAGACGGGTAAAAACACGTCACATTTTCATAGTCTCGGTCCAACCTATGTTGGACCATGGTGGGGAACGATCTGTGCTTGGCTGAAGAACATCTTCTGCTGTAGAAAGTTGAAGTCCCTTTTGTTAGGATCATCTAAAGAAGAAAGACAAAGCCTCGTGCCCAAAACAAGAGACCGAAAAGAAGGCGAATCCCGAGAACCCCCACTGAACATCACTTTAACAGTGGCCTTGTGTGTACTGCTAGGAATTACTTATTTTTCCTTACGTCAAGTTTTTGAATATTCCAGCTTGGGATTAAAGAAATCACTTCCTTCAACTGAAATTACTTTAACATATCTAAGATGGTTCCTGCATATTGTATTTTATCTGCCCTTGCTGGTGATGTACCACTTTCGTATATTCCTGACTGATAGTGCCAAGATCTTTCGTCCGAGACACACAGTATCTCTTGTTTCGGGTTTAATGGGAGAACACGACCGCGTTATCCTGATTAGCTGTGTTGGCATTTTCACATTGAACATATTCCGCTTTGCCAGTGCAGTAGGGATCCTTGCAGAAACCTCCCGACCTCATGAGAACACAGTGCTCGCTTGCTACACTGGTATATTCGCCATCTTCCAGACCTACTCAGCCTGGGTCATGACATCCTTCTTAGCCGTCGTTCAGCGGCAGGAGATCGGTGGTACGGATCAAGCGAGATGGACGCTTATTTGCCTGATTTACACCGGTATCCTGAACGCGACTCAGTGGGCGATTGACAGTTTGGAAATTGCTTCTTGGGTAGAGCTGACAACATTTTACGGACATACCCAAGGCATGGTCATTGGTGTTCTTCTGGAGCCGCTAACCTCGCTGTATGCCATTCATTCAGCTATGATTGCATATGAAGCCTATAAAACCGTTCGCAATGATTTACAATCAAGATACAATGCGACTACTGAAAAGGAACCCTGTGTTTGATTTTAAAGATTCGGTATTACCAAGTTTGGTCAAATTTTGTTGTTGTATTACATTTTCTACGTGTTCCAGGGTGAAAAAGCGCTTTCGGCCAAACTTTTCTAGTAAGAAAATGGGGATTTTCCCCTGAGGTAATTGTCCTTGGGGATAATTGTCATGGGGGGGGGGGGTGGGTAATTATCCTCGGGGTTATTGTCCTAGAGGTCAATTTTCCGGAGGTAATTGTCCTAGGGGTAATCTTCCAGGAGGTAATTGTCCTTGTGTGGTTGTCCTTGGGGTAGTTGTCCTTGGGGCGATATATTTCAGGGGGGGGGGGGGGTGGGGCTAATTTTCGGGGGGGGGGGGGGATGATTGTCCTGATACGCATGAATGCATATTTGATATAGATTGTAATGCTCAATCAAGAGAAAGTGTTTAATATATAACACCTGTATGGTTTACTTAGAAATGAATATGGTTTAATGGAACATGCATCATTTCGCATTTATTACTTTACTGATAATGTGATCCAATGGAAAGATGTTGTTTATCATTTGTATTTTTTCCCAGGACCCTGTTTCATGAAACTTGATATCAATAACGAGTTACAAGCTACTGTTATAAGTTACTGAAGTCATGGAATTTGATCGGCCGAGAGCAAATTTGTCATAGGAATTTAGCAGTTGTTTTCTAGATATCATGTTTTATGGAACGGGCTCCTAGTCTCCCTGAGCTCGTGTTTACTCTGCTCCCTAACACGGTCCACCCCGGATATCTCATCCAACCCACCGTATGACATAAAAGGTTCTAAGACAATTATCCCCTGGTCAGTCACCCTCGGAAAATTACCCCCCCCCGAGGACAATCACCCTCCCCGAAACAAAGTTAAAAACCAACTTACTATTAGGGTGGCCTTTAATGAACAGGGAGTAATTTTCGGGGGGGGGGGGGGGGTCGGGAGATGGGGCCACAATTTTCCTCAGCGGATGGTTGTTCTTGGGGTTATTGTCCTTTGGGGTAGTTTTCTGTTGGGTAATGTTCCGGGGGATTATTGTTCAAGTGGTAATTGTCCTGAAACGGTATTATCTATAGAGAGTTCATTGGGTTACGGACTGTTTTCAAGTTAACCTTGATATGGCGCTGTGCAAATTCATCTTTTCAGTAAAGACGTTTAATATCTCATTGGGTTCATGGACCTATCAATGCATTCTTGTATATCACGTATGCCTAGTCTTATTGTTATTTTATTTAATTGTATATTATATTGAATATTCGGCATCAAATGTGGTGGACTGAATTATACGCATTGATGATGGATAAAAGCAAGATGCATACATGAACACATAACTAGTTTATAACGACAAAATATAAGATCATACAAGTGGTAATAATAACATAGTATTTCAACGCTATTTTACTTTATTTCATGAATTTAGATCATTAAAAAGCATTTCAATCCAGCCATTTTGCTAGTAAATATGGTGATATATCCATGTTTATCCTCGACTTTTCTTTCCATTGGCAAATCCTCACAGTACCCCAAATTATTAAGTACATCAAAAGTGCCCCTTTTACTTCAGCTAAGAGTACCATTTTCTTTCTTATAGGTGCCCGCTCCAAATTCTTATTAGTGCCTCTTACTGCCTCTGATACTTGCCTCTATTCTAATCTGAAATAAGCCCCTTTTAATGTGTCGAGTGCCTCTTTCCACCTCCGATATTGTATCCCTCTTATTTTGACACGGTGTGTCCTTTTTCCTTTATAAGATCACCTTCCCCTTTTCATCAATGCCCCCTTTCACCAGGCGCGTACGCAGGGGGGGGGGGGGGGGGGGGGGTGTTTGGGGGGGTTAACCCCCCCTTTGGTATTTTTATATGTGTAAACCCCCCTAAAAAATCCCTAAAACCCCACCCCCCCCCCCCCTTTGGATTTATTTTATTTTTTATTTTTGTTTAATTATTAAAAAATAATTAAAAAAAAAAAAAAATTACCCCAATGGCTGACCTAAGAAAGGTGACCTTACCCCCCCCCCAACGGAGCAAAATGTCAAATTTTCAAATTTTGAGACCAAAAAAAAAAAAAAAAGTGTCCGCAAGTCCACTCCAATTATCACTTACTCTCAATAGAAGCAGAAACATCAGACAAACCACTCAAAAAGGTTTAAGCAAAATCGGATAACTAAGAAGAAAGTTAAAATTTTTAATGACATGAAAAACTTTGAAAATCGCAAGACACATTGACAATTCACTTTGAGTCTGTGACGTCATTGCCTCGCTATCCACTATTTTTTTATTTTTTATATTGATGATACATATTTCCCATTTCCCCCCTAGGAATCTTATTTCCTCACACCAGCATCCAAGTTATACTGAGAGTAATATGTTTTTGTTGGATGCACTAATATAGAGGAATTAAAAAAAAGTTGAATCCTGTATTGTATTGTTTTTATTAAACTTGATGTACATCAATATTCTGTTTATAAACATATAAATCAATTTACAATGCAGTGTAACAAATCAATTTTCTGTTTTGAAACATACATCATTATCATATAAATCAATTTACAATGTAATGTAACAAATCAATATTCTGTTTGTAAACATATATATCATATAAATCAGTTACCAATGCACTGTTTATAGCAAAACAGAAGGAAAATTATATCCAGAAGAAACATTGAGTTTCGATACTATTCATATATAAAAATCAATGATTATGAACATAGTTATGGTGTGTAAATAACTTTAAAAAAAGTTTTTATAACCCCATGTTCTCAGTAAACACACACATATGTGTAATACCCAACATTCAAATGTATATTGAACAGGTTTGTAACTTCAAACTCAAAACGGAAATTATATCAATTGAAATGTATAATGCATTAGGCCTATTCGGTCAAAACATAACAAATCATGATTTTGAAAATTGCGCGTGGCATCCACCCGTATCTCATTCCTTAGTATTTTTGCAAGATTTTTAGCATGAATGCCATTCATCACCCTGGAATACCATGAAATATTTTTCTAGAGCCTTTTTGATGTTTGGCTGGTCTACTTTTTGTATTGAATACGAATTTCAACGAAATATAATGAACTTGCATGTATTTATATTTTGTGTAGTGAACGACAAAGTGGTAACAATAATTGAATAGATATATATTAGTTATAGTTAATACAAGTCGAACTAGTAGGTAGAGGGATGTAGCCTATCCATCTTTACAAGACGTCAGTGCCTCTAATTAGAATGCCCCACCCCAGACATAGATGGATGTAACGGCTTTCCCCCCCCCCCCTTCCCTAGGGTAGGATGAAGGGTACTTTTGCAGAAAAACACGATTTTCTCGAAAAATCTGAGTAAAAGCAATAACGATGAAAACAATTAGATCTAAGGTGAAAGTGTGAACAGTGCAATATGCGCGCCACACATTTTGTGTGTGCGTGTACAAAAGTTTTGTGTGTTTTCCAGATTGGTAAAGTTTTTTAAAATAAATATAAGTACAAAATATGTACAAGTGACTTATACATTATGTTTATGTATAAGCAATTAATATCGAAAACGTTTATTCATTCTATTCATTTGTATGTTATTGTTTGTATTACACATTTGGAGGAATAAAATGAAATTACTATTAAAAAAAAGAAAGAAAAGGGGCTCTGTATGTATTGCGAATGGATCTGTGACGATCGTCGACTAAAGCGACTAGATGAATGTTCAATAAGTCGACTGTGGCGGGAAAAAAGTTAAGATAAAACGTGTGTTCAGACATAGGTATGTAGGCCAAACACACGCACACACACACGCACACACACACACACGCACCCACACACACCTACAAATGGCGCTACTTATTACATTATAATATCGGATTTTGTATAGGGTGGGGAGCCTGTCACTGTCTCCTTCTGGATCAACATTAGTTGTATAGAGGGCATCTGTTCTTCCAGAACTTAGAAATAATCGTATAATTGGCTGGCAGGAAGTTCTTGACAAAGGATCCAGAGGATACTGCCTCTATGACTGTGTGCGTGCACAATAAACTGAGGGTCCACACAAATCTAGCACCTAGGACTAGCGCCTTCCACCCAACAGAAGCTGCACGCCGACCTGTACGACCTGCCGCAACATTAGTGATTCGGAGCAAGGCGCCGTTGCAGAGGAACGATGAGGTGCCTCCCTGTGGAACCCGCCGGTCTGAATGGCCATCTTGAGCCGGAAACGTAAGTCCTCTTCGGTCTTGTACTCTGGTAGATCCATGGACAAAAATCCTCTGCAAGTCATCACCTCTGGCATTAGATCGCCGGGTTCGGGGTACTTGTTGGGCTCGACAGGATCACGGTATTTGTCAGCCTTGTTGTCCAATCGCCTCACAGGGAAGCGAACAAAGCCACCAACAGGAACATGGTCAGCACCTGTCAGGAACTCTGCAAGAAGCGATTAAACAATATCATGTGCTTTATATAAAGCTTAAAACATGTACGATGTCTCCAAGCGCTTTACAACTAACTTTAATAATATGAAAAGTATACTACACCGAAGCCTGTATTCAAGGGAGACTATAAAAGTGGTCTTTATTTTAAAGCAGGTGGTCTTTATGTGCAGATTCTCTTAGTTCATGTGTCAATGCAAAACACTATACAAGTGAATAAAAAAAAAAGGTGGTCTTTATAGGAATGTTTTAATTTTGTATTTATTTCATTTTCCTTATTTTTTTAATTCATTTTTACATGTGATCACTTTTAAAGATAAAGTTGAGTTCTGGTTATGCGATTGCATTGTGAAAGAAACGTTGTGGAATCGATCAGAAAAGGTTGATAGAGGAGGAGGGAGAGAAAGGTAGGTAGACGTTTTGTTTTCGTTATTTCTTACTGAGGAATTGTCTCTTGTCATTTTCCTCGAATTCATCAAACACCTTCCAGAACATCTTGATGACCGGGTGGTCCGCGTAGTAGGGAAATTGGTACACGGCACTCTGCAAGGTAATCGGTAAGTACATGAAACGTTTATTTGTAGGTATGGTTTATAAATCTCACCTATTTCTGTAGTAGGTGTGAACGCCCTTAATATGAGGGCATTTGAGTATATAGGGAATATATCTACTACGATATTCTTTCAAACTGGCATAAGAGGAATGAGAAACCTCACCAATAACTTTTCAAGAGATGGAAACAACCAGGCGCGTATGCAGGGGGGTGGGCTCGAACCCCACCTCAAATTTATTTTGTGTGTGTGTTTTGGAGGAAAATCCCCCTCATAAAATGATGCTAATGGGTGACCTAAAACAGGTAACCTTACCCCCCTCCCAATGGAACGAAATGACGATCGGTCAATTTTTCAAATTTCGGGATAATTATTATTTTTAATTTTTAAGTGCTCTTACCCCCCCCCCCCCCCCGCCTATTCAGCGGCTGGCTGAGTCGTTTCGAAATTTTCGGCGCGATTTTAAAATTAAACCCCCCCCTTCGATAAAAATCCTGCGTACGCGCCTGAACACAACCATTGCACAATTTTACCAATTTGAAAGCGTTCCAGTCCAATTCTTCACCCAGGATGACGTCTCTCAGATCTTCTGCTTTGAAGATAGTCTTCATGAGAGGTGTCATGGAGGCTAATCTGTTGAATCCTTTGGTAAAGGCTGCAAGCTGAGGAATGGCTAACCGCTTGGTCAGCATCTCCTTGATGTACAGACCCCTATTACACCGAAAAACAAAAGTAGCCTTCATGAAGTTTTCTCTTTTGACACACCGTCCAAAACATGTATTACAACTACTCAAAGACCCCTTGAATTCGACTCAGTATACCTAGTAACTTTTTTATCTCTATTTCTTTTTTTCAGCAGAAAAAACGTGACGAATGCATAGACATAAGGTTGTTAGATACATGCTCTAATAGTATGACAGTTGGGTTTAATTGCAACCTTAAACCTAACTCTATATCTTTGACGAACTAAAGCCCGTAGCAATTGCCAATTGGGAATATGGCGGATTACCCACCGTTTAATTTAGAACCACACGTTTTTCCAAATGTTTACAAGGTAAATATTCCCGAAGGTTAATAATGTCGAGAGAAAAAAAGGTTTTTATGTTGCAATTTATTTTTGGAAAAAGGAATCTTTTGGAACTGTGGACCTTCGGAGTATTACGTTTTCGGAACTACTTTAAATCTCGGACTTACAAATTCTCCTTCGTGACGGGGACATTCTCGTCTCCTGGCCGGATTTCTTCGAAGTCTAAATCCAGGGTTTCCACGTCCTCCGCCCCCATTTCACGAATCTTATAGAGTTGTTTGACAAACTCTTGGTCTATTTTCTCCAGATCAGACGTTTCAGGGTCTCTATCGAGTGATTAATCAATTCATTATAAAACATAGGGTGACAAAGTTAAGTAATTATGTCACATTTTGTTCTTACATTTTCCCCTTACGTCTGTATTTACCAACACTTTGGTCTCAACGATTATACATGGATACGAGTTATGATGTCGTAAAGAACGAGAAAAGTTTGGTACCAAGACAATTATCATGCACATTAAAAATAAATTACAAATCATGATCCACACAAATTTTAGATGAAAATCAAAATATTCAATGATCTGTAGCTCATGTTTCATCAATGTTTGTAAAAACATATACCTCCAAATATATCAACTGGATACTACATCTTTCCCCTTCTAAAAAATGTTGAATACAATTTTAGCCGCTTTTGGGTGGGATTCATGAAGAAGAACAAAAATGATTGTTCTTCAGTAAAAGCTAATTACGCAATATTAGGGGAAATGTGTTCCTAAATCTTCTTGAATTTACCCAATGTATGAAGAATGAAATACCCAACGTTTTCTGAGAGTACATGCACAATTATACCGGATTCATCCAGTTCCATCTGCCGGCGACCGGTTCATACCTGTTTGAAAGCAGCTTTTCGTAAAGCTGCTCAGGGAAAGGCACGGTAGTAACAGCTCCATTGAAGATTAAGAGGGCAAAGAGGAGGCCGATCTTCTCCAAGGTGCTATAATCCAGATACTCCTGCAAGAATACAAAATATGACAAATTCTATATAAACCAAAGGAGCGTCAAAACAATCTGAGTGGACACGAGGAAATAAGAGGTAGAAGAAGAAGAGAAAGAAGGAAAAAAGAACAACTAGGAAAAAATCAAAGCAAATAAGAAGGAAAGAAATAGAATACTTGGGGAAAAATAAGAAGATGACGAATGAGAAGAAGAAGATGTAGTAAAAGATAAAGAAGAAAAAGATAAAGAAAAGGAGGAAGAATAGAACTACAAGGAAAACACAAAGAATACTAGTGGGGCAAATAGAAAAGAAGTAGAAGAAGATGATGAATAAGAAGAAAAAGAAAAGGAAGAAGAAGAAGAAAAAAAAAAAGAAAAAAAAAAGAGGAAGACCAGTGGAAGAAATAGAAGAGGAAGAAGGGGTAGAAGGAGAAAAAGAAGAAGAAGATGATGAATAAGAAAGTTTCTGATATCAAGAGAGAGTCTTATTTTTTAGCTGCAATGTTATACCTGCTGTGCGCATTTCTATCAGTTTTATATAGCATAATATGAACTGTGCCATTTAGGGGTACCAAATGAACCTAATGTTTAGTTGTAATAGTGGGGAGAAATTGAATTCAACGAATTCTTCATTGGAAGTTATTTATCTCCTTTACAAAATATCCAACGCTAAGTAAAATGAGCAGTGATAAAAGGTTGTTTTTTTGTTAATACTTGGATTATTTGATATTTGATACAACACTTTTCTAGAGTATGAAGTACTTACACGAATTTAAAATACAGGAAAGGTGTTATACGACCCCGGGGTACGATACTGTATACTGTACATCCTACAGTAGCCGAGTCCTGAACTTTAAACCCTGGATCAAAAACTATGCCTAACCTTAATCCAAAGCTATAACATAACCTAACATACAATTAGACCCCAATACATGGCATATGACGCAATAAGAAACTTCTGACAATGTACTTCTAGAAATGACCCCCACATATCCACAGATCCTTTAACTCTAAAAAGACTGGGGACAGATTTTATAGCCCCCTCCCCCTGCTCTGCTTTCGCGATATCTTCGTAATGCTAAAATATTTGACGGTGCCACTTCATGACTTTTTTTCTTGGAGTCTTGGGCATCTTTTGAAACGAGAAAAAACAAAGAAAACAAAGATTATAACAAAATACCGTGCAGTATTGTAGATCTCATGTACATCTATGACCAATCGGAGTTTCGGGGGGGGGGGGGGGGTCTCCAAAAACCGCAACGACTTAGCCAGCCGTTGAATAAGCGGGGGGGGGGGGGTAAAAGGGCACTTTTGTTGGCATATTTTTTTTTTTTTTTTAATAATACAAAAATAAAGGGGGGGGAAGGTTTCCTCCAAAATACACACATACAAAATACCAAAGGGGGGGGGGGGGTTTGAACCCCCCCCGACCCACCCCCCCCCCCCCCTTTGCGTACGCGCCTGCAAGTAAGATATCAACAATTTCAATACCGGGTTAAACCACACGTCTGAAGAGACAGCCTGATCATCAATCTTCCGAAATATGTGAATCTCTGGGTCCAACAAGGCGGAGAACAGGCGATGAAAGAAGTCCTGCAGAAATTTTAAAGGATTGTGGGCAAACCCGAGATGAATTTTTTCTCGTATGTCACAGGCTTTACATATCTTTACGTCAATATAATAATCTAGTATATCACTTTATAGTATTAAGTTAATAATGGTTTGAAAGCTTTTATCTGTTCCAACATGAAGTGGAAAGACAGATTTTGTGCGAAATTCCGTTATCAATCTACCGGACATTAATGTACAAAGGTCTTTTATTTGCTCTTATACTTTAAAAATATGTAGGGACTTTTGTTAATTTATGGATATATTCATTCGTTCATGGTATATGTAGCAAGTGTGTGCGCGGGCGCCTACGTCGCCAGAATAATTTCAGGAAATTCAAGGCAGTCTAATTTAAAGGGGGTGTAGCATGACGAGACTTTGACGTGTCTTTCCCGTGGCCTGACTCGGGGCCAATCAGGTATAATAGGGACATTTAGAATTTGCACGACGAGAACGTGGACTGCCCTGTTAAGGCAATGTGACGTCCTGTGAAGGCACTGGCAGTGACGTCACATTGCCTTAAAAGGGCAGTCCACGTTCTCGTCGTGCAAAATCTAAAAGTCCCTATTACGGCCGTTAATCAATTCAATTCGTTAACGTGCAGTTGTCCAAAAGAAGTCATAGATGGCGTTAACCAGTATTTGCCATGCCCCACCCCCTTTAAAGCCTTGTTTAGATGTACAGTGGTAAAGCGCAACCCCCTTTTTTGTCAGTCTTTTCTTTTCTTGTTGATGATGCGAAGGGTTATACGCTTCTCATTTTCAATCTTATAACACTAAGTACAGACCACTTTTACGTACGACCTGCATTGCGTATTTACTTTTGTATCGGCGGTTTACTGCCATAAATCTGAAAAAGCCTTAAAGTTTTGTCAAGACACGGCGCGGTAAATAGCCGAAAAAAGCCGCAATGTGTTTTTGTTTTGTTTTGTTTGTTTGTTTGTTTGTTCGTTTGTTGTTTTGTTTGTTGGGGGGGGGGGGGGTGTTCAACAATTGGTTTAAATCACGGGTGGCCAAGGGATAGCTCGGGTGCTATTATATTTACCTTACTGGGGCCCCCAAAATCTACCGCAGACTCCCCTTCGAAATTTACTTCCAAAGGTTTGAGCCAGATGGAGTCTGAATCCGAATATCCCCAGTATTTCTCAACATTTTTTATCGCCGACTGCACGATATTGTCTCGCTCCACATGGAACTGAAGACATGTTGGAATGATGGGTAACCGAGCTTTAGGGTACCACTTTGCATATATCGTCTTGTTAATCCGTCGCCTGATGGTGTTCTCGCGGTCTGCCTTCATCATGTCTCGCTCCTGTGTCACAAGGAAGAAGAAAAAACGCCAACAAAATAAACATACGATAAACAAAATAAACAAGCGGACAAACAAACAACACAAATATTAATACAACAAAACCTAATAAAGACCATGAAATATTAATAACTGAAAATGTACCATAACATCATAACAATAGCATAAGAAAAAAAAATTGTTTTGTTTTTGTTAAATTAACACATTTAATAATTAATTAAGGAAAACGATAATAAACTGAATACTTCCAGAATCTTTTAAAGGAAATTTAACTTTTTATCTGCTTCGGTCACCTAACGGGACGAAAGACGGAGCGCCATAGTCGACTTAATTCGTCGCATGTTTAATTCGTATTATACATTAAAAAATAAGGTGGCACTCAACGGCTTCAGTACCCAGCGACCGTTCTGTGTTGATTTTGTTTCTGTTCATGTTTGTTTTTTGTAAACCAAATTATGAATACTTTGGCTAACTTGTAATGATTGAAGATGGGATATACAGTGCGGGAGTGGCATACATATTTGAGAGCGTGTAGGCGACGACCCCCTCGACATAATTGTTCAATGTGTTAGCAGTTGTGTTATTGGAATTCAGTGCATTGAGGCAGACATCTGAATTGTGAAGAATAGTGGATCTCACATGAAGAAGAAACAAAATCTTCATTGGTTGAGATAATCCTGATATTTGGTTTTAGTCCTTACCGACCGATCTGAAATGTTATTTAACTGAACCCATCTTTTATAAATGGGCAAGTCGAGACTACTTTGTCTGATACGCGTATATTGTTGTATATCTGATCTTTGTATGGAGTGAGGCGTGAATGCTTTTTGGCAGAGCAGTGGTCTCGTAACTGGGAGATCCCGGGTCCAAAACCAAGTCGATGCGCTAGTGCCCTTTGGTTAGGCATCAACCCTCATTTCAAAGTTCCTCGGTGAGGACTTTAAGCCGTCGGTCCCCTGGTTACTTACATACAAGCATATACACGCTTTCTTAGCAGTATTAAGGTAAAGGAAACAAAAAACTTCAAGAGATTAGATCGGATCAAACATGAACTAAAAAAATTATCTTACCATGATCACAACAGCTTCAAGAGAAACAAACTTCCATTTTGTTCTGACATTGAGCAGAAAAGGGACGTCAAGCCAATTGAAGGCCTATTTGCAATTATAAAATAAAATGTATATAATTAAAGTGCAAATCACTTTCTCATTATATAAACCACAAGGTTCAACGCAACATCAAATCATTACTAAACATGCTAAAACTGACCACACAACTTGGTATTTATACGTGATACAACATTTCGTTTGCAAAGTATATTTTGGACAGCGAACCAGTTATAAATCTTCTTCTTGTCATATATTTTTTTTAAAAGAACAACCATTTTCATGGGATATTTTCTTTTGTGGTGTTATCCCAGAATTAAACATAAAATGAAAAAATCATATACTTTTCACATTTACAAGAAGTCTAGCTTGTCTTACAACAATTGAGTGATTCCAACCTTGTATTCGGAGGTGGTATTCTGGGCGTACTGGAGCAGGTCACGGTGTAAATGTGGACTAGATTCCAGGCCTTGGAGCCAGAACAAGCGACGAGACACCGGGTACCCATTTCTCTCATTGATCTTGTAAACAAATTGAAATTAGAAGAAGTAAATAACACGAAGCAAAGGTATTTTAGCAAAACAAATTCAAAGTACAATGGAAACGTCAAATACCATATCCGGACACCTACCCCCTGGACATCCATCCCCGGATAACTACCCCAAGACAACTACCCACTAGGACAACTACCCCCTAGGATAACTACCCCCGTAAACCTAACCCTGGACAACTACCCCCTAGGAAAACTAACCCCGCACAACTAACCCTGGGTAGTTGTCCTAGATGATGGTTGTCGTAGGAGGTAGTTGTCCCGGCGGGAAGTCGTCCAAGAGGGTGGTTGCCTTTAGGGGGGTAGTTGTCCTAGGGGATAGTCGACTGGGGGTAGTTATCCGGGGGGGGGGGTGGATGTCCAGGGGGTAGGTGTACTAGAACCGTCAAAAACATGAACCGTATTGATCAATGTATCTTCCTTGCATTTAGCTTCTCGATCATTTTAAGGAAGGGAAAACATGGTAAGAGTTAATGGTGTGGCTATAAATGGATATGGCTCCCCGTCCCCTCTCTGGACTGAATGGCAAAAAATAAAAAGATGGGGCGAGGGGGGGGGGGGGGGGGTGGGGCTGAGAGATGGAAGCAAGGTAGAAGCAAATGGATGCCCCTATCTGCACTTTTCAAATCACTCGACGGCCTTGCTATTTAATTTTCTCACAGTAAGGCCTCCCCAACCATTGACTGAAGGAAACCAACCTCATTTAATATATGTAGTACACGGATGCACTGAAGATTAATTTCGGACCTCGTGTTGATCAACCACACCAGCATTATATGAAAAGCCTTCACAAACAGTGTCAAAAGCTCCTGGTCCTCTGCCAACTTCCGTTCTGTACAAAATAAGATCGCGAATTAAACCGGTTACCGAAGGTTCCTTATTCCGAAGGTTCGTATTTCCGAACATATAAAAAGGGATCTTATCAGAAGGTTCATAAATCTGAAAATGACATAGAATCCTGTACTCTTTTTCTCGCAATTAATACGAACCTTCCGAATAATAAATTCTATTTCGTTTACGGAATTATGTACTTTGTATACCAATCGGAATCACGCAAATAGGGTCAACAATATGAACCACTAGAATCGGAAATTTGTGTTTCGGAATCACCGAACTTATGAACCTTCGGAGAACCGACTGCCTCACATTAAACCTTCTCGACTATCATCAAGCTGTGGTTATAAGTCCGCAGAAATTAAGAGACCACCTACATGCTTAAGAAAGTGTCAAACCTTTACCGCTATACAGGAATAAACAATTTTACCATAACAAAGCAAACGTGATAGCCTATCAGAAAAGAGAATAACCACAAATGAAACGGTAGATTCTTTTGAGAAACCATGTCTAATCTTAGGAACAAATTGACTTGTCACAGTTGTTTTCTTTAGTCATGTTTTGCCTTTAGTTTAGTCTTTGCATTTCCATATAGAGAGAGGCATGACGGGGGTAAAATCAGTAAATGAAGTCGCACAAAAACAAAAATATCCTAATCAAAATGTAAGTGGACTTTCATGTAATGGGGGTTCGGAGTTTACATTCTGATTTTTGTAATAAGAAAACAGTGTCGTTAAACGTATTGAAAGTTTACGTAATAAATAATTTTAAAGAGGTATAGGCAATAATATGCCTAATCATGGCTACTCGATCATAACATCAGGAAATATATCAATATTGGTAGCAAACAGATGTGTGTGTCTTCTTCTGTTGCCGTTTCCCACTCTTAGGTAGTAGGCCATCTTAATCAGCCACAATTAACATGTACGATTACCTAGTGACTGGAAAAGGGGATCGGAGCTGTTCTTCAGCTGGATAAGGCAATTCCCCGTTAGCTGAAGATCATTACGATATGCGTTGTCATCTGGCCTCATAGGTCCAAGAAGTTCCATGAATATGGTCTTGAAGATGACTTGGCCATTTGGAGTCTCTAAGAGCCATTGGCCCCAAGAGGTTTTAACCTGGTGAAGCGCCTTCTTCACCTAAGTTAGAGGAAATTCACGGAAAAGCAAATTGAAATATTCATATCAGTGGTATTATCATCATAACAGGTATAATTATTTAATGAAAGTGATGATTGGTACTAGAGAATAGAAGAATAGCAACGAAAACAGACTTACTAAAACTTTTCGTCTTGCACTTGCGAGTAAATCGCAAGAAAGCACAGTAACAGTCCTAAAGGATAATTGTCCTGGGGGGGGGGGGGGGGGTAATTGTCCCGGGGGCAATCGACTATAAAGGGGTATAGTAATTGTCCTGTGTGGGAATTGTCATGAGGTTCGTGAGAATTCTCGTGTTAATCTAGGTAGCATTGATATAGCCCGTTTACATTAAACAGCTGCATTTAAATCCATTTTGTGGCAGCCAATCACAGCCGTTAAATTTTCGCTCGCCTTGTTCCCTTATCTCCCTCGTTCTTTTTTGCGATTTTACTCCGATGTGTGTAAGACGAAAAGGTTTAAGTTAACTGTTTTCGTTGCTATACTTTGAATTAAGCATTTGTGACTAGTTTGTTTTAATTTCTGTCATTAATCTTAACTATACTTAGTTTGTAAATTAGGATCAAAGGTCAAACATTTCACCGATCACTACCTCAGTAACCATGTGTGGTATGTACTTGAAACATTCCACCTATACTTGTCTAAACCAAGTATTACATGTCTAATTATTGCAGTTGTTTCTTTAATACTGTGAGTTATAATTTGTGACAGTGATAACCTTGACGGCAGCCTTGAAAGGTCAATGACCATTGCTTCGACGACCTTTCATTCTCCCTCACATTTAGTATGTACTCATCAGTCTTTCCAGTACCATTAGATTTTTAAAACCATTTACGTTCTTGATATGTGTATCTTTGGTTGCCCTCGCATTTATTTCAAAGAGATGTGGATCATATTTATCCAAGGGATCGAAACGAATCGAAATGTGATACATTTGCGTCCATCAACATATCCCCAAAACGAAATTACGTTTGAGTTGGGTTTATTAAATTCGAAATCGAAATGTGGAAGTCCCATCATTTAGGATCCCCCGAAGACAACAAAAGAGTTTATAGCAGCTTACTGGTTGCATTAAGCCGACTGGACACAGTTATAAAAAAAGTAAGATTACCAATTGCCTGAACATGGATAGAATAGAAACACAACATTTACAACAACGAAGTATTGGTTGTCCAACCTCAACGAAAATTTGTGTCACATCCAGTGGGCCAAGTCCTTTGCAAGCCTCATTGTTTATCAACCCCATGACAGCTCCATGCAGAAAATCTACAGCCAGCCTAATGAGCATATTGGAGTTTGCAAACCATTGTTCTAGATGAAGAAAAAGATCCAATATTAAAATTGTTATTATCATTTCTGCCCGATAATATGTTTGAAGCTCGGAACGTTGGAAGAAAGTTATATCGCATGATTTTGTTTAGTATAAAATAATAATTATATGACAATAATGATTATTACAATATGAATAATGATTATAGTATGAATAATAATTATACTATGAATAATTATTATACTATAAATAATTATTATACTATGAATAATGATTATACTTTGAATAATTATTATGATTATGATATAAATAATAATGATAATATGTCGTGTTTACCCATGGTAGCCTCATCAGTATTATGACCTTGCAATTCTAAGAATACGCACGAGCATTCAAGAAATTACCTCCTATTTGGTACCCATTTACTACACCTGGGCGGGGAGTGGTAATTGTATTGTGGATTAATATGACGTCAAAGGTTATCATTGCTGCAGTGGGACTCGAACCGCGAACCATGGGATTCACAGTCCTGCGACGTACCCACTAGACCACGGCACCTGTACTGCTTACAAGCATATACAATAGCAAATATCCATTTACATCACTGGAACAAAATATTCCTTAAAATATATTGTATAACGAAAGATATACCTTTTGTCCAGGAAGGATTATTATCTCTTAAAAAGTTTTTGCACTGAATAGACAGTATTATATTTATTGCAGTGAATAACCTATATAAAGGCGCGATGGCTCAGTGGTAGAGCACTTGATGTCAAATGTTTTGATAACTTTTAATTCATGTATATATATATATACGTATATATATATATATATAACGACACTGCAAGGTATATATAAATATATATACAATATTGGGGCTCTTAAAACATTTTCATTGCATTACATATATTTACCGATTACCTATTGCTTGAACCAGGGGATTAGAGGTATCTTTCATCTGGTTAACTATATCTGGAAGGTTTTGGAGCAGATTACGGAACGTCCTTTCATCGGGTCTCATGGGCTCAGGAATCTGAAGAAAGAATACTGTGAGCTTCGCCAACCCTTCTTGCGTCTCGCAGAGATGTTTACCAATGTCAGTTATTACACGGATAGACGCTAACTAGGTTTAGAAGAAAGAGAAAAATAGTGCTAAAAAGGTAATTGTTTGAAGCATGATTTCACAAATCTAAGAGACACATACGAAGTCACACATTCCATATTTTGTTTCCCTTTATTTGTTTCTTTGTTATTTTATTTATGCATAATCGCCAACCCTTAACTACATTCACAACACCATTGCACAAATGGATTCATGAAACATTTTTTATTGTTTTAACAAAAATATTAAAACATGTGTACAAAATGGACTGCATATTTCAATTCATAAACTTGTTTACATGTTTGTTTTGCTCTTCTTTTGACAAAGTTCTAGCTATATCATTCTAATAAACATCACGCATGGCCTTTTCACAATTATCATCTTACAATATATGAATCTGCATCGACTTGCTTTGTTTGATGAACTGTAAGGGTTGTTACAAAATGGGGTAGCACCTGATCATAGCTAGATTAATTTTAAGTGGGAGAGAACTGTTTGGAGTACATAATTAACCTATGATCGCGCTTGCGTACCGGAACGTGCGTTTGCACGGTCACAACTATGCATCTAATTTGTTTGCGCCCTCTTTTGGCAGCTGGGGTTCGAAAAAAGCTGAGGCGATAGTGTATTCGACATGGCGAACATGCTACCTACCTCGTTGATGATTCTTGACACACCAAGTGACATGTTTCCTTTGTCAGCATTACTCTTCATCAGCCTCACCACTCCTCCGTGAAGAAAATTAACAGCTACCTTCACAAGCACATGGTAGGTAGAAAACCATCGTTCTAGATCATGAAAGAATCAAGCGCCTTTCATCAGACTAGTTTTATTCAAAGAGATTTGTAGATTTGTATTTCAGATCGAAGAAAATCAAATTTAAATGGGCCATGAAAAAAAGTGCAGCTTTATTTTTTACTTAATCTAATCTTCTGGTTTAAAATATAAATATCATCAATAATTAAAATTGCGCCTATGTTCCGAGCCTGCGTCTGATGCATATCAGTTTACATAGCTCTTGATTTTTCATGAAGCAATAAACTGTAATTTAATGTTCTCAGTACGACTTCATTTGGACAGTTAGACTTCAACAAGAACAATAGTGCCTGAATATTTCACATTTCGCATAAAATAAAGACATTAATTTATCCCTTTTCTCCTCATCTAATCCCATCCAATCCTAACAATAATCGTTATTGTGCCTTTTCCTTGCAGTTACAATGCACAGCACACAGTGCTCTACATGCTTTTGGCCACTTCAATAATAACATATCACTTCAAAGCAAATCAGGTGGGTCAATAGAATCAATTGTAATCTAAAAAAATAAATGGGACACCTTCCAAGATCAAATCATATCATTTTATGATAGACTATAGGAACCTACCTATGTCCTGAAAGTGGGGATGAGACCTATCCTGTAGCTGGGTTAGTATTGGTGTCAAGACGTGGAGGAGATTGCGCAGCCCCACTTCCACTGGATCCCTGAGCTCGGGAAACTCTTCAAGAAACGTCCTCTGCAACTCCCTGCCCTCTGGCGTCCCGTATAACCATTGGTCAAGAGTTGTTATTGACTGGTGGAGGATTCCTGCTACCTGATTTTAGAAGTTTCAATATTTCAACAATTTGAAATGATGCACTGACGTTTGAAATGCACATGAACATATCAATAAAACACACGGATAATGATGGAGACGCAATGGCTCAGTGGTAGAGCGTTTTATATGCTCCAGAAGAGAAGCGGTAGCATCATTCTGGCCGCACGGTCGCCGCACAGTTCCCTTCGGCCGCCTTACGGCTACCTTGCGTCTGCCTTAGTATTTGTCACAAAGCTACGGCCGCCACTGGGACGCCCTTAAGTGACCGCGCGTCATCACTTCAAAGGCGGTACAGTCAGGCGCGTAGCCAGAGTTTGATGTTTGGGGGGGGGGGGGGGGCACATACATGTAATCGATCGAGGTAAAAAAAAGGGGTCTACAAAATTTCAACCGATCCTGGAAATTTTAGGGGGGGCACGTGCCCCCCCGTGCCCCCCCCCCCCCCGTGGCTACGCGCCTGGGTACAGTAGCCGCAGAATTTCCGTCTCCACAAATTCAAAATACGCCGTGCGGCTACCCTAACATTTGTGACCGCTACCGTGGTAATGCTGCGGCGGTCCTATACTTGCTATTTGCCGTAGATATTTTAGACCGCAAGGCCGCGGCGGCAAATGTGACCTAGGTATTACTCTCCCGCAGGCGCGGATCCAGGATTTCTTAGGGGGGGGGGGGCCCAAATTGGAAATCATGCGAGCCAAATATTGGTACGTTATGGTGACCAGCAGTGACGTAATTGGGGGGGGGGGGGGTAGGTGCAGGGAGGGGCGAGTTTCCCCCCTCCCTCCTCCGCGAAGCGCGGAAGCTTTGACATTTCAATAAATTATTAGAGAAAGAAGACGATTCGTTGTACCGTTCCCAAATATAATCCTCTTCTGAATTATGTTTCCCCCTCTCCCGCGCGAGGCGCGGAAGCTTTTACGTTACATTAAATCATTAGAGAAAGAAGACGATTTGTTGTACCGTTCTCGACTCTTAATCCTTGTCTAAATTCAGTCCCCCCCCCCCCCTCCTCCCGCGCAAAGCGTGGAAGCTTCGACGTTTCATTAAATTATTAGAGAAAGAAGACGATTCGTTGTACCGCTCTCGAAAATATTCTTCGTCTGAATTATGTTTCCCCCGCGCGGAAGCTTTTACGTTTCATTAAATCATTAGAGAAAGAAGACGATTCGTTGTACCGCTCTCGAAAATAATCCTAGTCTGAATTTAGTTCCCCCCCCCCCCCCCCCGCGCAAAGCGCGGAAGCTTTTACGTTTCATTAAATCATTAGAGAAAGAAGACGATTCGTTGTTACGTTCTCGACTCTTAATCTTTGTCTGAATTTCAAAAATGTTCTTTGTCTACTCCCTTTTTTTCCTCTCTTTTTTGGCCGGCGTTTTTTGGGGGACCACCCCACCGCCCCCCTGGCTACGCGACTGCGGTCAGACGAACATAATTTATGTTGATACCTTGTCTGCCCCCGGAAGCTCAGGGGTTTAAGGCAATAACTTACGGTCAGATTAGCATTCAGGGGTCCGCCTTTGGGCCCTAGGCGGGGTCCAGGGGGCAGAGCCCCGGAAGTTCAGGGGTTTTAGGCATTTAATTACGGTCAGATGAGCATTATTTTGCTACCTAATTGTGACACTGGCAGGTCACTAATTGGCGTGGGGTTCAGGGGGCGGAGCCCCCGGAAGCTCAAGGGTTTTAGGCACTCAATTACGGTCAGATGAGTATCAAGGGGCCGGCCTTAGGGCTCTTGGTTGGGGTCAGGGGGCAGAGCCCCCGGAAGCTCAGGGGTTTTAGGCGTTTCATTAATGTCAGATGAGCATCTAAGGGCCCGTCTTAGGGCCCTAGGTGGAATCCAAGGGGCAGAGTCCCCGTGGTTTAAGGCATTTAATTTAATCATGGTCAGATGAGCATATTTTGATACCTCATTATAATGTGACACTGGCAGTTTCTTTCTTGCTCTCTTTCTTTCTATTTCTCTTTAATATACTTTTTCAAAAAAAAGTGTGTGGGGGGGGGGGGGGGGGGGGGGCTCGAGGATCCCGATCCCCGCCGTTCCGCGGGCCCTGACATGTAGGCATCTCAAAATGCATTTTATTGCCTGGCTGTAAATTTAGGAATTTGTCATTTCCCAACAAACGCATACAAAAGTACAATTTACTTAAAAGTGAGGAAAAATCTCAGCATTATTTGTAAGCCACCGTTATGGAATTAGAAATAAACCACGTTTTAATTTTATTTCCCCAAAGCCCCCCCCCCCCCCATCAGTACGCCAGTGCCCCCCCCCCCCGATTTACACCTTGTTGACGAGAAAATTACAACTGATATCCCTTACCTTTCTTCATTCTCTTTTTGTTCTTTCCCTTTCTCTTCTCTTTCCCTTTCCCTTCCCTTCCTTCTCTTTCTTTTAGATTTGCTGGGGGGGGGGGGGGGGGGAAGGTCATTTTGGCCCCCACTCCGCTCCACACATTGTTGACTGATCTCCCCTTCTTTTTTCCCTTTTCTTTTCTTCTTCCTCTTTTTTGTTCCCTTTTAGCTCTCCTCTTTTCCTTTTCCTTCCTTCTCTTTTTTTTTTAGCGGGGACGGGGGAAGGGGGGGGGGGGGGGGGAGGCAAGGGCCTTTTGCCTCCCTCTCCCGATCCACAACTTGTTGGCAGGAAAAATTGCAACTGATATCCCCCTTCTTTTCTTTTCTTCTTCCTCTTTTTTCCTTCCCTTTATCTCCTCTTTTCCTTTTTCTTTCCCTTTCCTTCCTTCTCTTTTATTTTTTGATTGGGGGGAGGGGGGGAAGGCAACAGCCTGGGAGGCAAGTCCTTTTGCCCCCCCCCCCGATCTCCTTCTTCCCTCTTTTCTTTTCTTCTTCCTCTTTTTTCCCCTTTCTCTCCTCTTTCCCTTTCCCTTCTTTTCCTTTTCTCTCTCTCCTTTTTTTTTTTTTTTTTTTTTGCGGGGGGGGGGGGGGGGGGCCAAGGCCCGCTCGGCCCCCCTGGATCCGCGCCTGCTCTCCCGTGACAAGAATATAATGAATAGGGTATCACTTGACAGAAAATAAGTTACTCTTGATCATGAAATACATACCAAAGGCATATTGGTTATGAATTTTTAATTGGGAGCCAATCAAAGCTGGTTACAAGTCTTTTGTTTATCCACACTGTATAGTGCCGTTCATGGATTCGAGGCCCCAACCCTTGGATTTAGCAGTCAGGTAAAATAACCATCACATCGATATTTAGCTGCAAGTGAATAGACCATCATGGCATGACCCCTGCAAATATGGTCTATGCTGGTCGCCAAATACTTACCTCTTGTAATCCGTGGGCATCCATTGTTGAAACAGCTCTGCCGTCCGTTCTCTCATTCTCAACGGCTGTAGAACTAATGAAAATATAAATGGAGTAATGATTATAATAATGATAATAATTACAGTGCTTATATAGCGCCAAACACTTACATTCAAAAGGCACAATCGTTTAAACGTTGGGTAAACACTTGTTACCTCCTACGTACATGGGAAGTAATACACATTATGTGCCGATCAATTATATCTAAGAGAATGTCCAGAACTTTGTTCAAAGTTTCTGTATTTATTTTCATTTTTTTTTTGGGGGGGGGGGGGGGGTGGGAAGTGGGAGTTATTACATATTACACAATTGTCTTCCAGAAAAACTGAGTTGAACAAAGTCCTTATCTCGAGCTCCGTCCCCCACCTTCACATTTTAGCCATGAGATTCACCATCTGACCGTCCTTGAAGGTCATGCAAACATTAAATGGCCGTCTGCGTTATGATGGCCTAGTGGTTTGCGTCAACAGACCTCAGCTATGGGCTAAACCTATAGTTTGCCGGCACAGACCTTTGACAACCGTCGTGCGTAACAGTGTCTGCAATATGAGACTACGATAGGCTCTGTGCTTAGGCGGCATTTTACACAGCCATAAATGATGGTAAATTGTCTGCTTGCAGACTTGTCTAAACCTGACACGAAATGAGTAAGCCATGAGTAAGTCATATAGAACATCATTACAGAAAATAACAACAACAAGAGCAACACAAATGATAACAAAGATTATGATGATAATAATAGCAATTATAATAATACTATCAATGATTATAAAGCATACAAAAAACAATAATTCTACTATTACTTTTACTACTACTACTACTACTTCTATTATTACTATTACTACCATGACTACTACTACTACTACTACTACTACTACTATTGCTGCTGCTACTACTTCTACTTCTTCAAGTACTAATGATAATAATTATTATATATATACTATGTTTAAATAGTCATTATGGTGGAATAATTATTTTCATCCCAATTTATGGAATGATTTTGACAATGATTTGTTCCTAATAAATCTAGATAATAGCGTGACTGCTAAAGCATGTTTGTGCTTCTATGTTAATCAACTAGGGGACCTACGTCCTTAAGTCGTAACTGATAATAATGAGGATTAATGCCTCACATAAGGGCACTAATATAGCACATCACACGGTTTTTATCCTTGGGTCTCACAGTAACGAGGTCAATACTTAGCCATGGAATCATGACTGCACGCAGCGGGGGCCATGGTACGAGGCCGCCCCCACAAATACAAAACAAGAAAGAAAATGCAATAAATTATCAACAATTCATTGCATTTTGCCCCAATCCCCAACATAAACAAATCCTCTGTATGGCCATGCCTTGACCCATAATGCATGGCCCTACAGAGGATTTTCCACGGTTGGGATCAGGGAAAAATGCAATGAATTTTTGACAAGTCTTTGGATTTAGCCCCTCAATATTATTGACTTACCTAGTAGTTTCTGTACTGAAGAGTTTGAAAAGCGCGTCGGGGACAAACCAACTCACGAGTTCGGAATCGAGACCGTCGAAGATATCCTCGCTTACGGTGTCGATCTCGTCGGCACAAGTACTAGTAGTAGCATTATTGTCTTGATGGCCGTCGGAAATGGTTGAAACATCCCGGATATCCTCCGCCATCGCCTCTTTCTAAATCTTTCGAGGACGCCTCAAAAACACGTAAGGAGAGTCTCTATAGACACTGTCGATGTTCAACAGGCTATGTTTACACGCATATAGTCCTTCTTCTGCTTTAAATACTAATATATTATGAAACCTGACATATATGTAACATACATCTGAGAGGCGTGCGATATGTGCGATGACTGTGTTATGACCGAATATGCTGCAGTACAACATAAACACGCAACAATACGTTTCATATATTGCACACAGTTAGTCTTTATGCACAGACCCTAGTTTGGTACTGCAACACAATTCGATACATTCTTGAGACGAGCCTAATTCTGTCAGTCACTTAGTGTGTCCCTGGGTGTGTCAAGCCGGGAGCAGCTAATTACAGCGCCTATGCTGTGCAGTAGACCGTGCATCCTGCTTAGTCTCCTAATTTAGACACACAGTTGAATAGACACAACGCCTGACACGGGTTTGCGTTTGTAAACTAGGCACTCTATGGTTGGCGGCGTTGGTTTTACCGTCTCTATGCCAAATACTTACGTGGGGGAATACCCGAATTGGTATTTCAAAATATTGCGCAATGCCTGATCTGAAATATCCCTACTTGCTCTGATTCGAGGGGTACAATCAATAACTAATTCACTCATTCAGGAGGGGTGGGGGCATCAATAAGGGAAATAGATTTCGATACTATTTGACTTTTTTCTTCTCGAAACCTTGCACGCTTCAAAATTCCCTTTTCTTCTTTTTATGTTTCACTGATAAAAGTGTACAAGAAACCGGAACTGTTTTCGTCTTTAATGCATATAATTCAGTCCACCGCATGTGATGCCGATTATTATATATATATATATCTAATCAAATAAAATAACAATTAGATTAGTTATACGTGATTTACATGAATGCATTGATAGGTCCATAAACCCAGTGGGATACTGTCTTTACTTAACTGATGAATTTGCACAGCGCCATCTCATGGTTAACTTGAAAACAGTGCGTAACCCACTGAAATCTCTATAGATATACACTGTGCAGTTGGACATAAGGTGGAATAAATGATGTTACCCCCATTTATGGAATGATTTTGACAATGATTTATTCCTAATTGGCGAGTATTTGTTTTGCGTGACTGCTTAAACATGTGTGTACCCCCTCCCCCGGTAAATTAACCCCCAAGGACAATTATTCCCCCGTCCCCTACCCCCGGAAAATTACTCCCTGTTCATTAAAGGACTGGGGGGAAGTCCACCCTAATAGTAAGTTGGTTTTAATTTTGTTTCGGGGGAGGGTGATTGTCCTCGGGGGGGGGGGGGATTTTCCGAGGATAATTGTCCTTGGTGGTATTTGTCCCGTTGGATTTGGCCGGGGGAAGATTGGCAAGGGGGTAATTGTCATAGAACCTTTATATACATGACGCTTGTTCCATGAAACCAAATTCATTTCTAATAAACCATACAGGTGTTATATATCAAACACTTCGCTTAAATGAGCCTTACAATTTATATCAAATATGCATATATGCGTATCAGGACAATAACCCCCCCCCCTGGACAACCATCCGGCCCGGAAAATTAGCCCCCCCCCCGGAAAACTATGCTCCAAGAACAACTACCCCCAGGAACAACCACCCGAGGACAATAACCCCCTGGAAATTTCCCCGTAGGACAATTACCTCCCGGAAAATTAACCTCTAGGACAATAATCCCTAGAACAAGTACCCCCATGCAATTACTCCCCTCCCCCTCCCCCAAGGAAAATCACCCCTGAAGACAATTATCCCCTTGGACAATTACCCCCTGTCCACACACAACATTTTCCGTGACTAATCATGATTAGCTATACCGTTTCGCGATAGTGATACCGTTTCGCGATAGTTTTACGACCAAAATTGTAGGTGTGGACGCTCACTAACGATACGTCGTATAACGAAACTAGTCTAACGAAACGCAGGTTTGGGCATCGTTTCGAACTGAAACTCAATAAAGAATCACGCCTAATCACGGAAATGTTGTGTGTGGACAGGGGGACCCCCTGGGGGAGTGTAACTAGTGTAACTAACTGGGCGGGGCTTAACGTGACCTCGAGCGAAATGAGACCAGACCTCTTATCACTATCGCGAAACTCTATAAAGAATCACGGAAAATGTTGTGTGTGGACAGGGGGCATTTTATACGATGATTCTTTAGTGACGACGTTTCTTGTGTGTGGACATCCTGGAATTTATACGATGATTCTTTATACGACGTATCGTTATAGAGTTTCGCGATAAATTGTTTTGTGTGTGGACACGCTGTAACCCTCTCCCTGAGGACAACCATTACCGAGGTAAACCACAACCGAGGACAACCAAACACAAACAAGGACTACCACCCTCCTCAAGGACATTTACCCCCGCCCCCGGAAAATTACTCCCCCGGTTAGTGAAAGGGAAGTCCTCACTGATACCATGGACTTACTAAGTTGGTTTTAACAAAAACAGAATTAATAGAAAAACAAGATTAATAGTGAAAAATCCGGTGAAAATAGGAAAGTTAAAATATTAGAATTTGTCATCAGCGAAACACAAATTGGCAACACTGTGACGTATCATGCGAGCTTCTCTCCAAATTGCTCTTTACAGAAAATGTCATACACTTTCATTTTTCTTAGTTATTTATGACGGATTAGATTTGTTTCATCAGGGGTTGTATACAACACAAATGCAATTATTATGTTTAGGGTGAAAGAATGATTGAGAATTTTCTCAAAGAAGATTACAGATTTTGAAGTTTTTTTAATACAGTGCAAATTAGAGGGGAGGTCACAAAATACCTCAAAGATTTAGTTGCCCATTTGTGTTTGATCGACTGTACCTTCAGCAATTCATGACTTTCTTATTTTTAATCGGGGAAACTTCTTCAGACTCTAAGCCAAATGAAGGCTATTAACAAAGTAAGCGCACATACAGTTATTCACTGTGTTTGTGATTTGATTTTCCCTTCATAAATGAGTATTAAATGGGGCAAATTTGATATAATTATGTAGAGATTTCCAAAACCTGAGGCCTGTATATAGATAAATGTATTTTTTAGCGAAAAGAGGTAACTAAAATTCACCACAATGTCTAGTTGTCTTAATATCCCGGGTGTAATTGTCGTAGGGGGGTAAGTCCTTGTATTATATACACTGTTGCTCATAAAGTTGGAATAAATGTTGTTTACCCCAATTTATGGAATTATTTTGACAATGATTTATTCCTAATAGATTTAGAAAAAAATATACTGTGTGCCCATGCCTTGAGCCATAATGCATGGCCGTCCGTAGGATTTTTTATGTTGGGGACCGGGGTAAAATGCAATGAATTATTGATAATTCATTGCATTTTCTTAATTTTTTGGATTTGTGGGAACTGCCCACTACCCTAGCCCCCGCTGCGTACCGTTTCGATGTGTTATATTAGTGCCCTTTTGTGGGGCATTAATCCTCATTACTGTCATTTATGACTAAAGGGTGTAGGTCCCCCAGTTGATAAGCATAGTAACATTTAGCAGTCACGCAAAACAAACACTGGTAAATTATTATTCATTCAAATCTGAGAATTTATACTATTATCTGGATCTATTAGGAATAAATCATTGTCAAAATAATTCCATAAAGTGGGGTAAAACAAAAATCCAACTTTATGAGCAACATTGTACATTCAAAATAATAAGTTACTAAAACAACTAGCCTTCACTGAATTAGATTCCTAAATTAAACATTATTATATATGACACAGTTGAAATCTGTCAACCCATTGTCCAAAAAACAATTTAGAAATACAATAATAGATGCCTACCCACAGAAAAAAGACTACCGGTGGTCAGGCGCGGAGGGGGAGGGGGGGGGGGGGTTTAGTTTAAAAAAAAAGCATTCAATACACCAGCCCCCCCCCTCCCCACTGAGCGACATATCGGCCGGCGCGATTTCAAATTTTTCGGGGTCAAAAAAGAAAAAGGAAAATTAGTGCCTCACCACCCCTCCCCCCCCCCCCCCTCCCAAATGAGAGAAATATCGGCCGGCATGATTTTCAAAGCTAAGCACACTAAATTTCAAATTGATTTCAGATTTGGGACTCCCCCCTCCCCTAAGAAATCCTGGATCTGCGCCTGCCGGTGGTCACTAACCACCGACGCATTTATAACATGCATGAAACCAGGTCATCTTGACTTACGATGCCTTTTACAGGTCAACCTAAAGGAATTCAAAACCAACAGTCAGTTCAATTCAATTAAATTTATTCATGTTTCCAACAAAATATTACAAATCAATTATAAGCATTTAAAACAAATATGTTACCAAAAACAAACGTGCTGGAAACAGAGGGGTCCACTAGAAGAAATGCTTCTACAAGTGTGAACACCTCAAATGATACTTAGGAACAATGAGTAATTAAATTAACTAATCCGTAACTACAAAATGAACTAAAAAATAGGGGGTAAAGGGGGATGCCAACAGAGACGAGAAAGGGACAAGACAATGCTTTACATGACGAAGATAGAAGAACACGGTCATAAGCGCTTAGAGACTTCGGTGGTAAGCGCTTTATAAGTAACTTTTTTTTAAATAATTATTATTATAATACAAAGAGTAGACAATGACAGAAAGAAATGAGAGATCGGGGGTACAGCAAATAATACAAAACGATGAGCTGCATGTGGGGTTGAGAAGAAGATGAGGAAAGAGAATGCGCATTAGAATGGAAATAAGCATGAAAAGGCACAACATAATATAACAAATTACATGTTGAGTCATAACCACAAGACCATTAAATGCACTACAGTCTACACCACTGTTTTTGTCTAAGTAAAATCAAGTAATCAAATCATCATGGATCAACTCATGAGTTCCTATCAAAGAGTTCAGCTAACAAAACATAATTCACTATTTATTTACATAAGTGTCACTATCCATTTCACTATCTTTTCAACTTTTATACATATAATACCAACAACATTTCATACCATGACATTGGCATATGCGTCTCCATCTTTAAATGCAATGTTTACATGCGCACGCCCTCTGCGTCCTCAAGAAAATAACTAGCTTTCAATTTATCTAAGTGTTTGAGTGATTTCAATCAATACAAGAAAATGAAATGTCACAAGCAGACACTGCAAATAATCATACCGAATTTTCCAATACTCAACTTTATACTTTACAAAAATAATATGAAGTTGCAAATGAGCAATAAATCTAGATTTTCCGAAAGTATTCCCCATAAAAATTCAAAGTAATCAACCAAGTAGTCCTTAATTTAGATGGAAATCAAAATTAAACTAGTCTTCCTGAAAACGTTACTTCATATGATAATAACATTTCATTAACAAACGTCACAAAAATTAGATAAAATAGAAACTTACATGGAATTTTCTCTTGCCCGGCTTCGTATGCATGCTCAACGTCCCCCAGAATCAGAGCAATAATTGCAACCATGGTTTACAAATTCTTAAAATGAAAACTAAAATCCTAAACTCAATATATTGTTTTCTTTCTTTATAATATTTTTAACAATCTTTGTCTTGTTGCCTCCTTTCATTTCATTAGTCAAGCAAGTGACATTTAAAATTGCACTGAACTCAATCGTTCAAACTACTTGTCTTATTTCCATTTCAACTTTTACAAATTTAAATTTATTGATATTATATTTGCTTCTTACTCATTTTCTTCAGATCCTTACACATTAAGGCGAATAGAAAGCGAAAGCTAAAAACCGCTCTTTGATACAAATGTGCGTCTATGTTTTAATTGGCAGGGGTAAGACCTTCAAAGAGGAATTACTTCACAAATCACAATCATCCATAGACAACAAAGAAGATCCTCTGTCTAAGGAATTGACAGAGCGACTTCTTGGCACGAGCAGGACTCAAAGAAGGGGGCAATGTGAAGCGCCCCCAATATTGTCAAAAGTTTCAAAGTGACACACAATTTCAGAACACTCCCCACGATTTGTTTTATCCAGTTTATAGGGGTAGACAGAAGTCACACATTTACATACCGTATTGCAGATCCTAATGCTTTTCTTCTTTTTTTTCGCAAGGGAATTGGGGAACAAAGAACTCTTCATATATTTTCTTATTTTCATTCTGCAAAATAAAACTATTTATTTTCTAAAATATCGTAAATTACCAACCGACTTCCTTAATTTTGTACTCTTTTCTTTAAGAAAACATGTGCATAAGATGATAATTATGTAATTGTTCCTTCAGAGAAGACATTAATAGAAACAGAGTAAAATTAGTCGGTACGAAATAGCACTGAGAAAAAAATATTTGCTATTATAATGTCTAAGTAAAACTGCATGTCTCTTGTGTAAAAAAAAGTTTAGCCGAATGCGATTTTTTTCCCCTGGACTACTTGGAAAATGTTAATACAACAACAACATTTCCCCAAACTTGAGAATACCGAATCTTTAGAATCAAACACAGGGTTCCTCTTTAACAGGCACATTGTATCTTGATTGTATATCATTGCGAACGGTTTTATAGGCTTCATATGCAATCATAGCTGAATGAATGCCATACAGCGAGGTTAGCGGCTCCAGAAGAACACCAATTACCTTTCCTTGGGTGTGTCCATAAAATGTTGTCAGCTCTACCCAAGAAGCAATTTCCAAACTTTCAATCGCCCACTGAGTCGCGTTCAGGATACCGGTGTAGATCAGGCAAATAAGCGTCCATCTCGCTTGATCCGTTCCAACAAGTTCCTGCCGCTGAACGACGACTAAGAAGGATGTCATGACCCAGGCTGAGTAGGTTTGAAAGATGGCGAATATACCAGTGTAGCAAGCGAGCACTGTGTTCTCACGAGGTCGGGAGATATCTGCAAGGATCCCTATTGCACTGGCAAAGCGGAATATGTTCAATGTGAAAATACCAACACAGCTAACCAGGATAACCCGGTCGTGTTCTCCTATTAAACCCGAAACAAGAGATACTGTGCGTCTCGGACGAAAGGTCTTGGCACTGTCTGTCAGGAATATACGAAAGTGGTACATCACCAGCAAAGGCAGATAAAATACAATATTCAGGAACCATTTTAGATATGTTAGAGTAATTTCGGTTGAAAGAAGTGATTCCTGTAATCCCAGGCTGGAATATTTAAAAACTTGGCATAAGGAAAAATAAGTGATGCTTAAAAATACGTAAAAGGCCACTGTTAAAGTAATGTTCAATGGGGGTTCTCGGGATTCGCTGTCTTTTCGGTCTTTGGATTCTGGCACGAAGCTTTGACTTTCTTCTTTAGATGATCTTAATAAAAGGAACTTTAACTTTCTACAGCGATAGATATTCTTCAGCCAAGCACAGATCGTTCCCCACCATGGTCCAACATAGGTTGGACCGAGACTCTGAAACTGTGTCGTGCTTTTAGCCTTCTTCAGAAGAGCTTCTGGTAGTGTAGAATACCACATCTGCCACATCATTGCAGCACCAATAATGGCACATTCCGCGTAGAAAGGAGTCAGAGTTATCTCTTGTCGTTTTGTAAAAAGTCCGAAGTTTCCAGGAAGGGAACAAGGATAGCCCACATGCCCGTATTTTGAAGTCGTCAATTCACCTAAGGGATACAATATCTTGACGGCCGCGATCCCGAAGCAACCGGCAAACATTACTGCCAGGGGAAAAGTAAACTTTTTATTGTCGACGAATGCTGCATCATAGTAGTTCCTGAAGCATAACATCCCAAATAATATCAAATTGGCGAATGTGACATCCAGCAGCACTTGCCCTACAAGGACAACATTGATAACTACGGAATTGTCCAACGTTATAAGGCACATGATGTTAGCAATAATTGGTATGGTAACGTTGATCCCGGCAATTGTGCCAAAAATGTAGAAGGTGTTCAGCAGAGACATGTGTGGTTTGTGGTACAGTTGATGTACTTCATTGAAAGGATTGACCCTCCTATCCGGAGAAGAAGACAGAGGTGAAATTATATTTGCCTGTTCGGCCTGACCATCTTCATCGTTATCCGTAAGATGCGGTTGAAGGCCTACGGTATTGGCACAGTGTCGGCATCTCATTGGCCAAAAGACTTTCTGCTTCTTATGAAAACTGTCTCTCTTTCGAACAACATACCACGCAAAAATTTCAAAGAGTATCATGGCGACTGTGAGACAGGACCGAGTGATGACGTAGGTTAAATCCCCGCGTGGCGAATCTGTGTCGTTTTCTTTAAACGGTATGTTTGGGAGGACAGCGGCGCATATTCCCAAACTGAGCAAAAAGCACAGTAACAACGAGCTGTTGTAGAGAGACCGTTTAACCTTGCCATCTGTCTGCTTTAATTTACACTCCATTTCTTTTATTTCAATAGTAGGAGGAAGTTCGTAATTCAGTTTCTCTTCTCCTTTACTCGATACAATTTTGTATGCAGTACTGACAATAGCTGCCTGTAAGATAGTACTTCGGAGCGTCTGTTCATCCAAATCTTCAGAACTAACTGCTTGAGCTAGGCCAAAATCATATAGTTTTAATTGTTTTCATGACCGAGAAGCTGATGCATCTGCTTTGTTATTTGAAAATTAATGAGTAATTGATACAAACATTTCCTATCACTTGATGATAAATAGTAGCTGGTATTTGCCATCCCTAGGTTGTACAGCGAAACCGAAACATCCGTAAACAATTTGTTCAGCATCACCATGTGAATAATTAATTCAAATAAATTAATTTGTTGTCATAAATGTGGATTGAAAATATGATTATGAGGGGATTTCTTGTTGCTATTATTCATTCATCATCAGCAGGATGTTGAAATATTAAGATAAAATATGTAATGTCGATACTTCGATCACAATTAGCAGGGCAGCAGGGGATTGGGTATTAGTGGTTTTATTATCACCTCTTTGCAATGTCTGATAATCCAAAATTCTTCTTAGATGGTTTAGCCACGTCACACGAAATATGGACTTCCCCTTTTTTTAGTGGGCTTCTACTTAAATACAAACCGTGTTCACATTTTGATGATGAGGCAATAATTCGTTTATCCACATTGAAAAGTGCCTGTTTTCTACCCATTTAGTTTACCCCGGCCCCGATTTTTCTCGCTTGAACCATTCAGTTTGTTTCTCTTTCTTTCTCTCTACCTCTCTTCCTTGGGTCTTTGTAAGGTTGGATAGATTTTGCTTGTCGGGGAGGTTTGCCTTATTATCCCTCTATTAAATATAAAAAAACACGATCGTTTAAAATAAGTAGTTTATACAAAAGTATCCAATTCTTAAATATTTGTCGGCCATTTTTATCACACATCTTCTTTTTTCGTGCGTTTCTTTCAGAGATGTGGATTAACTAGCCCTCGTTGGAATATACCCCCCGCTTCACACCCACACACCCACACACCCACACACACACACACCCACACACACACACACACACACGCATGCACACATACTTTTGTTAATAGTTTTTTTTATATTAATTCCAAACAATACAAATAAATTGTTAGAAATAAAGTACTTTTTTTTTCCTTGACATAAATTCAAAACATTTACATTACATACATTGTACAATAGATGAAAACAAAAATGAAATCAGTTGTATCATAAAACAAATAACCCCATCCAACCAAACACACTACTACTACTCCCCCCCTCCCCATCATGCGACACACACTCCACCCGACCACACTTCCACCACACACTGTTCCTAGCCAAAACCGAAACAATCTATTGAAAAACATTTAAAACAAAATCATTTAAACGAGGCTACAATAGTCCAGTGCAAAAAGTCCATGAAAACTTTACTTGTTCCCACTTCTGTAAATGTAAGGCCAATTTACCTGCCCTCCCTGCAATATTCTTTTCTTCTTCCCTAAATTCTAACAGTTCTTTTTGAAACTCCCCCAAAGACAATATTACGGACTTTCCCCTGCATCTATATATCCAATATTTCAATGCAAAAATAATTGTATTAAACATTTTTATTCGTGGGGAGTTACCAGACAACCCTAAATGAATATTTATCCAGTCGATAGACCTTAATTCCCTTAGCTCAAACTTAGCTATTACATTTTGCCATAATATTTGAACATTTACACATTCCCAGAACAAGTGTAAATATGTTTGTATCTTTCGCTTACAAAATGAGCACAAGTTATCTACAACAAAGCTAAATCTGAATAAATGTTCTCTAGTATATATTGCTCCATGAAGCATTTTATACTGAATTTCTCCTAGTCTGTTAACAAGAGTAACTTTCCTAGGCCTACTAAATATTTCCCTACATTAATTATCTCCCTTATTTGAAAAATCTGAAAATTCCCGTCCATCATGAATCTTCAAGAAAAATAAATTGTGTAACTTCTCTATAAAATATTCATAAACCTTCCTCGACAATACATCTCTGAGGAGCTTCACAGTACTGTTAAACTGTATTAAAATATCATACTCTTTTACATCCACTAAACTCCAGTTATCCTTTTTTCCGCTTCTCAAAATAGCTTCCCCAATATTCCATACATCAACAATTTTGTTTCCTTTTAACCCCAAATTTTGAAAATGAGATATTGCCCGCATGCCATTTTCAGCACACACACACACACACACACACACACACACCCACACACACACACATACCCACACGCACACACAATTGCGTGCTCACTTCTCACCTTTGGCAAGGCTAAACTGGCCTTTTACTGTGTCACGTTTTAGGCACCATTTCTAAGTGAAGGTTGACATAGATAATTGCATGTTAATGCCCCAGTCATAGGTGAGGAATAAAAAGAAAAGAGGCCCGCCCCCCTTTTTTAAAATTATCATTCGCTCCCTAGACACTGAATTAATCTATACCATATGCTACTAATTTATCTGTCATACTTAAATTCATAGTTATTGAATTGGGCATGTAATGGTCTAGTGTATTATTCATCAGACTATTGACCACGAGGTGATGGTTTCGATTTTGTGCCAAAGAACCAGTGCTTTTATCGAATTTACATTTTATAATTCTCGTTGTCCATGGAAATTGTGAGTTCTGGTATATTTCGAAGAAAAGTAGAAAAGTGCTTGCCTTTCGAAAATTATATCATGCAGAAATGTCCTCAACACACACACACACACACACACACACATGTTGGACAACTTGCCGGAAATGTTTTCGAATATTCATGAGACCACGTCTTATACAACTCGGGAGAATTAGCCGAGAAAGTGAAAGTTAAAATCACAATGAACTCAATTGTTCAAACTACCTATCCTTTTTGAACTTCGACTGTAGTTACCACTGTTAACAAATGAACATGTATTAGAATTGTTTCTCAGTCATTTTAATCAAATCTTTACAACTTCGAATAGCGAAAGCTAAAAACACCTCATGTATATAATTGTTCATCTATTTTTTAATTGGCAGGGGCGAGACCTTCAACGATGAGTGTAGTCATGATTATCAATAGACAACAAAGAAGATCCTCTGTCGAAGGAAGTGACAGAGCGACTCCTTGGCATGAGCCAAAATTGAAGAAGGGGGCGTTGTGAAGCGCCCCAAGGTTTTCAAGAGTTTGTTAGTGGCATACAATTTATAATCACTCCCCACAATTGTTTTTGCTTTATGTTCATAGGTGTATAAAATAAGTAATCAATTTACATATCCTACTGCAGTTCCAAAAGCGTTTTTTTGCAAGATAATTTGAGAAGAAAAGAACTCCCAGAGTTATGGTGACATGTTTAATGTATATTGTTATTTCCATTCTGCAAAATAAAATAAAAAATATCAAAAATTCCAAAGAGTTCAAGTTCAAGTTCAAATAAGGTTTTATTCATTACTTGTCAACAAGTCCGAAGACTAAAAATGCAAGTTTACATCAATATAAAAAGCATTCAAAAACATAAAGATAACATAGCAAATGAGGACAAATATATAACAATTAATACATTTTTGAGTCAAAACATTAAAGTAATAACAAGAAAACAAAACAACAAAAAAAGATTTTAAAAAAAAATACAAGATATGAAATATTGCTAGCAAAAATGAATAAATGTTGACATATAAACAAATAAAATGTATACAGATACGTGAATTCAATTAACTGTGACATTGGAAAAATTGTAATTAAGTATTAAGTATTGAGTATTGAGAATTGATTATTAAAAAGTATTAAAAAGTAGTAAAAAGTATTACAATTGGAGTCTTGGCAGTGTGCTAATCACAAGCGTGATATGAGTACAGTATAATGTATAAACATATTGCACATGAAAACAATGGAATTGGTGGAATTCCTTAGGTATTATTGATTGCAGTAAGAATAGCAGATAATTAAAGAATGTTGTACTGTAAAACATCATCAGAAGAGAATGAGGTGGAGAAGAGGAGGGAGAGACAGAAAGTGAGAGAGAGAAACAGAGAGGAGGAAAAAGAGATGAAAGAAGTAAGAGAAAAAAGCAGAGACAGAGAGACAGAGAGACAGACATAGAGCTGAGAGAGAGAGAATGGGAGTGAAATAAAAATAAAGAGGAAAGACCAGAACTGAAGAAGAGAAAAGAAAATTTAAAAAAGAAGCAAGTTCGAATAGAAAAAAGGGGTAAAGGAGTGAGAGGAAGGATAAAAGTACATGCAATATCAAAATACGAATGAATGGAAGAACCCGCTATTCCAATCATCATGGCAGTTAATATTGCACGTAATTATATTGCTGAAAATTCCTGAAATACATGACATATAACATACTGATGATTACCTAAGCCTCAATTTATCATAATTTTCAAAAAGAGATGGAATTCCTTAGGTGTTATTGGTCACAGTAAAAATAACATATAATTATAGAATGTTGTACTGTAAAACATCATCATAAGAGAAAAGAGGTGGAGAGGAGGAGGGAGGGACAGAAAGTGTGAGAGAGAAACAGAGGGGAGGAAGGAGAGACAAAGGGATAAAGAGGAAGAGGCAGAGAGAGCAAAGAGAGAGACAGAGACAGAGACAGAGAGATAGAGCGATAGAGCTGAGGGAGAGGGGGTGGGAGTGAAATAGAAATAGAGAGGAAAGACCAGAACTGAAGAAGAAAAGGAAATTTGAAAAGTGGCAAGTTCAGATAGAGAAAAGGGATGAGAGAGTGAGAGGAAGGATAAAAGTACATGCAACATCAAAATATGAATGAATGGAAGAACCTGCTGTGCCAATCATCATGACAATTAATATTGCACATAATTATATTATTGCTAAAATACATGACATGCAACATAATGATAATTACCTAAGCCTCTATTTATTATTATTCAAGGATCGAGTGAAAGATGGGATGGGGGAAGTTCGGTACCTCGTAGTTCTCATCTTAGGCAAGGACAAATCAAGTGCATTTCGCAGAATGCGGCTACAGTCATTGACTCTGCTCTCAGGCAGGAGACTTCCTAAATGTTGAACTATCATCTCAAAGAAGCCATGTGCGGAAGATTTTATTCGTGTTGTAACTTCAGAGAAGGCATTAAAGGAAAGCGAGTAAAATTCGTCCGTACAAAATGGCAATGATAATTTTTTTTCTTCTATCACAATAATACATCAATATATGGAAATTGCTGTACTGTATATGACGACGTTTTAACAAATATATCCATGAGAGATTCATATGATTAATTCCAAAAGGTTGGATCACATAGTGTTAACATACATGTAGTTTTTCAAAAGTTCGACTGTTTCCACACAAAAAAAGGAGTTAGAAAAGTTTGGCCGAATTCGCTTTATTATGCTAGAACACGTGGAAAATGTAAACACAAAAACAAAATTTGACCAAACTAAATAATACCGAACCTTTAGATTCAAACATAGTGTTCCTCTTCTGTTGTTTCTTGATTGTAAATCTTTGCGAACGGTCTTATAGGCTTCATATGCAATCATGGCTGAATGAATGCCATACAGCGAGGTTAGCGGCTCCAGAAGAACACCCATGACCATGCCTTGGGTATGTCCGTAAAATGTTGTCAGCTCTACCCACGAAACTTTTTCCAAACTTTCAATCGCCCACTGAGTCGCGTTTAGGATACCGGTGTAGATCAGGCAAATAAGCGTCCATCTCGCTTGATCAGTACCACCAATTTCCTGCCGCTGAACGACGACTAAGAAGGATGTCATGACCCAGGCTGAGTAGGTCTGGAAGATGGCGAATATACCAGTGTAGCAAGCGAGCACTGTGTTCTCATGAGGTCGGGAGATTCCTGCAAGGATTCCTATTGCACTGGCAAAGCGGAATATGTTCAATGTGAAAATACCAACACAGCTTATCAGGATAACGCGGTCGTGTTCTCCTATTAAACCCGAAACAAGAGATACTGTGTGTCTCGGACGAAAGGTTTTGGCACTATCAGTCAGGAATATACGAAAGTGGTACATCGTCAGCAAGGGCATATAAAATACAATATGCAAGAACCATTTTACATATGTTAGAGTAATTTCGGTTGAAGGAAGTGATTCCTTTAATCCCAAGCTAGAATATTCAAAAACTTGACGTAAGGAAAAATATGTGATGCTTAAAAATACATAGAAAGCCACTGTTAAAGTGATATTCAGTGGGGGTTCTCGGAATTTGCTTTCTTTTCGGTCTTTTTGATTTTGGAACGAGGCTTCGTCTTTCTTCTTTTGATGGTCCTAACAATAGGAACTTCAACTTTCTACAGCGGAAGGTTTTCTTCAGCCTAGCACAGATCGTTCCCATGGTAGGTAGGACCGAGACCATAAAACTCTGAGGTGCTTTGAGTCGTCTTCCGAAGGGCTCCTGGAATTGTAGAGTACCACATTTGCCACATCATTGCAGCAGCAATAATGGCACTTTCAGCGTAGAAAGGAGTCAGAGCCATTTCATGCCGTTTTATAAAAAGTCCGAAGTTTGTAGAATGGAAACAAGAATAGTCCACATTCCCGTATTTTGAAGTCATCAATTCACCTAAGGGTAATATTATCTTGACCGATGCGATCCAGAAGCAACCGGCGAAACTTACTGCTAGAGGAAAAGTAAACTTTTTCCCGTCGACGAATGCTGCATCATAGAAGTTCCTGAAGAATAACATCCCAAATAAAACCATAGTTGCGAATATGAAATCTAGCAGCACTTGCCCTGCGAGGACAACATTGGCAATTATGGAATTGTCAAACGTTATAAGGCACACGATGTTAGCAATGAGTGGTATGGGAATGTTGATTACGGCAATTGTGCCAAAAATGTAGAAGGTGTTCAGCAGAGACATGTGTGGTTTGTGATACAGTTGATGCACTTCACTGAGGGGATTCGCCCTCCTATTAGGAGAAGACGATAGAGGTGAAAATATATTGTTCTGTTCGGTCTCACCAGCTTCATCGTTATCCGTAAGCTGCGGCAGAAGGCCTACGGCATGGGCACAGTGTCGGCATCTCAATGGCCAAGAGACTTCCTGATTCTTATGAAAACTGTCTCTCTTCCGAACAACATACCACGCAAACATTTCAAAGAATATTATGGCGACTGTGAGACATGACCGAGTAATGACGTATGTTAATTCCCCGCGTGGCGAATCTACGTCGTTTTCTTCGAACGGTATGCTTGGGAGGACAGCAGCGCATATTCCCAAGCTGAGCAAAAAGCACAGTAACAGCGAGCTGTGATAGAGAGACCGTTTTACCCCGGTTTCTAGCTGCTCTGAATTACATCTAATTTCTTTCATTTTGCTCGATTGCTTTACTCGAAAAAATATGTATGAAGTACTAACAATATCCGACTGGAAAAAGTACCTCGGAGCTTCTGTTCAACCCAATCTTCGAAAATGACTGCTTGAGCTAGGTCAAATCATGGAGTTATATTTGTTTTTAAGATCCAGAAGCTGATGCATTTGCTTTTTTATTTGAAAAGTAATAAGTAATTGATTCAAAAATCATTTGTGACTTGATGAATACAGTCCGGATATCTGCTATCCCTAAAATAGGATGTATTAAAAGCGAAACCGAAACATCAATCAACAGCTTCTTAAGCATCGTCAAGTGAACAATGAATTTAAATGATTTAAAATGTTGTCATGAATGTGGAGAGAAAATTTGTAAGGGATTCTCTTTCGTTGTTTCATTCATCATCACAGGATATTGATATATCAAGATAAATGTGTAGTATCGATACTTGGATCACAATCAGTAGCGCAACAGGGGATGGGGTATTAGTGTTTTTATTATCACCTCTTTACAATGTCTGATAATCGGACATTCATCTTAGATGGTTTAATAGCAACATCTCACAAGATATGGACTCCCCCTTTTTAGTTGGCTTTTACTTGCATTACAACCTGTATTCACATTTTGATGTTGAAGCAATAATTTGTTTGTTTTCACATACAAAAGTGCCTGTATTCTACCCATTCAGTTTACCCCAGCCCTGTTTTGTCTTCCTTTAATAAACCAGTCACAGTTCGTTTCTCTCTCTTTCTCTCTCTCTCTTTTGGGCGTTTGTAAGGTTCGATAGATTTTGCTTGTCGGGAAGGTATGCCTTAGTACCCGTCTATTATCAAGACCAAAAAAACGATTGTTTAAAATGAAGGAGTAACTTATACAAATATATTCCATTACCAAATATTTGTCGGCCATTCTTATATTCTATCCTATTTATTCGTGTATTCCTTTGAATAGGGGGATTAACAAGCCCCCGGTTAAAATTCCCCCTCCTCATTACCCACACACTCACCCACACACATACACAATTCCTTGCTCACTTCTCACCATTGGCAAGGCTAAACAGGCGTTTTATTGCGTCACGTTTTAGACACTATCCCTAGCTGAAAGCTGACATAGAGAATTGCATGAATTGCCCCGGTAATAGGTGCGTCGTATAAAGAAAGGAGCACCTCTTCCCCTTTTAAAATTATCATTACCTCCCCTGGACAATGAATATATCTAAACCATATGAATTATTTTGTATTAATCAGACTATTGACCACAAAGTACTGGTCAAGGATTCGATTCTCTGCCAATAAAGCAGTGCTTTTATTGAGTTGTTTGGCTTTACCATCTATTTGCGTAGTTCATGGTAATTGTGAGTTCTGGTATACCGTGTGAGTCAAAAAAAAGTTTACACCTAGCAAATTGCTAATTATTTAAAAAATCATCTATGAACAGAAAATTATTATACATCTCATGAAAGAGTGTTTTATCCCGAATCATTTGATCTAATTTTTGTGTTGTATATTTTCACGCCTGGATGAACAGGTAACATTGTTTGCGAGAGTGCAAAAATCGACTTGCGCCAAAGTGATGCCAACAGCATGTATTATGTTGGGATTAGCGGAGTGAGAGAATGAATTGAATGTATAAAATGAAATGCATTGCATATGCTTTTTGCAGAAGCAAAGTCACAAACGCACACACACACGCGCACAAATGTTCGTTGATATTTGATATTCGATATTTGATATGTTAGGCATGGTTAATTTTGTTAGGGTTGTTATTTGGATCTGCAAAATCCGATTTTATACCTAAATCCAAATTGTTTTATTCAAACGTCGCATTAGCAACTTTGGCGCAAGTCGAGTTTTGCACTCTCGCAAACAATGCATCCTGTTCATTTAAGCGTGAACACACACCACACAACAATGATACCACATGATTTGGGATAAAACACTCTTTCATAAGATGTATAATAATTTACTGTTCATAGATGATTTTTAAAATAATTAGCAATTTTTTAGGTGTAAACTTTTTTTTGACTCACACTGTATTTCGAAAAAAAGTAAGGTTAAATGCTCGCATTTCGAAAATTGTATCATGCATAATATTCCTCAACACCCCCTCCCCCAAAAAAAGAAAGAAAAAGAAATTGATTGAAATGTATTTGAATATAAATCAAAAGACCATGTCTTATACAACTGGGAAGATTTTTTCTTTATGAAACTAACTAGCTTCCAATTTATCTAAGTGTTTGAGTAATTACAATCAATACAAGAAAATCAAATGTCACTAGCAAAGACTTTAATAGTTATATCTAATTTTCCAATACTTAACTTAAATACAAAGATAATATGAAGTTGCAAATAAGCAATGAAGCTAGATTTTCTTGAAATTATTACGCATAAGTTCATCAACCATGTTTTTCTTATACAGAAAAACTTGATATAATTAAAAATAATGACATTTAACATTATACAAGTGTTCTTGACAACTAGTCTTCTCCAAAATGTAACATCTTGTGATAATATCATTTCATCAACACACTCCACAAAAATAAGATAACAAAGAAATTTACATGGATTGACCTCTTGGCCGGCTTCGATTATATGCCCTACTTGCAACAGATTCAGGGCATTTAATGACCCAACTAACCACGCTACGGAAATTGATTGCAATCATGTACCCTTATCCTATCAAAATATTACTCATGAATCTTGATAAGGTAATCCCAGAAGCAGCTTCTCAAAGCTATCCTGAAAAGGGATGTGTTGTTACAGCGGGTGCAGACAACAACAGACATTTCTTCACTGTTGGGGTCATCAAGGTGGAATGATTTTTTTACCCCGATTTATGGAGTGATTTTGACAATAATTTACTCCTAATAGATCTAGATAATAGTATACATTCTCAGATTTTATTAAATAATAATTTGCGAGTTTTGTGTGTTGCGTGACTGCTAAAGCATGTGTGTGCTACTATGCTTATAAACTAGGGAATCTACGTCCTAAGTTATAGCTGACACAATAAGGATTAATGCCTCACAAAAGGGCACTAATATTAGGTATAGCACACCAAAAATAAGTACAACAAACAGATGTTATTTGATGAGTGCAAATGATCAAAATTTACAAAAGCTTCAAAAAACACAAAACAGAATTGAAATCGGTCAATGCGTTGTGATTATATACCATTTTTTTGAAATCGCAAAATTACCGAAAAACCTGCCAGAAATGGTCAAATTTGCAAAAATGGCAAAATTCGACAAAGTTGACAACTTAATTCATCACATTCTCGGACACAAATAATAAATTAAATTATCAGACACTAAAATATCATCTTTGTGGTAAAAAATACAAAAAAGAAAATTCTTTAGAATCAAACACAGGGTTCCTCTTTAACAGGCACATTGTATCTTGATTGTATATCATTGCGAACGGTCTTATAGGCTTCATATGCAATCATAGCTGAATGAATGCCATACAGCGAGGTTAGGGGCTCCAGAAGAACACCAATTACCATTCCTTGGGTGTGTCCGTAAAATGTTGTCAGCTCTACCCAAGAAGCAATTTCCAAACTTTCAATCGCCCACTGAGTCGCGTTCAGGATACCGGTGTAGATCAGGCAAATAAGCGTCCATCTCGCTTGATCCGTTCCAACAAGTTCCTGCCGCTGAACGACGACTAAGAAGGATGTCATGACCCAGGCTGAGTAGGTCTGGAAGATGGCGAATATACCAGTGTAGCAAGCAAGAACTGTGTTCTCATGAGGTTGGGAGATTCCTGCAAGGATTCCTATTGCACTGGCAAAGCGGAATATGTTCAATGTGAAAATACCAACACAGCTTATCAGGATAACGCGGTCGTGTTCTCCTATTAAACCCAAAACAAGAGATACTGTGTGTCTCGGACGAAAGGTTTTGGCACTATCAGTCAGGAATATACGAAAATGGTACATCGTCAGCAAGGGCATATAAAATACAATATGCAAGAACCATTTTAGATATGTTAGAGTTATTTCGGTTGAAGGGAGTGATTCCTTTAATCCCAAGCTAGAATATTCAAAAACTTGACGTAAGGAAAAATATGTGATGCTTAGAAATACATAGAAGGCCACTGTTAAAGTGATATTCAGTGGGGGTTCTCGGGATGCGCTGTCTTTTCGGTCTTTGGATTCTGGCACGAGGCTTCGTCTTTCTTCTTTAGATGATCTTAATAAAAGGAACTTTAACTTTCTACAGCAAAAGATATTCTTCAGCCAAGCAGCGATCGTTCCCCACCATGGTCCAACATAGGTTGGACCGAGACTCTGAAACTGTGACGTGCTTTTCGCCGTCTTCAGAAGAGCTTCTGGTAGTGTAGAGTACCACATTTGCCACATCATTGCAGCACCAATAATGGCACTTTCAGCGTAGAAAGGAGTCAGCGCCATTTCATGCCGTTTTATAAAAAGTCCGAAGTTTGTAGAATGGAAACAAGAATAGTCCACATTCCCGTATTTTGAAGTCATCAATTCACCTAAGGGTAATATTATCTTGACCGATGCGATCCAGAAGCAACCGGCGAAACTTACTGCTAGAGGAAAAGTAAACTTTTTTCCGTCGACGAATGCTGCATCATAGAAGTTCCTGAAGAATAACATCCCAAATAAAACCATAGTTGTGAATATGAAATCCAGCAGCACTTGCCCTGCGAGGACAACATTGGCAATTATGGAATTGTCAAACGTTATAAGGCACACGATGTTAGCAATGAGTGGTATGGGAATGTTGATTACGGCAATTGTGCCAAAAATGTAGAAGGTGTTCAGCAGAGACATGTGTGGTTTGTGATACAGTTGATGCACTTCACTGAGGGGATTCGCCCTCCTATTAGGAGAAGACGATAGAGGTGAAAATATATTGTTCTGTTCGGTCTCACCAGCTTCATCGTTATCCGTAAGCTGCGGCAGAAGGCCTACGGCATGTGCACAGTGTCGGCATCTCAATGGCCAAAAGACTTCCTGATTCTTATGAAAACTGTCTCTCTTCCGAACAACATACCACACAAATATTTCAAAGAATATCACGGCGACTGTTAGGCAGGACCGAGTGATGACGTAGGTTAATTCCCCGCGTGGGGAATCTTCGTCGTTTTCTTCGAACGGTATGTTTGGGAGGACGGCGGCGCATATTCCCAAACTGAGCATTAAGCACAGCAACAACGAGCTGTCGTAGAGAGACCGTTTTACCCCGGTATCTGTCTGCTTTGATGTACACTCCATTTCATTCATTTCTTACGCAGTTCAATACTAGGGGCAAGTTCGTCGTTCAGTTTCTCTTCTTCTTTACTCGATAACAAAAATGTATGAAGTATTAACAATAGCTGACTTGAAAAAAAGTACCTCTGGAGGTTCTGTGCAACAAAATCTTCTAAACTGACTACTTGAACTAGGCCAAATCATGGAGTTAGAATTGTTTTTAAGATCCAGAACCCGATGCATTTGCTTTGTTATTTGAAAAGTAATAAGTAATTGATTCATAAATCATTTGTGACTTGATCAATACAATCCGGATATCTGCTATCCCTAAAATAGGATGTAAAGCGAAACCGAAACATCAATAAACAGCTTGTTAAGCATCGTCAAGTGAACAATGAATAAAAATTATTTAACATTTTGTTATGAATATGGAGAGAAAATTTGTAAGGGATTCTCTGTTGTTGTTTCATTCATCAGCAGCAGAATATTGATATATCAAGATAAATGTGAAGTATCGATACTTGGATCACAATCAGTAGCGCAACAGGGGATGGGGTATTATTATCACCCCTTTACAATATCTGATAATCTGACATGGTTTAATAGCAACGTCACACAAGATATGGACTCCCCATTTTTAGTGGGCTTTTACTTGCATTACAACCCGTATTCACATTTTGATGTTGAAGCAATAATTCGTTTGTATTCACATACAAAAGTGCCTGTATTCTACCCATCAGTTTACCCCAGCCCTGTTTTGTCTCCCTTTAATAAACCAGTCACAATTCGTTTTTCTCTCTTTTCTCTCTCTCTTTCTCTCTCTCTCTTTTGGGCGTTTGTAAGGTTCGATAGATTTTGCTTGTCGGGAAGGTATGCCTTAGTACCCTTTTATTACCAAGACCCCAACAACGATTGTTTAAAATGAAGGAGTAACTTATATAAATATATTCCATTACTAAATATTTGTCGGACATTTTTATATCCTATCCTATTTATTCGTGTATTCCTTTGAATAGGGGGATTAACAAGCCCCCGGTTAAAATTCCCCATCCTCATTACCCACACACCCACACACATACACAATTCCTTGCTCACTTCTCACCATTGGCTAGCTAGGCTAAACAGGCGTTTTATTGCGTCACGTTTTAGACACTATTCCTAGCTGAAAGCTGACATAGAGAATTGCATGTATTGCTCCGGTAATAGGTGCGTCATATAAAGAAAGAAGCACCTCTTCCCCCTTTTAAAATTATCACTACCTCCCCTGGACAATGAATATATCTAAACAATATGTATTATTTTGTATTAATCAGACTATTGACCACGAAGTACTGGTCAAGGATTCGATTCTCTGCCAATAAAGCAGTGCTTTTATCGAGTTGTTGTTGACTTTACCATATATTTGCGTAATTCATGGTAATTGTGAGTTCTGGTATATTTCGAAAGGAAGTAAGGTTAAATGCTCGCATTTCGAAAATTGCAACCATGTAACCTTATCCTATCAAAATATTACTCGTGAATCTTGATGAGGTAATCCCAGAAGCAGCTTCTCCAAGCTATCCTGAAAAGGGATGTGTTGATACAGCGGGTGCAGACAACAACGGACATGTCTACACTGTTGGTAATAAAGGTGGAATGATTTTTGTTTTACCCCGATTTATGGAGTGATTTTGACAATAATTTACTCCTTATAGATCAAGATAAGGCCAAAAAAAAAAAATCATTTGGTTGTCCTCGACCGCCCGCTCGTCATTTTCGGGCCGCTCGTGATTTTTTTTATTTTTTTAATATTTTTTTTTTTTTGAAATTCATTTTTTCTTTTTTTATTAAATTTTTTTTTTTTTTAAATGTAATTTTTTTGCGGGGAGCAATCTTAAATGCCAAACATACCATTTTATGCATTTGCAAGGATCAAAATGCGTCCCGTTGCCAGTTTGGTCTTTTCAGTACGCAATTGGGTATTTATTAAACTTGCCATTTTTATTTTTCTATGTCAAATTGCCGTTCATTCAAATCAGGTTCTGAGCATTCTTAAACCAATTTTAAAGCCCATCTGTACTAGTTTACAGGAGGGATTAGACCACCATGCAAGGTCACTGGACAGGTGGTTATCTCATCAAATCAGCTCTCAGTTAACATAAAAAAAAGAGGATCATGAGGGACCAATGGTCACCGATTAGGCATTGTTTGCTACATAGAGGGCGCAAGTAGATATAAGTAGTACAATGGAGATTTAAAAGGTGCTGTATTTCAAAGCCCAAAATACTTTCTGTGTTGGTCTTGATATTCATTGTACATTAAACTAGTCTTTTACCATATTAAAGTGTTTTATAGACTTTGTTTGTTTAAATGCTCGACAATCCCAATTATTTTTTTTTTATGGAAAAAAAATTATTAAAAAAAAAAAAAAAATGGGGAAAAAAAAAAAATCAAAAAAAAAAAAAAATCAAAAAAAGACACACAAAAAATGAATTAAAAAAAAAAAAAAATTACAAAAAAAAAAAAAAAATCCGCCCGCCCGCCCCTACTCCAGAAAAGCAATCGAGGACAACCAAACAATTTTTTTTTTTGGGCCTAATAGTATACATTCTCAGATTTTATTAAATAATAATTTGCGAGTTTTTTGTGTTGCGTGACTGCTAAAGCATGTGTGTGCTACTATGCTTATAAACTAGGGGATCTACGTCCTAAGTTATAACTGACATAATAAGGATTAATGCCTCACAAAAGGGCACTAATATAGCACATTGGCACGGTTTTGATCCTGGGGCCTCACACAATTTAAACAAAAACAAAGAAAATGCAAACAATTATCAATAATTGATTACATTTACCCCCAATCTCCAAAAGAAACAAATTCTCTGTGTGGCCATGCCTTGCCTATAATGCATGGCCGTACAAAGGAATTTGCCTTGTTGGGGACCAGCGGAAAATCCACCTTTATGACCAATAGTGTATATACAATAAAATAGTGACGTGCAAGTAAAAAATCATGCTCCTATAGTTTAGTTTGAGCTTGAGTTTGCATTTATTGGTTTCAAATGTTTCATGCAGATCCAATACAGATAACAAAATATACATAAAAGACAAATGGTTTCATAATTGAAACAAAATAATTACAATATAACACGAATAATTTAGACTACACAATTCTATTTATCCAAATTTGTTTCACAACTATTACCTATTATAGGAAATCCAGACAAGAAAAGAAAACTGTAATAGGTGTGCAGTAGTAAACAGAGAAGCAGAGCTACTACAAGAAATCCGATATTTTAGTAAAGTAAATTATTTTTCATGTAATTCATTCATATTTGATAAAGAAACGTTCCTACTACAGCAATTAATATCAAAACATCAAATTCTATTACTATGGTGTAGAGAAATCAAACACTTGAGATAATTGAAAATAATCAGGCCGATCATCTAAAAAGGTTTGTCTCCAGACAATTTCCCCGCTTGAAAATCATTCAACTCGATCGATTCTTTATAAACAATAATATTCCATCACTACACACTGTATATATATATTTGTATATACGTAAACACAATCATACCCTCTCATCAGTATACTTTATAATTTTCTGCATAATATACTATTCCTCAATATAGCTTTCATAAATTGAGCTCTATAATTAAAACACACTATTAAACAAAGAGAAAATCAACAAAATCAGCACAATTTGCTCAATGCAGGTCATAACTATTTTCAAAAAATTATTATTTGTAGTAATCCGATTTTCCTTTTCTTTTTTTTTTTAACAAAAGAAAATACCTAAAAACACACCATTTTTTTCCTTGCTTGTGTCATCGCATCACATACAGACATTTACAAAACCTTCCTTTTTATGTTACATGTAATTCACAGAAATAACCATCTTCTCTCTAAATCTTCAGCTACTCGGGTAACTTTTTTAAATTTAAATAAAGGGCCCGCATCCTGTCTTAAAATTAGATATACATTGTATATATGCACACAATTACAATTTGATACCACAATACATAGGAATATTGTTATCAGTAATCCTTGTACAATTATGCACATGTATATCAAAATTGCTATTTTCTAATACTAGTACATGTATGAAATATTTTCTTCTTCTCAAACCGTACTTTTACATTCTATACAATACAGTTTACTCGTAAATGATGAATAAAAATTCCCAGTAGAATAAAAATATGAAACATTTAAAATTCCTAAATAACTTCTGCCTACATAATTATTATATTCATATAATCAATGCCAAACGTATTAGATTTGTATTCACCCTCCCCACTATCATAAGAATTTCGGGAAATTTTAACAAAACTGAAACCTCGATGAAGTCATTGGTTTGTCCCATTTTTTCATTTATAAAATAATATTTGCTTTATCGCCTCCTTTCCTTTCGTTAGGATTTAGCAATTTCTGAATGTGAAATTTAGAATCGTTATTAATTGAATTTCCATGCAATTTTTATAAAATCTAAAATGAATCAATGTTAACAAAGGCACCTTTCTTGATTTCTCTTTTCGTTTCATCAAATTCTACAAATTCTAGAAAATGAAAACTATAACCTTTAATTCAATTTGTTTTCTTTTCTCCTTTTTAAAATATTTTGGACCCTTTCACGGAACCTTATTTTACAGATCAACTACAACGTTTACAATATCATATATATATTTATGAAATTATTTAGCACATGAATCACAGCTTTTACCTGTTTTTCACTAATCTTTGCTTTTGTTCGAAATTGAAATGTGACATAAATTTATACTTCAAATCAGTTTAAAGAGTTTCACCATTCATTTGCTTTTTGTTTTTGAATGTGTAAAGGTAGGTCTTATAAATAACACATTCAGCAAAATTAATCTAAATGTTTACCAAGAAATATTCTAACTTGCCTGTACCAATTACTAAAGTCTTCTTATTTAGTTTAATATCTAAAAAAAAAAAAAAAATAAAACATGTTGCAATTTTCCAGAACACAACCATCCTTTTACACTCTATTATCATATTCTCTGATGTTTCAATGGTATTAAAATATTCACATACTTATAGTGGATATTCATTGATTTTAAAAACTAACTTTATTTTTATTATTGCAAAGTTGAAATTTTGATTCGACAATGTTATCAAAATTCAATGCTGGAGACATTCGAAGTAACGATTATTATACATTACAAAACGCTTAAATACAGCCCCGGCATAGCACCTAAAGAGCTCTCCGAACGTTGCTGAGATGTGTGACATCACAGTATGGACATGATTTGCACAAGCAGACGATGTCCTATGACATCTCAAACATTTCCAGTGCCTTTCTCTTACTTTACTACCGTCAGGCTAAATGTATAATCTATTGCCTCACTATAAACCCCGCGCAGTTTGTTTTTTCTGACAAATGCAGCGATACAAAAATAAAGGAATCTGTCGCTTGTAAACAAAATAAGACGCAATTGTATATGTATATTCATTTGCACACACACGGTATGTTCGGCGTTTCAAAAGGGAACAAATGCCGTCCTTAATATCATTCCGGGGGTATTTCAATTTGAAAGTCTGGTTTCTTCGATTGTTAAGTAACCCCTATCCTGTGTATTTACAAACAAAAAAATTTCGTTATCAGAATCGGTCGGTTTCATATCCCCTTTTGAATGGTTTGAAATGCCATCACATTTATATAAACTAAACTCATTATAATTTTTGAAATAATATCTTTGCAATTATGTTCATTCTGTATGGGATGTCGTCTGCTTGGGCAGTATTGGTGCATTATGTGACGTCATTAAAACATCGTTATTTTTCTGGCGAATCTCTCGTATATGCCATATGCTATGGAGGTAGTCGTATTTGTATTTGTAAAAATCACCCGATATGTAGTTAACCTAAAACCTGTACGATGGCCATCTGTTAGCTTACCAGTCCAGTTTCTAGTGATACATTAGTTGACATATTTGTGATTTTCTTCGAATTTCCACTTTAATAATTTTTATTTCCCATTTCTAAAGTTTATATTTGGAAGGTTAAAACATATATGCAAAATTTAAAAATTGTATTGTTTGATTCTGTTAGCTCGTATAGCATTAAACCTAACATTAATACCGGATGACAATTAAACTCGGAGGGCAGTGCTAATCGTTGCTGCCAAACAGTGTATACAAAAGATTTTTTTTTTTTCTGCACAAAGAATCAGTAACTGGTTAGCCTTCATATTCAAAGTATTAATGTAATCATCAGTTGATATTTGTTTAAAGATACTTAGTAACATTGTGATGGTTGATTTCACAAATCTGTTGAATCAGGATGCAAAACACGTACAATTATGTGTGTATGTATGGTTTATCCAACTACGATGCCCCAAATCCGAAATTAATTCACGCAATATGAAGATTTTTAACAAAGTTCAACGGGTTTTCGAACGGGCGTCGATGGGAGGCGCTTGTGAATCTAAATTCTCCCAACCATTTTTGAATTTTCCCAACCGTTTTTCCATGGAAAAAAGACATAAAAACAGGCTATAACAAATCTGTTAACACTTAAATCTCTCGAATGGAATGTATAGCCATTTTATTGCTTTGTGAGATTTCCATTCACCTAAAATGTAATTAAATTGTAATAATATAGTTGGGAGAATTAAGGAATCGATCTGATCAGTTTGTCCCAATTTGTACCATGAATAATGGTCCGTTTTCGCTCAAATTTTCAGATTATCTTTAATTGTACATCTAGCATTGAAGTCACTACCTTATCACCACTATCTCTCATCTGAACAATGTTACAAAGTCCCTTTAAAGCTAGAGTGATGTGTTTGATACAAATCATTGCGCAATTGATCAACCAACAATTTTGGAAATGCTTTCTTCACCTTTGTAAAGTTGAAAGAAAACAGCAGTTTTAGAAACTAATTTTTTGTACACATGAAATCGACATCATTCCAATGTCCTCGATTAATTATATGTTTTACTTTAAAAATCCCACCATTTCTGTATAATTTAAAATGCAATACCTGTTATTCAAAGTAATATAACAAATATTATTCCATAATATTTACATATCTTACCTCTGACCATGTACAAAGTAAATCAAAGTAGAAAATGGGATATCCTAGATATTTTGTCATCAAAATTAAACTTAACACCAATGGTTTTCCACCTACCATATTTAACGAATAGGAAACAACATTTCATGTAGCTTTCAAATCGTCAACAAATCTCCTTATCCAAGCAAATTCTTAGAGAACCAACTCTTTTCTGTAACTTGTAAGTCAACCATACCTAAACCTCCTTTAGTAATTTTTCTCCAACATGTTTCTTTATTTATACTATTTTTGATAATCTTTGTCTTGTTTCCTTCTTTCATTTCAATAGCCGAGCGAGTAAAGGCTAACATCACTATGAACTTAATCGTTCAAACTACTTGACCTATTGTAAACAAACTGTAAACAAATGTACACGTATTAGACTTGGTTCTCACCCATTTAAATCAGATCTTTTTAAATTCTAGAAAGCGAAAGCTAAAACAAACCAAGAAAGATCCTCTAGCGAAGGAAGTGACAGAGCGACTCCTTGGCATGAGGCGATGGTTAGGAGGAGGGGGCGGTGAGAAGCGTCTCAAGATTTTCAAAAGTTTTTAAGTGGCACACAATTTCTGTTTGCTTTATCACGTTATAGGGGTAGAAGAAATAACAAATTAACATATCCATTTGCAGTTCCAAAGGCTTCTTTTTTTGCAAGACAATTTGGAAAGAAAAGGACTCCCAAATTTATGGTTACATTTTAAATGTATCTAAATATTTCTATTCTGCAAAATAGAACGGCAATGGCAAAATTATATTTCTCCAGAACTCCCAGGTTTTAATCGCGAAAAGGATGTTAAATTTGAAACTTAAAAATCTCTTACTCTTCGAAAATCTACAATCGGCGGACTAGTTATGTGAATATGTTGTTATTCTTGTCAACAGTCATTAGTTTTATACTAAAATTCATCAAATCCCAACAGACTTCCTAAAAAATGTAGCCTCTTCTCTAAGAAGACGTGTGCTGAAGATGGTATTCATGTTATTCCTTTAGAGAAGAAAAAGAAACCAAGTAAAATTAGTCGGTATATAATGGCATTGAGAACAAATATATTTGTTATGACAATGTATAATAATATGGGAGCTGCTTTACAGTATTATGAAAGTGACCTAACGAATAGTGCCATGAGAGATTCACATTATTATTTCCTAAAGTTTGGATCATATAGTGGACAAATAAAATGCATGTCTCTTGTGTTGAGCCCCGCCATTACCAAATAGATAGTTAAACACGTTTAGCCCAATGCCATTATTTCACTGCTCCATGTGGAAAAATAAAAATACAACAATACAATCTTACCAAACTTGATAATATCGAGTCGTTAGAATCAAACCGAGGGTTCCTTTTCATCAGGCAAATTGTATCTTGATTGTAAATCTTTGCGAATGGTCTTATAGGCTTCATATGCAATCATAGCTGAATGAATGCCATACAGCGAGGTTAGGGGCTCCAGAAGAAAACCAATGACCTTGCCCTGGGTATATCCATAAAATGTTGTCAGCTCTACCCAAGAAGCAATTTCCAAACTATCAGTCGCCCACTGAGTCGCGTTCAGGATACCGGTGTAGATCAGGCAAATAAGCGTCCATCTCGTTTGATCCGTTCCAACAAGTTCCTGCCGCTGAACGACGACTAAGAAGGATGTCATGACCCAGGCTGAGTAGGTCTGAAATATTGCGTATATACCAGTGTAGCAAGCGAGAACTGTGTTCTCATGAGGCCAAGGGATTTCTGCAAGGATCCCTACTGCACTGACAAAGCGGAATATGTTCAGTGTGAAAATACCAACACAACTTATCAGGATAACGCGGTCGTGTTGTCCTATTAAACCCGATACAAGAGATACTGTGTCTCTCGGACGAAAAGTCTTTGCACTGTCTGTCAGGAATATACGAAAGTGGTACATCACCAGCAAGGGCAGATAAAATACAATATGCAAGAACCATTTGAGATATGTTAGAGTAATTTCTGTTGAAGGAAGTGATTCTTGTAATCCCAAGCTGGAATAATAAAAACATTGGCGTAAGGAAAAATAAGTGATTCCTAGCAATACATAGAAGGCCACTGTTAAAGTAATGTTCAATGGAAGTTCTCGGAATTCGCCTTCCTTTCGGTCTCTTGATTTTGGCACGAGGCTTTGTCTTTCTTCTTTAGATGATCCTAACAAAAGGAACTTCAACTTTCTACAGTGGAAAATATTCTTCAGCCAAGCACGGATCGTTCCCCAAAATGGTCCAACGCAGGTTGGACCGAGACTCACAAACTGTAAGGTGCTTTGAGCCTTCTTTAGAAGAGCTTCTGGAAGTTTAGAGTACCACATCTGCCACATCATTGCCGCAGCAATAATAGCACTTTCAGCGTAGAAAGGAGTCAAAGTTATCTCATGTTGTTTTGTAAAGAGTCCGAAGTTTCCAGGAAGGGAACAAGGATAGTCCACATGCCCGTATTTTGAAGACGTCAATTCACCTAAGGGATATAAAATCTTGACAGCGGCGATCCAGAAGCAAGAGGCGAAAATTACTGCTAAGGGAAAAGTAAACTTTTTATTGTCGACGAATGCTGCATCATAGTAGTTCCTGAAGAATAACATCCCAAATAATGTCAAAGTGGTGAATGTGAAATCTAGCAGCACTTGTCCTACAAGGGCAATATTATCAATTACGGAATTTTCCAAAGTTATAAGGCACATGATGTTAGCAATAATTGGTATGATAACGTTGATCCCGGCAATTGTGCCAAAAATATAGAAGGTGTTTAGCAGAGACATGTGTGGTTTGTGGTACAGTTGATGTACTTCACTGAAAGGGTTCTCCCTCGTATTAGAAGAAGACGGCAGAGGTGAAAATATATTTTTCTGTTCGGCCTCACCATCTTCATCGTTATGCGAAAGGTGCGGTAGAAAGCCTACGGCATGGGCACAGTGTCGGCATCTCATTGGCCAAAAGACTTCCTGCTTCTTATGAAAACTGTCTCTCTTTCGAACAACATACCACGCAAACATTTTAAAGATAATCATGACGACTGTGAGACAGGACCGAGTGATTAAGTAGGTTAAATCCCCGCGTGGTGAATCTGTGTCGTTTTGTTCAAACGGTATGTTTGGGAGGACAGCGGCGCATATTCCCAAACTGAGCAAAAAGCACAGCAACAACGAGCTGTTGTAGAGAGACCGTTTAACCTTGCCATCTGTCTGCTTTAATTTACACTCCATTTCTTTTATTTCAATACTGAGAGGAAGTTCGTAGTTCAGTTTCTCTTCTCCTTTACTCGACAATTTGTTTGTATGCTGTACTAACAAATAGCCGCCTGCAAAATAATACTTCGGAGCTTCTGTTTCATCCTAATCTTCAGAACTAACTGCTTGAGCTAAGCCGAAATCATATAGTTTTAATTGTTTTCATGACCGAGAAGCTGATGCAACAGCTTTGTTATTTGAAAAGTAATAAGTAATTGATACAAACATTACCTGTCACTTGATGATAAATAGTAGCTGATATTTGTCATCCCTAAAAGGTTGTACAGCGAAACCGAAACATCCATAAACAATTTGTTCAGCATCACCATGTGAATAATTAATTCAATTAAATTAATCCGTTGTCATAAATGTGGATTGAAAATATGATTATAATGGGATTTCTTGTTGCTATTGTTCATTCATCAGGAGCAGGATTGTGAAATATTAAATTAAATTTGGAATGTTGGTAATTCGATCATAATCAGCAGAGCAACAGGGAGTGTGATATTAGTAATTCAAGATTCAAGATTTATTTCTTTCTTTCCACTTGCATACCAAAAAGATTTCATTCAGGAACAGTAGCAACAAGTTCATCGTCAACTAGCATAAATTCATTAACAATGAAACAGTTATAAAGACTTTAACAAATGTGGAAAAGAGGTGGTCTGTAAAAAAAGCACAGCTTGTTAAAAACACAGATCACCTTTACAGGAATAACAACATTTTTTGAAAAGAAGTAGATTACAATACAGGGGCAGGGGGATTAACAATACTAACCTAGTTTCCTATACTGACTGTAAATAAATATCAGATCTACCTCTAATTTATAGAATACGGTAGACTAAACAAAGAAAACAGAATAATGATAATGGAATAGTAAAGAAATAGGCGAAGGGGGGGTAAATGTTTGGGAGGACAGCGGCGCATATTCCCAAACTGAGCATAAAGCACAGCAACAACGAGCTGTGGAAGAGAGACCGTTTTTAATACCGGTATCTGTCTGCTTTGATGTACACTCCAGTTCTTTCATTTCTTACGGAGTTCAATACTAGGGGCAAGTTCGTCGTTTATTTTCTCTTCTTCTTTACCCGATAACAAAACTGTATGAAGTACTAACAATAGCTGACTGGGAAAAAGTACCTCTGGAGCTTCTGTTCAACCCAATCTTCGAAACTGACTGCTTAAGCTAGGCCAAATAATGGAGTTATACATTGTTTCGACTAGCCAGAAGCTGATGCTTGTGCTCTGTTATTTGACAAGTAATAATGATTTGATACCAACAATTATTTGTGACTTGATGACGATTACAACTCTGATATATGGTATCCCTAAATAGAGGATGTAAAGCGAAACCGAAACAATCATAAACAGCTTTTTAAGCATGAATTAAACTTTTGTTATGAATGTGGAGAGAAAATTTGTAAGGGATTCTTTCTTAATGTTCTTTTATTCATCAGCAGCAGGATGTTGAAATATTAAGATAACATTTGTAATTTCGATACTTCGATCACAATTAGCAGGGCTGCAGGGGATTGGGTATTAGTAGTTTTAATATCACCTCTTTACAATGTCTGATAATCGGAAATTCTTCTTAGATGGTTTAGCCACGTCACACGAAATATGGACTTCCCCTTTTTTAGTTGGCTTCTAATTTATATTACAACCCGTATCCACATGTTGATGATGTGGCAATAATTTGTTTATCCACATACAAAAGGGCCTATATTCTACCCATTTAGTTTACCCCGGCCCCGATTTTTCTCGCTTGAACCATTCAGTTTGTTTCTTTTTCTTTCTCTCTTCCTCTCTTTCTTGGGTCTTTGTAAGGTTGGATAGATTTTGCTTGTCGGGGAGGTATGCCTTATTATCCCTCTATTAAATATAAAAAAACATTATACAAAAGTATCAAATTCTTAAATATTTGTCGGCCATTTTTATCTCACATCTTCTTTATTCGTGCGTTTTTTCTTCAGAGATGGGGACTAACTAGCTCCCGTTAGAATTAGCCCCCCCCCCCCCACCCCGCTACAAACACCCACCACACTTCTCATCTTTTGCAAGGCTAAACTGGCATTTTTACTGCATCAACATGTTGGCACTATTCCTAGCTGAAAGCTGTTTCTAGAAAATTGCTTGTTTTGCCACCGTCGTAGGTGAGGAATAAAAAGAAAGAAGCCACCCCCTTACCCCACTAAATTGATCAAAACCATATATAACTATTGTTTTTATCTCGTACTTATATTTATGGTTATGATATACTTCCTAAAATGAAGTAACGGTGTCTTGGTCTTGTAAATGCTTCATCAAACTATTGACCACGATGTGCTGGGTTCGATTCTCTGCCAAAGGCAGGCGCGGATCCAGGGGGGGGGGGCCCGAGCGGGCCTTGGCCCCCCCCCCCCGCAAAAAAAAAAAAAAAAAAAAAAAAAAGAGAGAGAAAAGGAAAAGAAGGGAAAGGAAAGAGGAGAGAAAGGGAAAGAAAGAAGAGGAAGAAGAAAAGAAGAGAGGGAAGAAGGAGATCGAAGGGCCTTGCCTCCCAGGCTGTTACCTCCCCCCCCCCCCCAATCAAAAAATAAAAGATAAGGAAGGAAAGGGAAAGAAAAATAGGAAAATAGGAGATAAAGGGAAGGAAAAAAGAGGAAGAAGAAAAGAAAAGGAGGGGGATATCAGTTGCAATTTTCCCGCCAACAAGTTGTGGATCGGGGGGGGGGGGAGGGGGCGGGGGGAGGGGGAAATAAAATTCAAACGTGGTTTATTTCTAATTCCATAACGTTGGTTTACAAATAAAGCTGAAATGACATAATTTTTAGAGATTTTTCCTCACTTTTAAGTAAATTATACTTTTTTATGAGTTTGTTGGAAAATGACAAATTCCTAAATTTACAGCCAGGCAAGAAAATGCTACTTGAGATGCCTACATGTTAGGGCCCGCGGAACGGCGGGGATCGGAAGCCTCGAGCCCCCCTCCCCCCCCCCCACTTTTTTTGAAAAAGTATATTAAAGAGAAATAGAAAGAAAGAGAGCAAGAAAGAAAAAAATAGTTAACTGCCAGTGTCACAAAATAATGAGGTATCAAAATATGCTCATCTGACCGTGATTACATGCCTAAAACCCCGAGGGCTCTGCCCCCTGGATTCCACCTAAGGCCCTAAGGCGGGCCCTTAGATGCTCATCTGACGGTAATTTAATGCCTAAAACCCTTGAGCTTCCGGGGCTCCGCCCCCTGAACCCCACGCCAAATAGTGTCCTGCCAGTGTCACAAAATAATAAGGTATCAAAAACTGCTCATCTGACCGTAATTAAACGCCTAAAACTCCTGAGCTTCCGGGGGCTCTGCCCCCTCGACCCAACCAAGGGCCCTAAGGCGGGACCATTGATACTAATCTGACCGTAATTGAGTGCCTAAAACCCTTGAGCTTCCGGGGCTCCGCCCCCTGAACCCCACGCCAATTAGTTACCTGCCAGTGTCACAATTAGGTATCAAAATTATCATGCTCATCTGACCGTAATTAAATGCCTAAAACCCCTGAACTTCCGGGGCTCTGTCTCCTGGACCCCACCTAGGGCCCTAAGGCGGACCCCTGAATGCTAATCTGACCGTAATTAAACGCATGCAACTCCTGAGCTTCCGGGGGCTCTGCCACCTGGACCCAACCAAGGGCCCTAAGGCGGGCCCCTTGATACTCATCTGACCGTAATTGAGTGCCTAAAACCCTTGAGCTTCCGGGGCTCTGCCCCCTGGACCCCGCATAGGGCCCTAAGGCGGACCCCTGAATGCTAATCTGACCGTAAATTATTGCCTTACGGGGGCGGACAAGGTATCAACAAATGATTATCTGACCGCAGGCGCGTAGCCAGGGGGGGGGGGGGGCGTTGGGGGGTGGTCCCCTCAAAAACGCCGGCCAAAAAAGAGAGGAGAAAAAAGGAAGAGGACGTAGGAAGAAAAGGGAGTAGACAAAGATTTTTTTTGAAATTCAGACAAGGATTAAGAGTCGATAACGGTACAATTAAACATCTTCTTTCTCTAATGATTTAATGAAACGTAAAAGCTTCCGCGCTTCGCGCAAAAGGGGGGGGGGGTTGAATTAAGAAAAGGATTAAGAGTCGAGAACGGTACAACAAATCATCTTCTTTCCCTAATGAATTAATGAAACGTAAAAGCTTCCGCGCTTCGCGGGGGAGATGGGAAACTGAATTTAGACAAGGATTAAGAGTCGTTGACGGTACAACGAATCATCTTTTTCCTCTAATGATTTAATGAAACTTAAAAGCTTCCGCGCTTCGCGCGGGAGGGAGGGGGGAAACTAAATTCAGACGAGGAGTATTTTCGAGAACAGTACAACGAATCGTCTTCTTTCTCTAATAGTTTAATGAAACGTCAAAGCTTCCGCGCTTTGCGCGGGAGGGGGAGGGGAAACTGAATGAAGACAACGATTGAGTCGAGAACGGTACAACGAATAGTTTTCTTTCACTAATGATTTAATAAAATGTTAAAGCTTCCGCGCTTCGCCCAGAAGGGGGTGGGGGCTGAATTGAGACAAGGATTAAGAGTCGAGAACGGTACAACAAATCATCTTCTTGCTCTAATGATTTAATGAAACGTAAAAGCTTCTGCGCTTCACGCGAGGGAGATGGGAAACTAAATTGAGACAAGGATTAAGAGTCGTTGACGGTACAACGAATCATCTTTTTCCTCTAATGATTTAATAAACTTAAAAGCTTCCGCGCTTCGCACGGGAGGGAGGGGGGAAACTAAATTCAGACGAGAAGTATTTTCGAGAACAGTACAACGAATCGTCTTCTTTCTCTAATAGTTTAATAAAACGTCAAAGCTTCCGCGCTTTGCGTGGGAGTGGGGGGGGGGGGGACTGAATTAAGACAAGGATTGAGTCGAGAACGGTACAACGAATAGTTTCCTTTCACTAATGATTTAATGAAATGTTAAAGCTTCCGCGCTTCGCCCAGAAGGGGGGGGGGGGGGGCTGAATTGAGACAAGGATTAAGAGTCGAGAACGGTACAACAAATCATCTTCTTGCTCTAATGATTAAATGAAACGTAAAAGCTTCCGCGCTTCGCGCGGGAGGAGGGGGAAGCTAAATTCAGACGAGGATTATTTTCGAGAACGGTACAACGAATCGTCTTCTTTCTCTAATGATTTATTGATACGTCGAAGCTTCCGCGCTTCGCGCGGGAGGGGGAGGGGAAACTGAATGAAGACAACGATTGAGTCGAGAACGGTACAACGAATCGTCTTCTTTCTCTGATGATTTAATGAAATGTAAAAGCTTTCGCGCTTCGCGCGGGAGGGGCGAAACAGACTTCAGATGAGGATTATTTTGGGAACGGTACAACGAATCGTCTTCTTTCTCTAATGATTTAATGAAATGTAAAAGCTTCCGCGCTTCGCGCGGGAGGGGGGAAACAGAATTCAGACGAGGATTATTTTTGTGAACGGGAACGCATCGTCTTCTTTCTCTAATAATTTAATGAAACGTCGAAGCTTCCGCGCTTTGCGCGGGAGAGGGGGGAGAACTGAATTTAGACAAGGATTAAGAGTCGAGAACGGTACAACGAATCGTCTTCTTTCTCTAATGATTTAATGAAATGTAAAAGCTTTCGCGCTTCGCGCGGGAGGGTGGAAACAGACTTTGGATGAGGATTATTTTGGGAACGGTACAACGAATCGTCTTCTTTCTCTAATGATTTAATGAAACGTAAAAGCTTCCTCGCTTCGCGCGGGAGGGGGGGGGGAACTGAATTTAGACAAGGATTAAGAGTCGAGAACGGTACAACGAATCGTCTTCTTTCTCTAATGATTTAATGAAACGTAAAAGCTTCCTCGCTTCGCGCGGGAGGGGGGGGGGGAACTGAATTTAGACAAGGATTAAGAGTCGAGAACGGTACAACGAATCGTCTGCTTTCTCTAATGATTTAATGAAATGTAAAAGCTTTCGCGCTTCGCGCGGGAGGGGGGAAACAGACTTTGGATGAGGATTATCTTGGGAACGGTACAACGAATCGTCTTCTTTCTCTAATGATTTAATGAAACGTAAAAGCTTCCGCGCTTTGCGCGGGAGGGGGGAAACAGAATTCAGACGAGGATTATTTTTGTGAACGGGAACGAATCGTCTTCTTTCTCTAATAATTTAATGAAACGTCGAAGCTTCCGCGCTTCGCGCGGGAGGGGGGGGGGGGGAAACTAAATTTAGACAAGGATTAAGAGTCGAGAACGGTACAACGAATCGTCTTCTTTCTCTAATGATTTAATGAAATGTAAAAGCTCCCGCACTTCACGCGGGAGGGGGGGGGAACTGAATTTAGACGAGGATTAAGAGTCGATAACGGTACAACGAATCGTCTTTTTTCTCTAATGATTTAATGAAACGTAAAAGCTTCCGCGCTTCGCGGAGGAGGGTAGGGGAAACTCGCACCCACCCCCCCCCATTACGTCACTGCTGGTCACCATTACGTACCAATATTTGGCTCGCAAAATTCCAAATTTGGGCCCCCCCCCTAAGAAATCCTGGATCCGCGCCTGGCCAAAGGAACCAGTGCTATTATAGAGTTATTATTGACCTTACCATTGTATAATTCGCGTAGTTCATGGTAATTCTGAGTTGTGATATATTAAGAAAGAAAGAAATGTTAAGTGCTCGCATTTCGAAAATCATATCATGCTGAATATTCCTAAACACACACCCCAACGAAAAGAAAACCTGCTTGAAATGTATTTGAATATAAATCAAATGACCATGTCTAATACAACTAGGAATATTTCTTTCTTTATAGGTTCCAATTTATTGTAAGAAAATCAAATTTCACGAGCAAAGACTTCAATAATCATACCTAATTTTCCAATACTTAACTTATATTTTACAAATATGATATGAAATTGCAAATGAGCAATGAAGCTAGATTTCTTGAACATATTACGCATAAGTCAATCAACCATGTTGCCCGTATACAAATAACTTGATATAAGTAAAAGAAATGACCTTTAACATTATACAAGTCTCCTTGACAACTAATCTTCTTTAAAAGTAACTTCTCATGATTATATCATTACATTAACACAATCCACAAAATTTAGATGAAATAGAAACTTACATGGATTTTTCTCTCGGCGGGCTTTGATTACATGCCCTAATTGCACCAGAATCAGAGCATTTAATGACCTAACTAATTATCACGCTGCCAAAATTCATTTCAACCATGTAAAATATCACTAGTGAATCTTGATGAGGTAATAACCCTATAGCCCGCCACACATAGACGACGCACGGCAGGCGCATTGCAAATCGGAAATAGTCGTGAGCCCGACTTTTTTCAGGATTTTGGGGAAGCTAGCGAGCTGACACCGAATGCAAAGCGTGTTGCTAGTGCGCTGCGCCTATACAGGGCATTGGCTCAGCGTATGTCTGGCGTTGGTCTAGCGCGCTCCGCGCATGTCTGGCGTCCTTTTGGCGTGTACATTCATGCGTCGAGTTCCGCGCAAACTTTTGAGCATGCTCAAAAAATCCCGACGCACACAGCGAAAGACGACGAATGCATAGCGTTGGTCCACCGTTGGTGCACACCTAGCGAACGACAACGCACTGGCCAAAATCGCAAATTTCCAACGTGCTGGCCGTGCGTCCCCCGTGCGTCCCATATGTGTGACCGGGCCTTAGGAAACCGAGACAAGACAAAACAAAACTGTAATAATTGTGTAGTAGTAAATAGGGTAGCAGAGCTAGTACAAGAAATCCAATATTTAAAATAATTTCTTTTACATGTTATTGATCCATATCAACCTTTGATAAAGAGACCCTCCTTTTTCAGCAACTGAAAAATAAATTAATATCTAAACATCAAATTACATTACTTTGGCGAAGAGACATCAAACACCTTAGATGATTGAAAATAATCATGCCAATCATCTAAACATTCCGATCACCTGTCTACAAATCAAATCATTCATTCCTATTACCAGAAAGAAATTTCTGTCTTCCGACAGTTTCCCCACTTGAAAATCGTTCGACCCGAATGATTCTCAATACAAACATTATATACTTTACTTAAGAAATCCAGCCATCTGATTGGTCGAAATTGGAGTCGTGATTTTAGTCATTCCCGCAAAGAAACGAAAAATGCAAAAACCAGTCCATAGTCTGTTAAAAAGCGCCCATAGGGCACTTTTCAAAACACTATTATTAACTGGTAGGCGGGTATGAGTACTGCGATCCCCTTTGATTTACGTGTTAATCAACTTAGTTTGTGCGGAGCGCGACTACCATACACGTTTGGTCTCGATAGCGTAAACAAACTTGATTACCATGATTGGTAAGTCGCACATGTATTCTACGACACTTTTTTCAGTATATAAAAGATATAATGACTGCTTTAATATTCGGGGCATAGTATAGTATTAATGACTGCTTTGAGAGAAATAGTTGTTTTTATACGGTCAAGGGAAGGTTAGAATTGTGCTAGTGCCCGAGGCGTGCCGAGGGCAATAGCCCGATTGTAACCTTCCCGAGAGCGTATAAAAACAACTATTTCTCGAATATTAAAGCAGTCATTAATACTTCTATATGCCGAAAACAAAAGAGTTAACTAATGACACCACCTTGGCCTTTCTCTAGTTTATCTGAACGGTTGTTTTTTACGAGTGTATCTTTGAGAGTAGACTAGATCTAGATTCTAGTCTAAGCAAGATTTTTTTACAATTTTGGGGTGGGCCGGCCCTGTGGGTAATATGGAGAAGAAACTGCGCTTTCATATGACACCTCACTTATTGAGTATCACCTTCAGGATCACAACAGATAAAGGTTTGAATCTCGAATTGAAAACAAAAACTTGATTTTTTGTTGCATGGTCGCGCAATGCACGTAGACTGCAAAGAGACTGCATTGCGTGCAAACTCTATGGGAAGAACTTAGCTCACATAGATCTATTTTCGTCTACGTCTATGCTGGTACTCCATTTTCAGCAACTAAACGAACATGTTTATGGATAATTTCACGTACCATTTTTGTTGTTGTTGCTATCAGCGAGTCTTGCATTTCATAAGTTGTAATCTTGGGAGAGTTTCTTTAGCCATTTTTGTCTTGTTTCGAATTGTCTTGTCTTGTATGAAAAAACCGACCAATTCTTCGCACACGTACGGTATCCTCGATCGCTCAAACCATTTTTTTAACATGTAAACCTATGGGTAACCATGGTTACTGGGATTTTAGAACTATTTTTTAGAACTATTTTCCGGTAACCATGGTAACTTGGGTTTTAAAACTATTTTTTTGAATTTTAAAGGAATTGTTAAAGTTTATGAATGCAATTTCGACCAATCAGATGGCTGGATTTCTTAAGTGAGGTATATAATTGTTTATATTGGTTCTCGGGGACGTTACATCGTGCTATCACCCCTCGGCACGCCGCGGGGCGAAAGCACGATGTAACCTCCTCTTCAGCGTATAAAATAACTATATCTTTCATAGCAGTCATTATTACTATATTATACAACACCTACGTGGATCCTTGTCATTTGATTGGACGATTGTTGGTCACATGATATTCAATAGATGGTATATTGCACGGTCGTGCATTTTTGGTTATATGCGCCGTGCATTTTTGGTTATATACAGACTGCGTACCTCTCTGCTGCATGTGCGCGTATCCCTGCGTGTATCTGACGCGAAGGCAATCTGCATGTAATCGAGAAGGCTTGACTCGAACTTTAATTTATCTTTATAAGGAGTAAAGCATAATTTGTTGATTAACGTTTTATTAGGTCTCTTCGATGTTGTATAAAACAAATAATGAATGTTTTTCATTCGTTTAATAGTGCAAATATGTTCATTCGTTGAAAGATTAACGTTAATTCTATTCAACTCGGCTGACGCCTCGTTGAATAGAATGTTAATCATTCAACTCATGAACATATTCGCACTATTGAACTCATAACCATTCATTATTTGTATACTATTTCATCAATACACACTGTATATTTCTTTTTATTTTTGTTATATCTAAACCCAATCCGATTTTCTAGTCTCTATACGTTACTGCATAATATGCATATACTATTCCTAAATATATATTTGATAGTTTGAGCTCTATAATCTCTATAATCAAATGCAGCACATTTTCAACAAATTATTATTTGTAGTATTTTTCCTTTCATTCTTTTTTCTTCTTTTATTTACAAAAGAAAACTCCAGAAACACACCAGTTTTCCCCGAAAGTGCAATTTCTTCCCAAGCTTGTGTCATTGCATTATTTACAGAAAATTAACAAAGAATTCCTTTTTATGTTACATGTAATTCACAGAAATAACGATCTTCTCTCTAAATATTCAGCTACTCAGGATACTTATTCAAAATCAAATGAAGCCATTGCATCTTGTTTAAAAACTATATAAACAGTGTGATTATGTACGAAATTCTAAATTGATACTAGAAAACATATTATATTGATATCGGAAATCCTTGTACAATGTACATGTAAAAAAAAAAAGCTCTTTCCTAACTTGATTTCTTCTTCTCAAAACGTATTTTACATTCTATACCATACAGTGCATATCCTATTGCACTTCCGAATGTGTTTTTTGTTTGTGAGAGAATGGCTAAAGAAAAGAACGCCAAATTATGACTTATCGGTTAAAAAAGTGTATCTGTGAAAGTTGCGTAGCTGTTAAATTTGGAGGAAAAAAAATCTCTTACTCTTCGAGAATCTACAATCGGCGTACTAGTTCTACGATTGTGATGTTATTCTGGGCAAGAGTCAGCTGTTTTATACTAAAAAAATCATAAATTACCAACTCACTTCCTAAATCTTGTACTCTCTTCTCTAAAAAGACATGAGTATAAAATGGTTATCATGTTATTCCTCTAGAATGACATTGAAATAAATAATAATATAAGTCGGAATATAATGGCATTGAGAAAAAAAGCATTTCGTCTATCATAAGAACATGGGAGTTGCTGTACAGTATATGACGGTGATTCAACGAATATGCCCATGAGAGATTCATATAATTAATTCCAATAGGTTGTTTCACAATGTGTAAAAACCCACGTCTCTTGTGTAAAGCTCCACTGTTACGAAAAAGTTAGTTAGATACAGAATTTGACCAAAGTTGATAATACCGAATCTTTAGAATCAAACAGAGGGTTCCTTTTCGGTAGGCACATTGTATCTTGATTGTAAATCATTGCGAACGGTCTTATAGGCTTCATATGCAATCATAGCTGAATGAATACCATACAGCGAGGTTAGCGGCTCCAGAAGAAAACCAATGGCCTTGCCCTGGGTATGTCCATAAAATGTTGTCAGCTCTACCCAAGAAGCAATTTCCAAACTATCAATCGCCCACTGAGTCGCGTTTAAGATACCGGTGTAGATCAGGCAAATAAGCGTCCATCTCGCTTGATCCGTTCCAACAATTTCCTGCCGCTGAACGACGACTAAGAAGGATGTCATGACCCAGGCTGAATAGGTCTGGAAGATGGCGAATATACCAGTGTAGCAAGCGAGAACTGTGTTCTCACGAGGCCAGGGGATTTCTGCAAGGATCCCTATTGCACTGACAAAGCGGAATATGTTCAATGTGAAAATACCAACACAGCTAACCAGGATAACCCGGTCGTGTTCTCCTATTAAGCCCGATACAAGAAATACTGTGTGTCTCGGACGAAAAGTCTTGGCACTATCAGTCAGGAATATGCGAAAGTGGTACATCACTAGCAAGGGGAGATAGAATACAATATGCAAGAACCATTTGAGATATGTTAGAGTAATTTCGGTTGAAGGAAGCGATTCCTGTAATCCCAAGCTCGAATAATACAAAACTTGGCGTAAGGAAAAATAAGTGATTCCTAGCAAAACATAAAAGGCCACTGTTAAAGTAATGTTTAACGGGGGTTCTCGGATTTCGCCTTCTGTTCGGTCTCTAGATTTGGGCACGAGGCTTTGTCCTCTCTCTTTAAATGATCCTAACAAAAGAAACCTCAACTTTCTACAGTGGAGGATATTCTTCAGCCAAGCAGAGATCGTTCCCCACCAGGGTCCAAAATAGGTTGGTCCGAGACTCTGAAACCGTGACGTGCTCTTAGCCGTCTTTAGAAGAGCTTCTGGAAGTATAGAGTTCCACATCTGTGACATCATTGCAGCACCAATAATGGCACATTCCGCGTAGAAAGGATCCAAAGTTATCTCTTGTCGTTTTGTAAAAAGTCCAAAGTTTCCAGGAAGGAAACAAGGATAGTCCGGCTGCCCGTATTTTGAAGTCGTCAATTCACCTAAGGGATTTAATATCTTGACGGCCGTGATCCAGAAGCAGCCGGCGAACATTACTGCCAGGGGGAAAGTAAACTTTTGTGTGTCGACGAACGCTGCATCATAGTAGTTCCTGAAGAATAACATCCCAAAAAATATCAAATTGGCGAATGTAAAATCCAGCACCACTTGCCCTACAAGTACAACATTGGTAACTACGGAATTGTCCAACGTTATAAGGCACATGATGTTAGCAATAATTGGTATGATAACGTTGATTCCAGCAATTGTGCCAAAAATGTAGAAGGTGTTCAGGAGAGACATGTGTGGTTTGTGGTACAGTTGATGTACTTCACTGAAAGGATTCGCCCTCCTATTAGGAGAAGAGGACATAGGTGAAATTATATTTTCCTGTTCGTCCTCACCATCAAGGTGCGGTAAAAGGCCTACGGCATGAGCACAGTGTCGGCATCTCAATGGCCAAAAGACTTCCTGCTTCCTATGAAAACTGTCTCTCTTCCGAACAACATACCACACAAACATTTCAAAGAATACCAGAGCGACTGTGAGACAGGACCGAGTGATGACGTAGGTTAAATCCCCGCGTGGCGAATCTGTGTCGTTTTCTTCAAGCGGTATGTTGGGGAGGACAGCGGCGCATATTCCCAAACTGAGCAAAAAGCACAGCAACAACGAATTGTTGAAGAGAGACCGTTTAACCTTGCCATCTGTCTGCTTTAATGTACACTCCATTTCTTGTATTTCAATACTGGGAGGGAGTTCGTAATTCAGTTTCTCTTCTCCTTTACTCGATACAATTTGTATGCAGTACTAACAATAGCTGCCCGCAGAATAGTTATTTGGAGCTTCTGTTCATCCTAATCTTCAGAACTAACTGATTGAGCTACGCCAAAATCATATAGTTTTAATTGTTTTCATGACATTTGAAAAGTAAAACGTAATTGATACAATCATAACCTGTCACTTGATGATAAATAGTGGCTGATATTTGTCATCCCTAATAGGGTTGTACAGCGAAACCGAAACATCCATAAACAATTTGTTAACAATTAATTCAAATTAATTAATCTTTTGTTATAAATGTGGATTGAAAATATGATTATAATGGGATTTCTTGTTGCTATTGTTCATTCATCAGGTGCAGGATTGTGAATCATTAAAGATAATACAAAGTTTTGGTATGGGGTCATGAATTTGGTTCAAATGAACTTGTTGGAAGCGTATGCGAACCTACAATATTCAGTGATCGTTGTCTCGGGTGAAGTCGAGTCTAAAGTTATGAAATTGTAAATAATAAACTCTTTATGTTGCATAGCTCCCTCTCAAGGTCAAGATATTAATTAAGCTATAAAACAATGTTTCTTGCCTAAAATCAACCGTTCCGCTATTCCCGTTCGGAAAATAAATATTACAACTACATATTGTGAGATTTTAATGGTCGCAGCTGTTATTGTACGACCGTAGGTGCTATTTGGAATTTATCAGAATTTACTGGGAGCACCGGCACATATTTATATTCAATTTTTCTCGAAAGCAGAATTGTTTTAGGAGCTAAATTTTGTAGTGCTTATTATACATCCACAGGGGCATCCAAATATATCAAAATTGTAAAGAATGACTATCCACCCAATTTTTAAAATTTCCCAAAACTTTGTATTACCTTTAAGTTAAATTTGGAATGTCGGTAATTCGATCATAATCAGCAGAGCAACAGGAAGTGTGATATTAGTAATGATGAACCCACTTTATTACATTTTCTTACAATCTGAAATTCTTCTCAGACGGTTTAGCCACCTCACACAAAATTGCCGACTGTCTTTTTATTACTTGGCTTTTACTTGCATTAAAACCCGTGGTCACATTTTGATGGTGAAGCAATAATTCGTTTATCGACATACGAAAGGACCCGTATTCTAACCATTCAGTCTACCCCGGCCCTGTTTTGTCTCGCATAAACGACCCCAGGCCCCGCCCCGTTGATAACCCCGAATTTTAACAAAAGCTTGAACCAAGCCTCGGGTTTGAATTTTTGTATAATACGAGCCAATGAGCTTTATTTCTAGACTAACAGCTAGGGAACTTCAAGATTTAAATAAGTTTTGTCTTGCATGGAAGAGTTCACAGTATTTTTGTTTTCTTTCTTTCAATATCTCTTTGATGTTTGTACGGTTTGATATATTTGACTTGTCGGGCCTTAATAGCACCCCTCTAATATCAGAAAACGAGCGTATACAAAGAAAGAGAAGCTCATACCAAAATATTCCATTCCAAAATATGTGTCGGCCAATGAGAGAGGGGGGATTAACGATCCCCCGTTTAAAAAAACTGTACACACACACACAAACACACGCACACGCGTGCACACGCACACGTGCGCGCACACACACACACACACCCACACACACATACACACACACAAAATTCCTTGCTCACTTCTCACCTTTGGCAAGGCTAAACTGGCCTTTTACTGTGTCACGTTTTAGGCACCATTTCTAAGTGAAGATTGACATAGAGAATTGCATGTTAATGCCCCAGTCATAGGTGGGGAATATAAAGAAAAGAGGCCCGCCCCCCCCCCTTTTTTTAAATTACCATTCGCTCCCTAGACACTGAATTAATCTATACCATATGCTACTAATTTATCTGTCGTACTTAAATTCATAGTTATTGAATTGGGCATGTATTGGTCTAGCCGATTATTCATCAGACTATTGACCACGAGGTGATGGTTTCGATTTTGTGCCAAAGAACCAGTGCTTTTATCGAATTTACATTTTATAATTCTCGTTGTCCATGGAAATTGTGAGTTCTGGTATATTTCGAAGAAAAATAGAAAAGTGGTTGCCTTTCGAAAATTATATCATGCAGAAATTTCCTCAACACACACACACACACAAATGTTGGACAACTTGCCGGAAATGTTTTCGAATATTCATGAGACCACGTCTTATACAACTCGGGAGAATTAGCCGAGAAAGTGAAAGTTAAAATCACAATGAACTCAATTGTTCAAACTACTTGTCCTTTTTTAACTTCGACTGTAATTACCACTGTTAACAAATGAACATGTATTAGACTTGTTTCTCAGTCATTTTAATCAAATCTTTACAACTTCTAAAAGCGAAAGCTAAAAACACCTCCTGTATTAATTTTATTGTTCATCTATTTTTTAATTGGCAGGGACGAGACCTTCAACGATGAGTGTAGTCATGATTATCAATAGACAACAAAGAAGATCCTCTGTCGAAGGAAGTGACAGAGCGACTCCTTGGCATGAGCAAAAATCGGAGAAGTGGGCGTTGTGAAGCGCCCCAAGGTTTTCAAGAGTTTGAAAGTGGCATACAATTTCAAATCACACCCCACCATTTTTTTGCTATATGTTCATAGGTGTAGAAAATAATTAATCAATTTACATATCCTGCAGTTCCAAAAGCGTTTTTTTGCAAGAAAATTTGGGAAGAAAAGAACTCCCAGAGTTATGGTGACATGTTTAATGTATATTGTTATTTCCATTCTGCAAAATAAAATAAAAAATATCAAATGTTGAACTATCATCTCTAAGAAGCCATGTGCGGCCGATTTTATTCCTGTTGCTACTTCAGAGAAGGCATTAAAGGAAAGCGAGTAAACTTCGTCCGTACAAAATGGCAATGATAAATTTTTGTTCTATCACAATAATATATCAGTATTTGGAAATTGCTGTACTGTATATGACGACGATTTAACAAATATACCCATGAGAGATTAATATGATTAATTCCAAAAGGGTGGATCACATAGTGTAAACATACATGTATTTTGTCAAAAGTTCGACTGTTTCCACACAAAAAAAAGGAGTTAGAAAAGTTTGGCCGAATTCGCTTTTTCACGCTAGAACACGTAGAAAATGTAAATACAAAAACAAAATTTGACCAAACTAAATAATATCGAACCTTTAGATTCAAACATAGTGTTCCTCTTCAGCAAACACGATGTTTCTTGATTGTAAATCTTTGCGAACGGTCTTATAGGCTTCATATGCAATCATGGCTGAATGAATGCCATACAGCGAGGTTAGGGGCTCCAGAAGAACACCAATGACCATGTCTTGGGTATGTCCGTAAAATGTTGTCAGCTCTCACTATGAATATGACAGACAAAGAAAGCGGACAAAATATACAGTTCCTCAGTTAGACAAAGGAACGTCCCTTCACTGCTATTATTAAAAAGGTGAAAAAGCATGTGACACATGTTCTACACATTTTTACATAATAGCAGTGAAGAGATGTTCCTTTGTCTACCTGAGGAACTGTATATTTTGTCCGCTTTCTTTGTCAGTCATTTTCATAGTGTCTACCCACGAAGCTATTTCCAAACTTTCAATCGCCCACTGAGTCGCGTTCAGGATAACGGTGTAGATCAGGCATATAAGCGTCCATCTCGCTTGATCAGTACCACCTATCTCCTGTCGCTGAACGACGACTAAGAAGGATGTCATGACCCAGGCTGAGTAGGTCTGGAAGATGGGGAATATACCAGTGTAGCAAGCGAGAACTGTGTTCTCATGAGGTCGGGAGATTCCTGCAAGGATTCCTAGTGCACTGGCAAAGCGGAATATGTTCAATGTGAAAATACCAACACAGCTTATCAGGATAACGCGAAACAAGAGATAGTGTGTGTCTCGGACGAAAGGTTTTGGCACTATCAGTCAGGAATATACGAAAGTGGTACATCGTCAGCAAGGGCATATAAAATACAATATGCAAGAACCATTTGAGATATGTTAGAGTAATTTCGGTTGAAGGAAGTGATTCCTTTAATCCCAAGCTGGAATATTCAAAAACTTGACGTAAGAAAAAATATGTGATGCTTAGAAATACATAGAAAGCCACTGTTAAAGTAATATTCAGTTGGGGTTCTCGGAATTTGCTTTCTTTTCGGTCTTTTGATTTTGGAACGAGGCTTCGTCTTTCTTCTTTTGATGGTCCTAACAATAGGAACTTCAACTTTCTACAGCGGAAGGTTTTCTTCAGCCTAGCACAGATCGTTCCCCAGAATGGTCCAAGGTAGGTAGGACCGAGACCATAAAACTCTGAGGTGCTTTGAGCCGTCTTCAGAAGGGCTCCTGGAAGTGTAGAGTACCACATTTGCCACATCATTGCAGCAGCAAATGGCACTTTCAGCGTAGAAAGGAGTCAGAGCCATTTCATGCCGTTTTATAAAAAGTCCGAAGTTTGTAGAATGGAAACAAGAATAGTCCACATGCCCGTATTTCGAAGTCATCAATTCACCAAAGGGTAATATTATCTTGACCGATGCGATCTAGAATCAACCGGCGAAACTCACTGCTAGAGGAAAAGTAAACTTTTTTCCGTCGACGAATGCTGCATCATAGAAGTTCCTGAAGAATAACATCCCAAATAAAACCATAGTTGCGAATATGAAATCTAGCAGCACTTGCCCTGCGAGGACAACATTGGCAATTATGGAATTGTCAAACGTTATAAGGCACATGATGTTACCAATGAGTGGTATGGGAATGTTGATTACGGCAATTGTGCCAAAAATGTAGAAGGTGTTCAGCAGAGACATGTGTGGTTTGTGATACAGTTGATGCACTTCACTGAGGGGATTTGCCCTCCTATTAGGAGAAGACGGTAGAGGTGAAAATATATTGTTCTGTTCGGTCTCACCAGCTTCATCGTTATCCGTAAGCTGCGGCAGAAGGCCTACGGCATGGGCACAGTGTCGGCATCTCAATGGCCAAAAGACTTCCTGATTCTTATGAAAACTGTCTCTCTTCCGAACAACATACCACGCAAACATTTCAAAGAATATTATGGCGACTGTGAGACATGACCGAGTAATGACGTAGGTTAATTCCCAGCGTGGCGAATCTACGTGGTTTTCTTCAAACGGTATGCTTGGGAGGACAGCAGCGCATATTCCCAAGCTGAGCAAAAAGCACAGCAACAGCGAGCTGTGATATGCTACGTTTACACTATGTTCCCGGCGGCCACGGCAGCCCCGTTTGCCCGAAACGTAGTGAGCCGTGGGATTTAGAACAATTTTATTTCTGGATTCAAGTTTTGTTACGTCTTGCCAAGTTTTCTCACGGTCTACCACGGAATCCGTGACGGGCCGTGGGGGGGGGGGGGGGGGAAGGGGATGCTGAGTCCCGGAGGCTCCAAGGCGCACTACGGTTCGGCCCGCGTTCTACCACGGATGCCAGAACGTTCCCTCCCGGCCCGTCACGTTCTGATGGGGTCCCTCACGTTTCCCACGTTCTGATCAAGGTCTGACACGTTTTTCACGTTCTGTCAAGGCTTTGTACGGATGAAAGGTGGACGCAGGGCAGCTTTGGAGCACGTTTGTGCCGGCGGTATAAAAAGAAGGTCTCCCAAGCAATAGCAATCATGGTATTCTCAGACCTCGCGTTGTGTCAGACCGTAGTAGAACGCAACGCGCCGTAGCGTGCCGGGCGCTTAAACCGTCCCACTACGGACCACCTCCAAGTTTTGTTACGGCCTATTACGGACTGTCACGTTTTGTTACGTTCACCCCGGTTTATTACGGCCTACTAAGTTTCTCATCCGCACCGTGACTGCCGTGGCAAATTTTTTGACAGTTTAAAAATCTGACACGGTATCCACGGCAATCACGGCCTGTCACGTTTGCCCATACGGTCCCCTGCGTTGTGTCACGTCAATCCCGTTTCGTCCACGGTGGCCTGAAACGTGGTTGCCGTGGCCGCCGGGAACATAGTGTAAACGTAGCATTAGAGAGACCGTTTTACCCCGGTTTCTAGCTGCTCTGAATTACATCTAATTTCTTTCATTTTGCTCGATTGCTTTACTCGATAGAATATGTATGAAGTACTAACAATATCCGACTGGAAAAAGTACCTCGGAGCTTCTGTTCAACCCAATCTTCGAAAATGACTGCTTGAGCTAGGTCAAATCATGGATTTATATTTGTTTTTAAGATCCAGAAGTTGATGCATTTGCTTTTTTATTTGAAAAGTAATAAGTAATTGATTCAAAAAATAATTTGTGACTTGATGAATACAATCCGGATATCTGCTATCCCTAAAAGAGGATGTAAAGTAAAACCGAAACATCAATAAACAGCTTGTTAAGCATCGTCAAGTGAACAATGAATTAAAATGATTACAATTTTTGTCATGAATGTGGAGAGAAAATTTGTAAAGGATTCTCTGTCGTTGTTTTATTCATCAGCAGCAGGATATTGATATATCAAGATAAATGTGTAGTATCGATACTTGGATCACAATCAGTAGCGCAACAGGGGATGGGGTATTAGTGTTTTTATTATCACCTCTTTACAATGTCTGATAATCGGACATTCATCTTAGATGGTTTAATAGCAACATCACACAAGATATGGACTCCCCCCTTTTAGTGGGCTTTTACTTGCATTACAACCCGTATTCACAATTTGATGTTGAAGCAATAATTTGTTTGTTTTCACATACAAAAGTGCCTGTATTCTACCCATTCAGTTTACCCCAGCCCTGTTTTGTCTCCCTTTAATAAACCAGTCACAGTTCGTTTCTCTCTCTTTCTCTCTCTCTCTCTTTTGGGCGTTGGTAAGGTTCGATATATTTTGCTTGTCGGGAAGGTATGCCTTAGTACCCGTCTATTATCAAGACCCAAAAAACGATTGTTTAAAATGAAGGAGTAACTTATACAAATATATTCCATTACTAAATATTTGTCGGCCATTTTTATATCCTATCCTATTTATTCGTGTATTCCTTTGAATAGGGGGATTAACAAGCCCCCGGTTAAAATTCCCCCTCCTCATTACCCACACACTCACCCACACACATACACAATTCTTTGCTCACTTCTCACCATTGGCAAGGCTAAACAGGCGTTTTATTGCGTCACGTTTTAGACACTATCCCTAGCTGAAAGCTGACATAGAGAATTGCATGAATTTCCCCGGTAATAGGTGCGTCGTATAAAGAAAGGAGCACCTCTTCCCCCTTTTAAAATTATCATTACCTCCCCTGGACAATGAATATATCTAAACCATATGTATTATTTTGTATTAATCAGACTATTGACCACAAAGTACTGGTCAAGGATTCGATTCTCTGCCAACAAAGCAGTGCTTTTATCGCGTTGTTATTGAGTTTACCATATATTTGCGTAGTTCATGGTAATTGTGAGTTCTGGTATACCGTGTGAGTAAAAAAAAAGTTTACACCTAGCAAATTGCTAATTATTTAAAAAAATCATCTATGAACAGTAAATTATTATACATCTCATGAAAGAGTGTTTTATCCCGAATCATTTGATCTAATTTTTGTGTTGTATATGTTCACGCCTGGATGAACAGGTAACATTGTTTGCGAGAGTGCAAAAATCGACTTGCGCCAAAGTGATGCCAACAGCATGTATTATGTTGGGATTAGCGAAGTGAGAGAATGAATTGAATGTATAAAATGAAATGCATTGCATATGCTTTTTGCAGAAGCAAAGTCACAAACGCACACACAGACGCGCACAAATGTTCGTTGATATTTGATATTCGATATTTGATATGTTAGGCATGGTTAATTTTGTTAGGGTTGTTTTTTGGATCTGCAAAATCCGATTTTATACCTAAATCCAAATTGTTTTATTCAAACGTCGCATAAGCAACTTTGGCGCAAGTCGAGTTTTGCCTCTCTCGCAAACAATGCATCCTGTTCATTTAAGCGTGAACACACACCACACAAAAATGATACCACATGATTTGGGATAAAACACTCTTTCATAAGATGTATAATAATTTACTGTTCATAGATTATTTTTAAAATAATTAGTAATTTTTTAGGTGTAAACTTTTTTTTGACTCACACTGTATTTCGATAAAAAGTAAGGTTAAATGCTCGCATTTCGAAAATTGTATCATGCATAATATTCCTCAACACCCCCTCCCCCCAAAAAAGAAAGAAAAAGAAATTGATTGAAATGTATTTGAATACAAATCAAAAGACCATGTCTTATACAACTGGGAAGATTTTTCTTTATGAAACTAACTAGCTTCCAATTTATCTAAGTGTTTGAGTAATTACAATCAATACAAGAAAATCAAATGTCACTAGCAAAGACTTTAATAGTTATATCTAATTTTCCAATACTTAACTTAAATACAAAGATAATATGAAGTTGCAAATAAGCAATGAAGCTAGATTTTCTTGAAATTATTACGCATAAGTTCATCAACCATGTTGTCCTTATACAAAAAACTTTATATAATTAAAAATAATGACATTTAACATTATACAAGTGTTCTTGACAACTAGTCTTCTCCAAAATGTAAATTCTTGTGATAATATCATTTCATCAACACACTCCACAAAAATAAGATAAAAAAGAAATTTACATGGATTGACCCCTTGGCAGGCTTCGATTATATGCCCTACTTGCAACAGATTCAGGGCATTTAATGACCCAACTAACCACGCTACGGAAATTGATTGCAATCATGTACCCTTATCCTATCAAAATATTACTCATGAATCTTGACAAGGTAATCCCAGAAGCAGGTTCTCAAAGCTATCCTGAAAAGGGATGTGTTGTTACAGCGGGTGCAGACAACAACAGACATTTCTTCATTGTTGGTCATCAAGGTGGCATGATTTTTTTTACCCCGATTTATGGAGTGATTTTGACAATAATTTACTCCTAATAGATCTAGATAATAGTATACATTCTCAGATTTTATTAAATAATAATTTGCGAGTTTTGTGTGTTGCGTGACTGCTAAAGCATGTGTGTGCTACTATGCTTATAAACTAGGGAATCTACGTCCTAAGTTATAACTGACATAATAAGGATTAATGCCTCACAAAAGGGCACTAATATTAGGTATAGCACACCAAAAATAAGTACAACAAACAGATGTTATTTGATGATTGCAAATGATCAAGATTTACGAAAGCTTCAAAAAACAAAAAACTGAATTGAAATCGGTCAATGCGTTGTGATTATAAACCATTTTTTTGAAATCGCAAAATTACCAAAAAACCTGCCAGAAATGGTCAAATTTGCAAAAATGGCAAAATTCGACAAAGTTGACAACTTAATTCATCACTTTCTCGGACACAAATAATAAATTAAATTATCAGACACTAAAATATCATCTTTGTGGTAAAAAATACAAAAAAGTAAATTCTTTAGAATCAAACACAGGGTTCCTCTTTAACAGGCACATTGTATCTTGATTGTATATCATTGCGAACGGTCTTATATGCTTCATATGCAATCATAGCTGAATGAATGCCATACAGCGAGGTTAGGGGCTCCAGAAGAACACCAATTACCATTCCTTGGGTGTGTCCGTAAAATGTTGTCAGCTCTACCCAAGAAGCAATTTCCAAACTTTCAATCGCCCACTGAGTCGCGTTCAGGATACCGGTGTAGATCAGGCATATAAGCGTCCATCTCGCTTGATCCGTTCCAACAAGTTCCTGCCGCTGAACGACGACTAAGAAGGATGTCATGACCCAGGCTGAGTAGGTCTGGAAGATGGCGAATATACCAGTGTAGCAAGCAAGAACTGTGTTCTCATGAGGTTGGGAGATTCCTGCAAGGATTCCTATTGCACTGGCAAAGCGGAATATGTTCAATGTGAAAATACCAACACAGCTTATCAGGATAACGCGGTCGTGTTCTCCTATTAAACCCAAAACAAGAGATACTGTGTGTCTCGGACGAAAGGTTTTGGCACTATCAGTCAGGAATATACGAAAATGGTACATCGTCAGCAAGGGCATATAAAATACAATATGCCAGAACCATTTTAGATAATTTGTGTTGAAGGGAGTGATTCCTTTAATCCCAAGCTAGAATATTCAAAAACTTGACGTAAGGAAAAATATGTGATGCTTAGAAATACATAGAAGGCCACTGTTAAAGTGATATTCAGTGGGGGTTCTCGGGATGCGCTGTCTTTTCCTATTGCACTGGCAAAGCGGAATATGTTCAATGTGAAAATACCAACACAGCTTATCAGGATAACGCGGTCGTGTTCTCCTATTAAACCCAAAACAAGAGATACTGTGTGTCTCGGACGAAAGGTTTTGGCACTATCAGTCAGGAATATACGAAAATGGTACATCGTCAGCAAGGGCATATAAAATACAATATGCAAGAACCATTTTAGATAATTTGGGTTGAAGGGAGTGATTCCTTTAATCCCAAGCTAGAATATTCAAAAACTTGACGTAAGGAAAAATATGTGATGCTTAGAAATACATAGAAGGCCACTGTTAAAGTGATATTCAGTGGGGGTTCTCGGGATGCGCTGTCTTTTCGGTCTTTGTATTCTGGCACGAGGCTTCGTCTTTCTTCTTTAGATGATCTTAATAAAAGGAACTTTAACTTTCTACAGCAAAAGATATTCTTCAGCCAAGCAGCGATCGTTCCCCACCATGGTCCAACATAGGTTGGACCGAGACTCTGAAACTGTGACGTGCTTTTCGCCGTCTTCAGAAGAGCTTCTGGTAGTGTAGAGTACCACAATTGCCACATCATTGCAGCAGCAATAATGGCACTTTCAGCGTAGAAAGGAGTCAGAGCCATTTCATGCCGTTTTATAAAAAGTCCGAGGTTTGTAGAATGGAAACAAGAATAGTCCACATGCCCGTATTTTGAAGTCATCAATTCACCTAAGGGTAATATTATCTTGACCGATGCGATCCAGAAGCAACCGGCGAAACTTACTGCTAGAGGAAAAGTAAACTTTTTTCCGTCGACGAATGCTGCATCATAGAAGTTCCTGAAGAATAACATCCCAAATAAAACCATAGTTGTGAATATGAAATCCAGCAGCACTTGCCCTGCGAGGACAACATTGGCAATTATGGAATTATCAAACGTTATAAGGCACACGATGTTAGCAATGAGTGGTATGGGAATGTTGATTACGGCAATTGTGCCAAAAATGTAGAAGGTGTTCAGCAGAGACATGTGTGGTTTGCGATACAGTTGATGCACTTCACTGAGGGGATTCGCCCTCCTATTAGGAGAAGACGATAGAGGTGAAAATATATTGTTCTGTTCGGTCTCACCAGCTTCATCGTTATCCGTAAGCTGCGGCAGAAGGCCTACGGCATGGGCACAGTGTCGGCATCTCAATGGCCAAAAGACTTCCTGATTCTTATGAAAACTGTCTCTCTTCCGAACAACATACCACACAAACATTTCAAAGAATATTATGGCGACTGTGAGACATGACCGAGTAATGACGTAGGTTAATTCCCCGCGTGGCGAATCTACGTGGTTTTCTTCAAACGGTATGCTTGGGAGGACAGCAGCGCATATTCCCAAGCTGAGCAAAAAGCACAGTAACAGCGAGCTGTGATAGAGAGACCGTTTTACCCCGGTTTCTAGCTGCTCTGAATTACATCTAATTTCTTTCATTTTGCTCGATTGCTTTACTCGATAGAATATGTATGAAGTACTAACAATATCCGCCTGGAAAAAGTACCTCGGAGCTTCTGTTCAACCCAATCTTCGAAAATGACTGCTTGAGCTAGGTCAAATCATGGAGTTATATTTGTTTTTAAGATCCAGAAGTTGATGCATTTGCTTTTTTACTTGAAAAGTAATAAGTAATTGATTCAAAAATCATTTGTGACTTGATGAATACAATCCGGATATCTGCTATCCCTAAAATAGGATGTATTAAAAGCGAAACCGAAACATCAATCAACAGCTTGTTAAGCATCGTCAAGTGAACAATAAATGAAAATTATTAAATTTTTTGTTATGAATGTGGAGAGAAAATTTGTAAGGGATTCTCTGTTGTTGTTTCATTCATCAGCAGCAGGATATTGATATATCAAGATAAATGTGTAGTATGATACTTGGATCACAATCAGTAGCGCAACAGGGGATGGGGTATTAGTGGTTTTATTATCACCCCTTTACAATGTCTGATAATCGGACATTGATCTTAGATGGTTTAATATCAACATCACACAAGATATGGACTCCCCCTTTTTAGTGGGCTTTTACTTGCATTACAACCCGTATTCACATTCTGATGTTGAAGCATTAATTCGTTTATATTCACATACAAAAGTGCCTGTATTCTACCCATTCAGTTTACCCCAGCTTTGTTTTGTCTCCCTTTAATAAACCAGTCACAGTTCGTTTCTCTCTCTTTCTCTCTCTCTTTTGGGCGTTGGTAAGGTTCGATAGATTTTGCTTGTCGGGAAGGTATGCCTTAGTACCCCTCTATTATAAAGACCCAAAAAACGATTGTTTAAAATGAAGGAGTAACTTATACAAATATATTCCATTACTAAATATTTGTCGGCCATTTTTATATCCTATCCTATTTATTCGTGTATTCCTTTGAATAGGGGGATTAACAAGCCCCCGGTTAAAATTCCCCCTCCTCATTACCCACACACACACCAACACACATACACAATTCCTTGCTTACTTCTCACCATTGGCAAGGCTAAACAGGCGTTTTATTGAGTCACGTTTTAGACACTATTCCTAGCTGAAAGCTGACATAGAGAATTGCATGTATTGCCCCGGTAATAGGTGCGACATATAAAGAAAGGAGCACCTCTTCCCCCTTTTAAAATTATCACTACCTCCCTGGACAATGAATATATCTAAACCATATGTATTATTTTGTATTAATCAGACTATTGACCACGAAGTACTGGTCAAGGATTCGATTCTCTGCCAATAAAGCAGTGCTTTTGTCGAGTTGTTATTGACTTTACCATATATTTGCGTAGTTCATGGTAATTGTGAGTTCTGGTATACCGTGTGAGTAAAAAAAAAGTTTACACCTAGCAAATTGCTAATTATTTAAAAAATCATCTATGAACAGTAAATTATTATACATCTCATGAAAGAGTGTTTTACCCCGAATCATTTGATCTAATTTTTGTGTTGTATATGTTCACGCCTGGATGAACAGGTAACATTGTTTGCGAGAGTGCAAAAATCGACTTGCGCCAAAGTGATGCCAACAGCATGTATTATGTTGGGATTAGCGGAGTGAGAGAATGAATTGAATGTATAAAATGAAATGCATTGCATATGCTTTTTGCAGAAGCAAAGTCACAAACGCACACACACACGCGCACAAATGTTCGTTGATATTAGATATTCGATATTTGATATGTTAGGCATGGTTAATTTTGTTAGGGTTGTTATTTGGATCTGCAAAATCCGATTTTATACCTAAATCCAAATTGTTTTATTCAAACGTCGCATAAGCAACTTTGGCGCAAGTCGAGTTTTGCTCTCTCGCAAACAATGCATCCTGTTCATTTAAGCGTGAACACACACCACACAAAAATGATACCACATGATTTGGGATAAAACACTCTTTCATAAGATGTATAATAATTTACTGTTCATAGATGATTTTTAAAATAATTAGCAATTTTTTAGGTGTAAACTTTTTTTTTACTCACACTGTATTTCGATCAAAAGTAAGGTTAAATGCTCGCATTTCGAAAATTGTATCATGCATACTATTCCTCAACACCCCCTCCCCCCAAAAAAGAAAGAAAAAGAAATTGATTGAAATGTATTTGAATACAAATCAAAAGACCATGTCTTATACAACTGGGAAGATTTTTTCTTTTTGAAACTAACTAGCTTCCAATTTATCTAAGTGTTTGAGTAATTACAATCAATACAAGAAAATCAAATGTCACTAGCAAAGACTTTAATAGTTATATCTAATTTTCCAATACTTAACTTAAATACAAAGATAATATGAAGTTGCAAATAAGCAATGAAGCTAGATTTTCTTGAAATTATTACGCATAAGTTCATCAACCATGTTGTCCTTATACAAAAAAACTTTATATAATTAAAAATAATGACATTTAACATTATAAAAGTGTTCTTGACAACTAGTCTTCTCCAAAATGTAACTTCTTGTGATAATATCATTTCATCAACACACTCCACAAAAATAAGATAAAAAAGAAATTTACATGGATTGACCTCTTGGCCGGCTTCGATTATATGCCCTACTTGCAACAGATTCAGGGCATTTAATGACCCAACTAACCACGCTACGGAAATTGATTGCAATCATGTACCCTTATCCTATCAAAATATTACTCATGAATCTTGACAAGGTAATCCCAGAAGCAGCTTCTCAAAGCTATCCTGAAAAGGGATGTGTTGTAACAGCGGGTGCAGACAACAACAGACATTTCTTCACTGTTGGTCATCAAGGTGGCATGATTTTTTTTACCCCGATTTATGGAGTGATTTTGACAATAATTTACTCCTAATAGATCTAGATAATAGTATACATTCTCAGATTTTATTAAATAATAATTTGCGAGTTTTGTGTGTTGCGTGACTGCTAAAGCATGTGTGTGCTACTATGCTTATAAACTAGGGAATCTACGTCCTAAGTTATAACTGACATAATAAGGATTAATGCCTCACAAAAGGGCACTAATTTTAGGTATAGCACACCAAAAATAAGTACAACAAACAGATGTTATTTGATGATTGCAAATGATCAAGATTTACGAAAGCTTCAAAAAACAAAAAACTGAATTGAAATCGGTCAATGCGTTGTGATTATATACCATTTTTTTGAAATCGCAAAATTACCAAAAAACCTGCCAGAAATGGTCAAATTTGCAAAAATGGCAAAATTCGACAAAGTTGACAACTTAATTCATCACTTTCTCGGACACAAATAATAAATTAAATTATCAGACACTAAAATATCATCTTTGTGGTAAAAAATACAAAAAAGAAAATTCTTTAGAATCAAACACAGGGTTCCTCTTTAACAGGCACATTGTATCTTGATTGTATATCATTGCGAACGGTCTTATATGCTTCATATGCAATCATAGCTGAATGAATGCCATACAGCGAGGTTAGGGGCTCCAGAAGAACACCAATTACCATTCCTTGGGTGTGTCCGTAAAATGTTGTCAGCTCTACCCAAGAAGCAATTTCCAAACTTTCAATCGCCCACTGAGTCGCGTTCAGGATACCGGTGTAGATCAGGCATATAAGCGTCCATCTCGCTTGATCCGTTCCAACAAGTTCCTGCCGCTGAACGACGACTAAGAAGGATGTCATGACCCAGGCTGAGTAGGTCTGGAAGATGGCGAATATACCAGTGTAGCAAGCAAGAACTGTGTTCTCATGAGGTTGGGAGATTCCTGCAAGGATTCCTATTGCACTGGCAAAGCGGAATATGTTCAATGTGAAAATACCAACACAGCTTATCAGGATAACGCGGTCGTGTTCCCCTATTAAACCCAAAACAAGAGATACTGTGTGTCTCGGACGAAAGGTTTTGGCACTATCAGTCAGGAATATACGAAAATGGTACATCGTCAGCAAGGGCATATAAAATACAATATGCAAGAACCATTTTAGATATGTTAGAGTAATTTGGGTTGAAGGGAGTGATTCCTTTAATCCCAAGCTAGAATATTCAAAAACTTGACGTAAGGAAAAATATGTGATGCTTAGAAATACATAGAAGGCCACTGTTAAAGTGATATTTAGTGGGGGTTCTCGGGATGCGCTGTCTTTTCGGTCTTTGTATTCTGGCACGAGGCTTCGTCTTTCTTCTTTAGATGATCTTAATAAAAGGAACTTTAACTTCCTACAGCAGAAGATATTCTTCAGCCAAGCAGCGATCGTTCCCCACCATGGTCCAACATAGGTTGGACCGAGACTCTGAAACTGTGACGTGCTTTTCGCCGTCTTCAGAAGAGCTTCTGGTAGTGTAGAGTACCACAATTGCCACATCATTGCAGCAGCAATAATGGCACTTTCAGCGTAGAAAGGAGTCAGAGCCATTTCATGCCGTTTTATAAAAAGTCCGAAGTTTGTAGAATGGAAACAAGAATAGTCCACATGCCCGTATTTTGAAGTCATCAATTCACCTAAGGGTAATATTATCTTGACCGATGCGATCCAGAAGCAACCGGCGAAAATTACTGCTAGAGGAAAAGTAAACTTTTTTCCGTCGACGAATGCTGCATCATAGAAGTTCCTGAAGAATAACATCCCAAATAAAACCATAGTTGCGAATATGAAATCTAGCAGCACTTGCACTGCGAGGACAACATTGGCAATTATGGAATTGTCAAACGTTATAAGGCACACGATGTTAGCAATAAGTGGTATGGGAATGTTGATTACGGCAATTGTGCCAAAAATGTAGAAGGTGTTCAGCAGAGACATATGTGGTTCGTGATACAGTTGATGCACTTCACTGAGGGGATTCGCCCTCCTATTAGGAGAAGACGATAGAGGTGAAAATATATTTTTCTGTTCGGTCTCACCAGCTTCATCGTTATCCGTAAGCTGCGGCAGAAGGCCTACGGCATGGGCACAGTGTCGGCATCTCAATGGCCAAAAGGCTTCCTGATTCTTATGAAAACTGTCTCTCTTCCGAACAACATACCACACAAACATTTCAACGAATATCAGGACGATTGTGAGACATGACCGAGTGATGACGTAGGTTAATTCCCCGCGTGGCGAATCTTCGTCGTTTTCTTCGAACGGTATGCTTGGGAGGACAGCGGCGCATATTCCCAAGCTGAGCAAAAAGCACATTAACAACGAGCTGTGATAGAGAGACCGTTTTACCCCGGTATCTACCTGCTCTGAATTACATCTAATTTCTTTCATTTTGCTCGATTGCTTTACTCGATAGAATATGTATGAAGTACTAACAATATCCGACTGGAAAAAGTACCTCGGAGCTTCTGTTCAACCCAATCTTTGAAAATGACTGCGTATGCTAGGTCAAATAATGGAGTTATATTTGTTTTTAAGATCCAGAAGTTGATGCATTTGCTTTTTTATTTGAAAAGTAATAAGTAATTGATTCATAAATCATTTGTGACTTGATGAATACAATCCGGATATCTGCTATCCCTAAAATAGGATGTATTAAAAGCGAAACCGAAACATCAATCAACAGCTTGTTAAGCATCGTCAAGTGAACAATAAATGAAAATTATTTAAAATTTGTTTATGAATGTGGAGAGAAAATTTGTAAGGGATTCTCTGTTGTTGTTTCATTCATCAGCAGCAGGATATTGATATATCAAGATAAATGTGTAGTATCGATACTTGGATCACAATCAGTAGCTCAACAGGGGGTGGGGTATTAGTGGTTTTATTATCACCCCTTTACAATGTCTGATAATCGGACATTCATCTTAGATGGTTTAATAGCAACATCACACAAGATATGGACTCCCCCTTTTTAGTGGGCTTTTACTTGCATTACAACCCGTATTCACATTTTGATGTTGAAGCAATAATTTGTTTGTTTTTTTTAACATACAAAAGTGCCTGTATTCTACCCATTCAGTTTACCCCGGCCCTGTTTTGTCTCGCTTAAACCAGTCACAGTTCGTTTCTCTCTCTTTTCTCTCTCTCTCTTTTGGGCGTTTGTAAGGTTCGATAGATTTTGCTTGTCGGGAAGGTATGCCTTAGTACCCGTCTATTATCAAGACTCAAAAAACGATTGTTTAAAATGAAGGAGTAACTTATACAAATATATTCCATTACTAAATATTTGTCGGCCATTTTTATATCCTATCCTATTTATTCGTGTATTCCTTTGAATAGGGGCATTAACAAGCCCCCGGTTAAAATTCCCCCTCCTCATTACCCACACACACACCAACACACATACACAATTCCTTGCTTACTTCTCACCATTGGCAAGGCTAAACAGGCGTTTTATTGCGTCACGTTTTAGACACTATTCCTAGCTAAAAGCTGACATAGAGAATTGCATGTATTGCCCCGGTAATAGGTGCGGTATTTTTGTTTTTTGTTTTACCCCGATTTATGGAGTGATTTTGACAATAATTTACTCCTTATAGATCAAGATAATAGTATATATTCTCAGATTTTATTAAATAATAATTTGCGAGTTTTTTGTGTTGCGTGACTGCTAAAGCATGTGTGTGCTACTATGCTTATAAACTAGGGGATCTACGTCCTAAGTTATAACTGACATAATAAGGATTAATGCCTCACAAAAGGGCACTAATATAGCACATTGGCACGGTTTTGATCCTGGGGCCTCACACAATTTAAACAAAAACAAAGAAAATGCAAACAATTATCAATAATTGATTACATTTATCCCCAATCTCCAAATGAAACAAGTTCTCTGTGTGGCCATGCCTTGCCTATAGCCGTACAAAGGAATTTGCCTTGTTGGGGACCAGCGGAAAATCCACCTTTATGACCAATAGTGTATATACAATAAAATAGTGACGTGCAAGTAAAAAATCATGCTCCTATAGTTTAGTTTGAGCTTGAGTTTGCATTTATTGGTTTCAAAGGTTTCATGCAGATCCAATACAGATAACAAAATATACATAAAAGACAAATGGTTTCATAATTGAAACAAAATAATTACAATATAACACGAATAATTTAGACTACAAAATTCTATTTATCCAAATTTGTTTCACAACTATTACCTATTATAGGAAATCCAGACAAGAAAAGAAAACTGTAATAGGTGTGCAGTAGTAAACAGAGAAGCAGAGCTACTACAAGAAATCCGATATTTTAAAGTAAATTATTTTTCATGTAATTCATTCATATTTGATAAAAAAACGTTCCTACTACAGCAATTAATATCAAAACATCAAATTCTATTACTATGGTGTAGAGAAATCAAACACTTGAGATAATTGAAAATAATCAGGCCGATCATCTAAAAAGGTTTGTCTCCAGACAATTTCCCCGCTTGAAAATCATTCAACTCGATCGATTCTTTATAAACAATAATATTCCATCACTACACACTGTATATATATATTTGTATATACGTAAACACAATCATACCCTCTCATCAGTATACCGGTACTTTATAATTTTCTGCATAATATACTATTCCTCAATATAGCTTTCATAAATTGAGCTCTATAATTAAAACACACTGTTAAACAAAGAGAAAATCAACAAAATCAGCACAATTTGCTCAATGCAGGTCATAACTATTTTCAAAAAATTATTATTTGTAGTAATCTTTCCTTTCCTTTTTTTTTTTTAACAAAAGAAAATACCTATTAAAACACACCATTTTTTGTCCTTGCTTGTGTCATCGCATCACATACAGACATTTACAAAACCTTCCTTTTTATGTTACATGTAATTCACAGAAATAACCATATTCTCTCTAAATCTTCAGCTACTCGGGTAACTTTTTTAAATTTAAATAAAGGGCCCGCATCCTGTCTTAAAATTAGATATACATTGTATATATGCACACAATTACAAGTTGATACCACAATACATAGGAATATTGTTATCAGTAATCCTTGTACAATTATGCACATGTATATCAAAATTGCTATTTTCTAATACTAGTACATGTATGAAATATTTTCTTCTTCTCAAACCGTACTTTTACATTCTATACAATACAGTTTACTCGTAAATGATGAATAAAAAGTCCCAGTAGAATAAAAATATGAAACATTTACAATTCCTAAATAACTTCTTCCTACATAATTATTATATTCATATAATCAATGCCAAACGTATTAGATTTGTATTCACCCTCCCCACTATCATAAGAATTTCGGGAAATTTTAACAAAACTGAAACCTCGATGAAGTCATTTGTTTGTCCCATTTTTTCATTTATAAAATAATATTTGCTTTATCGCCTCCTTTCCTTTCGTTAGGATTTAGCAATTTCTGAATGTGAAATTTAGAATCGTTATTAATTGAATTTCCATGCAATTTTTATAAAATCTAAAATGAATCAATGTTAACAAAGGCACCTTTCTTGATTTCTCTTTTCGTTTCATCAAATTCTACAAATTCTAGAAAATGAAAACTATAACCTTTAATTCAATTTGTTTTCTTTTCTCCTTTTTAAAATATTTTGGACCCTTTCACGGAACCTTATTTTACAGATCAACTACAACGTTTACAATATCATATATATATTTATGAAATTATTTAGCACATGAATCACAGCTTTTACCTTGTTTTTCACTAATCTTTGCTTTTGTTCGAAATTGAAATGTGAAATAAATTTATACTTCAAATCAGTTTAAAGAGTTTCACCATTCATTTGCTTTTTGTTTTTGAATGTGTAAAGGTAGGTCTTATAAATAACACATTCAGCAAAATTAATCTAAATGTTTACCAAGAAATATTCTAACTTGCCTGTACCAATTACTAAAGTCTTCTTATTTAGTTTAATATCTAAAAAAAATAAAAAAAATAAAACATGTTGCAATTTTCCAGAACACAACCATTCTTTTACACTCTATTATCATATTCTCTGATGTTTCAATGGTATTAAAATATTCACATACTTATAGTGGATATTCATTGATTTTAAAAACTAACTTTATTTTTATTATTGCAAAGTTGAAATTTTGATTCGACAATGTTATCAAAATTCAATGCTGGAGACATTCGAAGTAACGATTATTATACATTACAAAACGCTTAAATACAGCCCCGGCATAGCACCTAAAGAGCTCTCCGAACGTTGCTGAGATGTGTGACATCACAGTATGGACATGATTTGCACAAGCAGACGATGTCCTATGACATCTCAAACATTTCCAGTGCCTGTTTTTTTTATAATCTCTTGAGTTCTTTCTCTTACTTTACTACCGTCAGGTTAAATGTATAATCTATTGCCTCACTATAAACCCCGCGCAGTTTGTTTTTTCTGACAAATGCAGCGATACAAAAATAAAGGAATCTGTCGCTTGTAAACAAAATAAGACGCAATTGTATATGTATATTCATTTGCACACACACGGTATGTTCGGCGTTTCAAGAGGGAACAAATGCCGTCCTTAATATCATTCCGGGGGTATTTCAATTTGAAAGTCTGGTTTCTTCGATTGTTAAGTAACCCCTATCCTGTGTATTTACAAACAAAAAAATTTCGTTATCAGAATCGGTCGGTTTCATATCCCCTTTTGAATGGTTTGAAATGCCATCACATTTATATAAACTAAACTCATTATAATTTTTGAAATAATATCTTTGCAATTATGTTCATTCTGTATGGGATGTCGTCTGCTTGGGCAGTATTGGTGCATTATGTGACGTCATTAAAACATCGTTATTTTTCTGGCGAATCTCTCGTATATGCCAGATGCTATGGAGGTAGTCGTATTTGTATTTGTAAAAATCACCCGATATGTAGTTTACCTAAAACCTGTACGATGGCCATCTGTTAGCTTACCAGTCCAGTTTCTAGTGATACATTAGTTGACATATTTGTGATTTTCTTCGAATTTCCACTTTAATAATTTTTATTTCCCATTTCTAAAGTTTATATTTGGAAGGTTAAAACATATATGCCAAATCTAAAAATTGTATTGTTTGATTCTGTTAGCTCGTATAGCATTAAACCTAACATTAATACCGGATGACAATTAAACTCGGAGGGCAGTGCTAATCGTTGCTGCCAAACAGTGTATACAAAAGAGTTTTTTTTTTTTCTGCACAAAGAATCAGTAACTGGTTAGCCTTCATATTCAAAGTATTAATGTAATCATCAGTTGATATTTGTTTAAAGATACTTAGTAACATTGTGATGGTTGATTTCACAAATCTGTTGAATCAGGATGCAAAACACGTACAATTATGTGTGTATGTATGGTTTATCCAACTACGATGCCCCAAATCCGAAATTAATTCACGCAATATGAAGATTTTTAACAAAGTTCAACGGGTTTTCGAACGGGCGTCGATGGGAGGCGCTTGTGAATCTAAATTCTCCCAACCATTTTTGAATTTTCCCAACCGTTTTTCCATGGAAAAAAGACATAAAAACAGGCTATAACAAATCTGTTAACACTTAAATCTCTCGAATGGAATGTATAGCCATTTTATTGCTTTGTGAGATTTCCATTCACCTAAAATGTAATTAAATTGTAATAATATAGTTGGGAGAATTAAGGAATCGATCTGATCAGTTTGTCCCAATTTGTACCATGAATAATGGTCCGTTTTCGCTCAAATTTTCAGATTATCTTTAATTGTACATCTAGCATTGAAGTCACTACCTTATCACCACTATCTCTCATCTGAACAATGTTACAAAGTCCCTTTAAAGCTAGAGTGATGTGTTTGATACAAATCATTGCGCAATTGATCAACCAACAATTTTGGAAATGCTTTCTTCACCTTTGTAAAGTTGAAAGAAAACAGCAGTTTTAGAAACTAATTTTTTGTACACATGAAATCGACATCATTCCAATGTCCTCGATTAATTATATGTTTTACTTTAAAAATCCCACCATTTCTGTATAATTTAAAATGCAATACCTGTTATTCAAAGTAATATAACAAATATTATTCCATAATATTTACATATCTTACCTCTGACCATGTACAAAGTAAATCAAAGTAGAAAATGGGATATCCTAAATATTTTGTCATCAAAATTAAACTTAACACCAATGGTTTTCCACCTACCATATTTAACGAATAGGAAACAACATTTCATGTAGCTTTCAAATCGTCAACAAATCTCCTTATCCAAGCAAATTCTTAGAGAACCAACTCTTTTCTTTAAGTCAATCATACCTAAACCCGCTTTAGTAATTTTACTCCAACATGTTTCTTTATTTATACTATGTTTGATAATCTTTGTCTTGTTTCCTTCTTTCATTTCAATAGCCGAGCGAGTAAAAGCTAACATATCACTATGAACTAAAAACGTAAAAACTACTTGTCCTATTGTAAACAAACTGTAACAAATGTACATGTATTAGACTTGGTTCTCACCCATTTAAATCAGATCTTTATAGATTCTAGAAAGCGAAAGCTAAAACAAACCAAGGAAGATCCTCTATCGAAGGAAGTGCCGGAGCGACTCCTTGGCATGAGGCGATGGTTAGGAGGAGGGGGCGGTGAGAAGCGTCTCAAGATTTTCAAGAGTTTCTAAGTGGCACACAATTTCGAATCACTCCCCACGATTTATGTTTGCTTTATCACGTTATAGGGGTAGAAGAAGTAACAAATTAACATATCCTATTGCAGTTCCAAAGACTTCTTTTTTGCAAGACAATTTGGAAAGAAAAGGACTCCCAAATTTATGGTTACATTTTAAATGTATATCAATATTTCTATTCTGCAAAATAAAACGGGTTATCGGGGAAAATTATATTTCTCCTGAACTCCCAGGTTTTAATCGCGAAAAGGCTGTTAAATTTGAAACTTTAAATTCTCTTGCTCTTCAAGAATCTACAATCGGCGTACTGGTTATGTGACTGTGTTCTTATTCTTGTCAAGAGTCATTAGTTTTATACTAAAATTCATCAAATCCCAACTCAGATTTCAAATGTTGTTAGTTTAGCATCATTCCATATTCACAATATTTGGAGGATCAGAAAATATCTGAATCAAAAAGCCACTGAGCAGATTGTTCATTCTTTTATTACATGTCGTTTGGATATGTGTAATTCATTGTATACTGGCCTTCCTCAAAATCAAATATCCCGTCTGCAACGAGTTCAAAACATGGCAGCTCGGCTCGTCACTCTCCGCAGTAGATCAGACAGTATCTCAGATATATTAAAATCACTTCATTGGCTATCAGTCTCAAAAAGAATTATGTATAAGCTGTTACTCATTACCTACAAAACACTTCTTCATTCTTCACCCCATTACTTGTATCAGATTTTGAAACCGTACACCCCACAACGGAATTTACGTTCAGGTTCACAGCTCCAGTTATGTACACCCAAAACCAATAACAAATGGGGGGACAGGGCTTTTGCTAACGTTGCACCCAAACTATGGAACACTTTACCATTAGAAATAAGACAATCATCATCAGTTGAAATATTTAAGAAGAAACTTAAGCACCATTTGTTTATGTCGTAGTTTTAATATTGTAAAATTATGGCGTAGTGTTTATAGTGTATAATTATGTCGTAGTTTTAATATTGTATAATTATTTTGATGTTGTACAAAAGCGCCTTGAGCAGTCTTTAAGAATGGATATGTGCGCTTTATAAATTGACATTATTATTATTATTATTAACTGACTTCCTAACAAATTTAGCCTCTTCTCTAAGAAGACGTGTGCTGAAGATGGTATTCATGTAATTCCTTCAGAGAAGAAAAAGAAACCGAGTAAAATTAGTCGGTACATAATGGCATTAATAAAAAATATATTTTCTATGACATTGTATAAGTATATGGGAGCTGCTTTACAGTATTATGAAAGTGACTTAACGAATAGTGCCATGAGAGATTCACATAATTATTTCCTAAAGGTTGGATCATATAGTTCACAAATAAAATGCACGTCTCTTGTGTTGAGCCCCGCCGTTACCAATTAAAGAGTTCAAAAAGTTTAGCCCAAAGCCATTATTTCACTGCTCCACGTGGAAAAATAGAAATACAACAATACAATTTTACCAAACTTGATAATATCGAGTGTTTAGAATCAAACACAGGGTTCCTTTTCAGCAGGCAAATTGTATCTTGTTTCTAAATCTTTGCAAACGGTCTTATAGGCTTCATATGCAATCATAGCTGAATGAATGCCATACAGCGAGGTTAGGGGCTCCAGAAGAAAACCAATGACCTTGCCCTGGGTATGTCCATAAAATGTTGTCAGCTCTACCCAAGAAGCAATTTCCAAACTATCAATCGCCCACTGAGTCGCGTTCAGGATACCGGTGTAGATCAGGCAAATAAGCGTCCATCTCGCTTGATCCGTTCCAACAATTTCCTGCCGCTGAACGACGACTAAGAAGGATGTCATGACCCAGGCTGAGTAGGTCTGAAAAATTGCGTATATACCAGTGTAGCAAGCGAGAACTGTGTTCTCATGAGGCCAGGGGATTTCTGCAAGGATCCCTACTGCGCTGACAAAACGTAATATGTTCAATGTGAAAATACCAACACAGCTTAGCAGGATAACGCGGTCGTGTTCTCCTATTAAACCCGAAACAAGAGATACTGTGTGTCTCCGACGAAAAGTCTTGGCACTGTCTGTCAGGAATATACGAAAGTGGTACATAACCACCAAGGGCAGATAAAATACAATATGCAAGAACCAACTTAGATATGTTCGAGTAATTTCGGTTGAAGGAAGTGATTCTTGTAATCCCAAGCTGGAATAGTAAAAAAATTGGCGTAAGGAAAAATAAGTGATTCCTAGCAAAACATAGAAGGCCACCGTTAAAGTAATGTTTAATGGGGGTTCTCGGGATTCGCCTTCTTTTCGGTCTCTTGATTTGGGCACGAGGCTTTGTCTTTCTTCTTTAGATGATCCTAACAAAAGGAACTTCAACTTTCTACATTGGAAAATCTTCTTCAGCCAAGCACGGATCGTTCCCCAAAATGGATAAACGTAGGTTGGACCGAGACTCTCAAACTGTAAGGTGCTTTGAGCCTTCTTCAGAAGAGCTTCTGGAAGTTTAGAGTACCACATCTGCCACATCATTGCACCAGCAAAAATGGCACTTTCAGCGTAGAAAGGAGTCAAAGTTATCTCATGTTGTTTTATAAAGAGTCCGAAGTTTCCAGGAAGGGAACAAGGATAGTCCACATGCCCGTATTTTGAAGACGTCAATTCACCTAAGGGATATAATATCTTGACAGCGGCGATCCAGAAGCAAGCGGCAAAAATTACTGCTAAGGGAAAAGTAAACTTTTTATTGTCGACGAATGCTGCATCATAGTAGTTCCTGAAGAATAACATCCCAAATAATATCATAGTGGCAAATGTGAAATCTTGCAGCACTTGCCCTACAAGAACAACATTATCAACTACGGAATTGTCAAACGTTATAAGGCACATAATGTTAGCAATGAGTGGTATGGGAATGTTGATTACGGCAATTGTGCCAAAAATGTAGAAGGTGTTCAGCAGAGACATGTGTGGTTTGTGGTACAGTTGATGCACTTCACTGAGGGGATTCGCCCTCGTATTAGGAGAAGACGATAGAGGTGAAAATATATTGTTCTGTTCGGTCTCACCAGCTTCATCGTTATCCGTAAGCTGCGGCAGAAGGCCTACGGCATGGGCACAGTGTCGGCATCTCAATGGCCAGAAGACTTCCTGCTTCCTATGAAAACTGTCTCTCTTCCGAACAACATACCACACAAACATTTCAAAGAATATCAGGGCGACTGTTAGGCAGGACCGAGTGATGACGTAGGTTAAATCCCCACGTGGCGAATCTGTGTCGTTTTCTTTAAACGGTATGTTTGGGAGGACAGCGGCGCATATCCCCAAACTGAGCATAAAGCACAGCAACAGCGAGCTGTGGTAGAGAGACCGTTTTACCTCGGTATCTGTCTGCTTTGATGTACACTCCATTTCTTTCATTTCTTACGCAATTCAATACTAGGGGCAAGTTCGTCGTTCAGTTTATCTTCTCCTTTACTCGATAACAAAAATGTATGAAGTACTAACAATAGCTGACTGGAAATAAGTACCTCTGGAGGTTCTGTGCAACCAAGTCTTCGAAACTGACTACTTGAACTAGGAAAAATCATGGAGTTATAATTGTTTTTAAGATCCAGAAGCTGATGCATGTGTTTTGTTTTTTGAACAGCGATAATTGATACCAAAATTACTTGTGACTTGATGATGAATAAAACCCTGATATCTGATATCGCTAACAGAGGATGTAAAGCGAAACTGAAACATCCATAAATAGCTTATTAAGCATCGTCAAGCGAGCAATGAATTTTGTTATGAATGTGGAAAGATAATAATTCATATCAGGGATTCTTTGTTTTTCTGGTTGTATTCATCAGCTATAACTAAAGCAAACTAACAAAGGAAAAAGGGGGGAAATTAAACGCAGCACATTTTCATCAAATGATTATTTGTGGTATTTTTCCTTCCTCCTTTTTTTGTTGTTGAAAGAAACTCCTGAAACACACAGTTCTGCCTGAAAAGGCAAATTCTTCCTTGGTTGTGTCATCGCATTACCTACAGAAAATTCACAACGATTTCCTTTTTATAATAATAATTATATTTGCTTATATAGCGCCTAACACTTATTTTATCAGAAGTCTGTAAGCGCTCTACAATAATGCAGCATAATTACCCTGGCTTTAGCAGTGCAGCTGTTACGCGTAATTCACATAAACAACCATCTTCTCTCTAAATCTCAGCAACTCGGCTTACTTTTTCAAAATCAAATGAAGCCCCTGCATTCTGTTTTAGAATTATATAAACAGTGTATATATGCACACAATTCTAAATTGATACTAGAAAACATAGAAATATTGATATCCGAATTCCTCGTACAATGTACATGTATAAAAAGCGCTTTTTTTCTAACATGATTTCTTCTACTCAAACCGTATTTTACATTCTATACATATACAGTGTCTTTTAAGTGTTGAATAAAAGCCAAAGTAGAGTTACGATATAACCCGTGTACAATTAATAATTCATTTCTTCTGACATGATGATATGCTTATTTATCATCACTATTACAGAATGTTTTAGACTTGCATTTGCCCTCTCCTCTATCAAAGTTTTAACATTTCGGGAATTGAAAACTAAAACCTCAATCACGTCATATATTTATCCTCTTCTTCGTATTTGATATACTATTTGATTAATCGCATTCTTTTCTTTTATTGAGATTTTCCTAATGAACTGAATTGTTCGTGCTTTTTATATATTTTTTAATCTAAATAGGATCAATGTTTACAAATTAATATTATTTCTCTTGTTTTCTCTTTCCCTTTCATCAAACTTTACAAATTCTAGAAAATAAATACTTAAGCCCTTAACTCAATTTCATTTTCAATCTTTATAAATATTTCAAATAATCTTCGTCTTAATGCTTAATTTTCTTCATTAGTTGAGCAAGTAAAAGTTAAAATCACAATGAACTCAATTGTTGAAATTAATTGTCATATTTAAATTTCCACTATTATAACTTTTAACAAATGTACATGTTTTAGACTGTTTTTAACTCATTTTGATCAAATATTTACCAATTTTAGAAATCGAAAGTTAAAATCCACTCATGGATACAAATGTTCGTCTTTTTTTTATTGGCAGGAGTAAGACCTTCAACGAGGAGTGTAGTCATAATTATCAATACACAGCAAAGAAGATCCTCAGTCGAATGAAGTGACAAAGCGACTCCTTGGCATGAGCGGAAATCAGAGAATGGGGCGGTTTGAATCGCCCCAAGATTGTCAAGAGTTTCTAATTGGCACACAATTTCGAATCACTTCCAATAATTTATTTATGCTTTATCATTCTTATATGGGTAGAAAGCAATAACCACTTTGCATATCATATTGCACTTCCAAATGTGTTTTTTGTTTGTAAGAGAATGGCTGAAGAAAAGAACTCCAAAAGTTATGGTGGTTTTTTAATTGTGTATTCTGATTTCCATTCTGCGAAAAAAAATGACTTATCGGGAATAGAAGTGTATCTGTGAAAGTTGCGTAGCTGTTAAATTTGGAAGTTAAAATCTCTTACTCTTCGAGAATCTCCAATCGGCGTACTGGTTATGTTATCTTCTAATATATTAATTATATTAATTATTAATTGACTTCCTAAATATTGTACTCTCTTCTCTAAAAACACATGTACATAGAATGGTTATCATGTTGTTCCTCTAGAGAAGACATTAAAATAAAATAAAATTTGTCGGGAGTTGCTGTACAGTATATGACTGTGATTCAACGAATATGCCCATGACAGATTCATATAATTAATTCCAAAAGGTTGTTTCACAAAGTGTAAAAACCCATGTCTCATGTGTAAAGCTCCACTGTTACGAAAAAGATAGTTAGATGCAGAATTTGACCAAAGTTTATAATACCGAATCTTTAGAATCAAACAGAGAGTTCCTATTCAGTAGGCACATTGTATCTTTATTGTAAATCATGGCGAACGGTCTTATAGGCTTCATATGCAATCATGGCTGAATGAATGCCATACAGCGAGATAAGGGGCTCCAGAAGAACACCGATGATCTTGCCCTGGGTATGTTCGTAAAATGTTGTCAGCTCTACCCACGAAGCTATTTCCAAACTTTCAATCGCCCACTGAGTCGCGTTCAGGATACCGGTGTAGATCAGGCAAATAAGCGTCCATCTCGCTTGATCCGTACCAACAATTTCCTGCCGCTGAACGACGACTAAGAAGGATGTCATGACCCACGCCGAGTAGGTCTGGAAGATGGCGAATATAACAGTGTAGCAAGTGAGAACTGTGTTCTCACGAGGTCGGGAGATTTATGCACGGATCCCTACTGCACTGGCAAAGCGGAATATGTTCAATATGAAAATACCAACACAGCTAATCAGGATAAACCGGTCGTGTTCTCCTACTAAACCCGATACAAGAGATACTGTGTGTCTCGGACGAAAAGTCTTGACACTATCAGTCAGAAATATACGAAAGTGGTACATCGTCAGGGCAGATGAAATACAATATGCAAGAACCATCTAAGATATGTTAGAGTTATTTCGGTTGAAGAGAGTGATTCCTCTAATCCCAAGCTGGTATAATCAAAAACTTAGCGTAAGGAAAAATAAGTGATGCCTAGAAGTACATAGAAGGCCACTGTTAAAGTGATATTCAGTGGGGGTTCTTGGAATTCGATTTCTGTTCAGTCTTTTGAGTTTGGCAACAGGCTTCGTCCTTCTTCATTAGATGATCCTAACAAAATGAACTTCAACTTCCTACAGCGGAAAATATTCTTCAGCCAAGCACGGATCGTTCCCGAAAAAGGTCCAACGTAGGTTGGACCGAGACTTTGAAATTGTGAGGTGCTTTTAGCCGTCTTCAGAAGAGCTTCTGGAATTGTAGAGTACCACATCTGCCACATCATTGCAGCAGCAATAATAGCACTTTCAGCATAGAAAGGAGTCAGAGTTGTCTCTTGTCGTCTTGCAAAAAGTCAGAATTTTCCAGATAGGAAACAAGGATAGTCAAAATGCCCGTATTTAGAAGTCGTCAATTCCCGCGTCAATTCACCCAAGGGTAACATTATCTTGACGGCAGCGATCCAGAAGCAACCGGCGAAAATTACTGCTAGGGGGAACGTAAACTTTTACTGTCGACGAATGCTGCATCATAGTTCCTGAAGAATAACATCCCAGATAATATAATAGTGGCAAATGTGAAATCTAGCAGCACTTGCCCTAGGACTGTGAGACAGGACCGAGTGATTACGTAGGTTAAATTCCCGCGTGGCGTATCTTTGTCGTTTACGTCAAACGGTATGTTTGGGAGGACAAACTGATTATAAGGCACAGCAAAAACGAGCTGTGATAGAGAGACCGTTTTACCCCGGCATATGCCTGCTTTGATTTACACTCCATTTCTTCCATTTCTTGCGGGTTTTAATACTGGGAGCAAGTCCGTCGTTCAGTTTCTCTTCTCCTGTAGTCGATAAAAAAAGATGTATGAAGTATTATATCCCACATACTAAGAATCTTGCTCTACGATTGGTCAAAAGTAAATCACGTGAGAAAAGATAGTTCGCCCATTATTGATGGGAGAAGCAAAAAAGTTTGTTACACTGTGTAGATGGTACTACTATCTACAAAGGGCAACGCACTTTCACTGAAGATTATCCAAACGCGCACTAAAACAGGCGTTATTAAGCGCGCATTACCAATGAGCGCAATTAAAGAAAACTCATGCGCGCACCGTACCCTCAAGGGTTTGGGTTAAAACTTAAACTTTGTTGGTGTGAATTTGGGCCTAGGTGTCTTTCATGTAGATGCATACACGTCCTTTTCTGTTTGTAATTAAATTGTTTTAGATGTGGAATATAAAGCAAATAATCACCTTTTGGTTTTCAGGCGATGGCAAACTATCACTTCCTCGTCGATCAGAATGTATACGCTATCTTTCCTCAGCTTCGCTTCGGAAAGATAGCTTCATCCAGATCGTCTCGAAAGTGATAGTTTGTCCCATCACCTTCACCAACGGTAATTATTTGCTTACTAACAACAGCTGACTGGAAAATAGTACCTCAGAGCTTCTGTTCAATCTAATATTCGAAATTATATTCCACATACTAAGAATCTTGCTCTACGATTGGTCAAAAGTAAATCACGTGAGAAAAGATAGTTCGCCCATTATTGATGGGAGAAGCAACAAAGTTTGTTACACTGTGTAGATGGTACTACTATCTACACAGTGCAACGCACTTTCATTGAAGATAGAGGTACTATCTACAAAGGGCAACGCACTTTCACTGAAGATTATCCAAACGCGCACTAAAACAGGCGTAATTAAGCGCGCATTACCAATGAGCGCAATTAAAGAAAACTCATGCGCGCACCGTACCCTCAAGGGTTTGGGTTAAAACTTAAACTTTGTTGGTGTGAATTTGGGCCTAGGTGTCTTTTATGTAGATGCATACACGTCCTTTTCTTTTTGTAATTAAATTGTTTTAGATGTGGAATATAAAGCAAATAATCACCTTTTGATTTCAGGCGATGGCAAACTATCACTTCCTCGTCGATCCGAATGTATACGCTATCTTTTCTCAGCTTCGCTTCGGAAAGATTGTCCCATCACCTTCACCAACGGTAGTTATTTGCTTACTAACTGCTTGAGCTAGGCCAAATAAAATAGTTATAACTGCTTTTATGAACCAGAAGCTGATGCATATGACTTGTTATTGCAAGGAAATATGTAATTGGTACAAACATTACCTGATATATGTCATCCTTAATAGGGTTGTATATAGCGAAACCTAAACATCCATACAATCCATTTGTTTAGCATCACCATGTGAACGATAAATTTAAATAAATCAAACTTTTTTCATGAATGTGGATTGAAAATACATAAAGGATTTTGTTTTTATTTTTTTTAAATCAGCAACAGGTTGGTGAAATATTAAGATAAATTTGTAATGTTGATACTTCGATCAAAATCAGCAGCGCAACAGGGGATGGGGTATTAGTGATGATAAACCCACCTCTTTTACAATGTCTGAAAATCCGAAATTCTTATCAGATAGTCTAGCCACGTCACACAAAATATGGACGCTCTTTTTTGTGGGCTTTACTTGCATTACAACCCGTGGTCACATTTTGATGATGAAGCAATAATTCATTTTCCGCATTCAAACGGCCCGTATTCTATTCACTCAGTTTACCCCAGCCCTGGGTCTATAATCACGTTTACCAGAAGAAAAGTTAGACCTTTGTTAAACCCGATGTTTAACATAAGCTTAATACAAGCATAGGGTTCGAATTTTGGTACAATACGAGCCAATGAGCTTTTTTCCTAGGCTTCCAGGGTAGTGTAAGATTAAAGCTATTTTTTCTCGCATAAACGAGTACACATTTGTTCTATCTCTCTCTCTCTCTCTCTCTCGTTCTCTCCCTTTCTCCCTCTCAGTCTCTTGGGTGTTTGTAAGGTTGGGTAGTTTTGACTTGTCGGGGAGGTATGCCTTAGCATCCGTCTAATATCAGAAAACGAGCGTTTAAAATGAAGGAGTAGCTTTACCAAAAAAATCGAGCCCTGGTTAAAATAGCCCCTCCTCCCCCTCATCCATCAACGCACACACAATTCTTTGCTCACTTCTCACCTTTGGCAAGGTTAAACTTACATTTTATTGTGTCACGTTTTAAGGCTCTATTCTTAGCTGAAAGCTGATATAGAACAGTGCATGTTTTGCCCCAGTCATAGGTGAGGAATATACGGAAAGGGGCCCCCTCCCTTTTTTTAAATTCTCATTTACTCCCCAAGACACTTAATTTATATGTACCATATGTTACTAGTGTATCTGTCATAATTAGATTCATAGTTATGATGTACTTCATAAAATGAAGTAAAGGTGTCTTGGTCTAGTGGATGATTAATCTGACTATTGACCACGAGGTACTGGATTAGATTCTCTGCCAAAAAAGTACTTTTATGGAATTGTTTATTGCCTTTACCATTTTATAATTTGCGTTGTCCATGGTAATTGTGAGTTCTGGTATATTTAAAATGAAAGTTAGGTTAAGGGCTTGCATTTTGAAAATCATATGAAGCAGAATATTCCTCAACACAAACAAAAATGTTGAAAACCTGCTTGAAATGACATCGATGTAAAATTAAATCTCTCGATTTGAATATTCATGAGACCATGTCGTATACAACTGGGAATAATTCATTTCTATATCAACCAAAATCCTGGGGCATTTATTACCAGTTTGATGTAAAGCTCAACATTTACTTAAAGTCTCCTTTGATTCTGTGAAAAAAACGAAAAAAACAAAACAACTTTCAGTCATCAAGAAAACCCAGGCATCTTTCAATCATTGTAACTAAATGTTACTTAAAAAGGAGCTCGGTAAGAGGTAATACATGAACTTTATTTCATTCAAACATACACATAATTTGAAAATCAACTATACTCCACTTCCATCATTTAATTAAAAACCTAAAATGTATATACAGTAGGCTTACGGTTGCATATTGTGAGAGAGGGGTAGGATTGGGGAGTCGTGAAAAAGGACTGTCGGTAATCTTTCTTGAGCTTTAAGTACTAAAGAGAACTATAGCGCCGGTTGGAGAGGATTTCTAATTTCTAATTTACATGAAGTATATAATTTGAATTAAACTTGTTTCAATTCAGCTGATTCGATCCAACATTAATTACAGATAAAATATAAAGGGTTTATATCATCGTATATAAATCCTATGAAGCATTACAATCGTACAATCAAACACAGAAAGCGCAAAATGAAGAAACGAACTTGTAAACAAAAATAATTTGACCGTTTCAATTGATTTGGGTATAAAATGCTTAATAACTGCCCTGATTCATGATGCCATATAACTATAAAATGTATGTATGATTTTGGAGTTACATTCAATTTAAAACCATTGAAATCATCGAAAAGGAAAGAGACGAAAATCCAATACTTTCATGGAGTAGAACATTACACGAAGAATGGAATATAAATACAATTTAAAATCAAATAAGAACGAAATGTGTGAATTTGTGGAAAGGACTATGGTCTATGACGAGGATAAAGAATGTTAATGTTTCCTTTTGAGGCTGTATTGGAACGAATCGAACCGTTACTTTGGCACTCTCCCTTTCTTCTTGCACGAATCCAGCCACCATGTTTTCCAGTCTTTTTGTTTCGTTGGCTTATAGGTTCCATCTCGAACCGCTTTCGCGTCAGCTTCTAGACGGTCTCCAAGCTCACACATGATATTTCGCGTGGGTCCTCCGTACGGTTTCAAAGAACCTTTCTGTTTCCATTCAAAATACTTGTTATAGAGGGCGTCGTCCGCGTCCACTTTCTTCAGAAATTCCCCTAATTCCCGCGCGGTTTCGAAGTCCTGGAGGTGGATGAAAGAATTGGGAGGTGCCACCTTTTCATAATCACTCTTCGGAGGCCCGAACACGATTGGCACTATTTCCCTGTGGAGAGCTTGGATCCAGAACTTCTCGGTGATATAGTCCGTGCATTCGCTGTTTTCCAGCGCTAGTAAGAACTTGTGCTGCTGCAGCGCCCTATCACAATCTTCGGTGCCAGCTTTGCAGTTTTGGTTTCCACAACGGCCGTACATGTCCACAGGGATGTATCTATAACGAAAGATAAACATAGCAAAGTATAAGAGACCAAAAGACCTTTAACTTTTGAGGTCTGTGAATCGTAAACAGTTGGCATTATCATAATGTTTCACGCGCTGCGTGTATCATAGCATTTCTACATTTTTTCGGTACCCTTCGGTACACTATCTAATCAACACTTTCGTTACGTAATAGATATCGAATTCGTGTTTTATCATGTACATACATGGATCCGGGCTAACTAGGACCAGGGGACAACTCGGCCTAGTTGCAAAAACTGTCATTTTTTATCATTTTACCCTAACTCTAACCCTAACCCTAACCCTAACCCTAACCCTAACCCTAAACCTAACCCTAAACCTAAACATGCAAAAAATGACCGTTTTTGAAACTGGGCCGAGTTGTCCCCTGGTCCAAGTTAGCCCGACTCCATGTATATGATATTCATACGTGTTTCCCCCTCCCCCTCCGTTCCGTATTATGAAAGTATGATATATATAGTCTGTTCAGGGACAAATTAGGGCGTCGTCTCTGGGTGAAAGTACGGTGAGCTTAATGCCCTCCAAGTTCCAAACAGGCGACATGCACTCCGCCAACGTTTTGAAGTGTAAAGGCTTGTTCAGAAAGGCCTACGATGTGGTATTAAAAAAACGCAAAAAAGTAAAATAAACTGACGCCGTATTTCTCTTCTACATGTGAATAACTGACAACTGCGCCAAACAAAGACATGTTTTTATAAGATACAGAAATGTAAAACGTATTACAGTTACTTCATCATAGACAAAACAAAAACAAAAAACGCAACGGTTTGACATCGCATATCTGAACGAGGCTTTACTTGCCTCGCCAATCTATTCACAAAGTCCTGTCTTGGCCAGGATGTGCCCTTACAGTTCGAGGCCATCCAGACGACCGGCCTAGAACGATTCTGAGCCCAATTTCTCGTGACGTTAGCCTCGATCTGAGGTTTCCCTGCAAGGTATTGTCCGTAATCTGCCCGAAAGTCTGAATCGTATCGAAATGACATGATATAGTCATATGTGTTGTTGTAGTATCGGGTGGGAGGAACGACGTGCTTTTTAGTGTTGAGAGGACTCTCGAGAGTGTAAAACACCCACTTTTGGCCCGCTGGTCGATGACTATGCAACGTCTCCCAGTCCCAATTGGACCAATGAAATAAGATAAGAGCCTCGTTCTTTTGCATGGTCTCGAGGGTCATATCAACGGACAGCTGTACATCGCAAGTACTTCCGGGACATTTTATCTCATGGATGCCTTGGGAATATCCCAACTCACCGGCATTTCTTGCCCAAAGATGAACCTTGCGGGGACAGCTGATGGACTCAGCCCCATGCACCGTTTCCAAATTCGAATGCTTCTCTCCGTTAATCTCTTTCGCTACAGTCATATTTGCCTGTAAGTTTCCGTGGTTATCACCACCATCATTCGGCATGTTGCCTTTGGAACTTGCGTTTTGCAGACGGCCACCTGGCGATGCGTTGTCTTTAAACGACGATTGTTTTTCTTGGATAACTGCCCGTTGAGCCCGTCCATTGAACGTGTTTTGAAAGATGCCATCACTAGGTTGAAAATCAACTCTCATCATCAGGTATATGAGCTGGATGTATCCCAAAGCGCCCATAAGGAGCAGCATACAAAAATGCGATTTCCTCACGGCCATACCTGCGCAAGAATATCGGATAGAATGAATGAATAAAAGCATGAATTATCTATTACAATTTAAAAAAATGTATGAAACATTTTGGTACAATGAAAAGAAGCCCCAAACGCTTCATTTGTGTGGCTCCCTCATACTTAATATGAATATGATGTACGTAAAGACTACTTAAAATACATATCGATCTCATTGCCAATATTATACCCCATAACAAATTTAGTGAGCAAACGATATACTGTACTATACCACCATATGTAAGACCTTGCAACTCTTAAAGCAGCTAGCCATTTTATAACAAAATATAACTATATATCAATTGAATGCTAATGACCTCAGAAATTTGGAAAACATTATTTCAGATCTTGTTAATACTTAAATAAGTTGTAACTCTCCCCACCCCCCCCCCACCCCACAAAAAAACACGATTTTTGTTTTCCTTTTTTATAAAATTCATTTTCTCGCCTAAATAAAACCAATAAAATGCCCAAAATAATGTGACGTAGGCGATTGTAGTATGTCCCCAAACATAAACAAAAGCTCAAAACCACTACATGGAGTCTTTGGCCTTTGCTGTATAAGTTTGCTGCATGTTTTGATTGTTTACCATGTATTTTTGCAGCGGGGGCTAGGGTAGGGGGCAGCCCCAACAAATAAAACAAAGAAGAAAATGCAATAAATTATCAATAATTAATTGCATTTATCACCGGTCCCCAACATAAAAAGATTCTCTGTGTAGCCATGCCTTGAACCATAATGCATGGCCGTACAGAGGATTGTATTAACAGAAAAACAAATCACTTGTTTTATATTTATGTTTCAAGATAACTTGTGATGTAGGCAGCAAGAATAGTTTGTCATTTTTCCAACGACTTGAGGAAGTGGTAAATTCTTATTGATGTATTTCGAGCTGTATTAACAGAACACTATTTCACTTACCACAACATTACTTTCAGTTTTTCCACAACTTTACTAAAATAACCCCCACAACCACAAGTTGTTTTATATTCATGTATCAAAATTACTTTCGATGTAGGCAACAAGAATAGTTTGTCACTTGGTAGAGAATTCTTATTTTTCGAGTTGTATTAAAGGTAAAGACCAGTATTGGCAACGCCCCAATTTCAAAAAATGAAATGGAAGCTCTCATTACCAATCATGTGAAAGAATATGTTTTGACTAATACATGATGATAAAAAATTTGCCGGGAAACCGCCTACTAATTCATATATTTGGTAAATTTATTTCTCTCATGGTCTGGTGAGAGAGATAGGGTAGTCCCATATACATCTTTCTGTGTATAGTGCTTGTAACTTTACGAAGAATGAGCCAAATTTCTTATCATTTTGATGATTCCAGAACCTTGCAGATGCTAGATGCTAGATGATCGACCTTTTCTGATCGATTCCACAACGTTTCTTTCACAATGCAATCGCATGACCATTACTGGTCTTTACCTTTAACAGAACACCTTTTCACTTCTTTTATATTCATGTATCATAATCATGTGCAGTGTTCTGCAAGAATAGTTCGCCAATTTTCTTGTGACATTTAGAGAAATGATACATTTTTTTACAGTGCTTGTTTACAACTGAATGTTGGACTGCTCTGTCCTCAAATCTCAGCCAAGTTTGTGCATTCAGTGTAAGTCAGGTGTCCATGTGAACGTCAATTCCATAAGTATAAGTGTATACGACGACTAAGACTTAAGAGGTGATATTCTATTTTTGTTTGAGCATATTTATCATGGTTAGTATATCATTACCGTATGTGAATATTCATTACTTTAATCGCACTTATATCCAAGTTCTTGCACAATTTTATAACTTTACAATCCTATAAGTTGCCTATATTTACAAGTACCTTGGTATTACAACGTGAGAGAAAGAAATTCTTCTGAGATATTTTGTGTTGCAAGAAAAAGTAGTTTGTCTCAATAATGTGACGATTTTGTAGTTTCATATGAATTTAAATTGGAAATTATCTGAGTCCTTAAATAATTATATCATGCCGAAGATTTGTTACGTACATGCATGCTTACTATATAGTTATGTTTTGTTTATATGTATTTTTTATTTAAAGCTAATGAACGGTATGTGCAAGCATAAGTTTATCATTACACTGCATACTCAATGGATTTGCCAACTCAGAATAAGAAGATCAATTTTAATGACATATAGTATCTCATAAAAAGTTGTTAATGAAGAAAAGCTGAAAACGTAAAATTATAACTACATGCATTTATCATGTGTCATATGTGCAATTTATGATATCCGTAATGTTTTCAATATTATAAAACTTGAATATGATGATGCTTTTGTACTTGTGTGGATACTTTTTGTAATTCAGAGATGTTGCATGATGGGGGGGGGGGGGTGTTGAAGGCGAGAAAGGAAGATTGAGATGGAGAGAACAGGAGAAAGATACAGATAGATAGAGATTAAAGAAACAAAGAGAGAGAGAGAGAGAGAGAGAGAGAGAGAGAGGAAAGGACAGAGTGAGTGCATAGAGAAACAAAATCATAGAACGAGAGAGTCAAGGGGGGGGGGTTGACATGGGAGAAATGTGGAAATGTAGATGAAGGATACTTTGGAAAAGAGGATCAGAGAGTCGAGGGGAAAAAAAAGTTGCGATGAGCTTAATCATATACATGTATCAACACAAAGCAATGATGATAGTTAAAATAAAGCAATTATTCTAATATTACTGGGTAATCAAAATTACTTAACTGATTAAAATATAATTATATTATATCATCTTTATTATTCGTATTATTATGAATAGTAGTGCATGTAGTATTATTATTGTTATGCTTATTATAGTTATTATTATTTATGTTATTATTATTATTATTGTTATTATCATTATTAGCTCAGTATCAGCATCATCATAATCATTATTGGTATAACTATTCCTTATTAAGTTAAAATAAGAAAAACATTTGCAGTAACTACCCCCCCCCCCCCCCGCCCCCCCCCCCCCCCCACCCCCCCAAAAAAAAAAAAAAAAAAATCCCTCGAATAGGATGTAACGCTAAGTTCACAATGTATTCCTTAATCATGTGAATAACAAAGTTTAACATCATGCGCATCACAATATTCACCTCCCCCCAAAAAAAACACAGTAGAAATCCACACACATTGGGCTTATTTCTCTATTTAGACTCGAGAGGGCGACAAACACTATTATGATTAATTAAAAGTATGATTACTAATTCATGTGCAACTTTCACACTTGACATATTTGTGTGGTTATTGTTCATATTTTTCTTCATCATCGTGCAAAATTTCAGGTAGTTGCCGCTCGGTGGTCACAAAAACCGCAAACTAGAGCACTTTCTGATATATGCATCCCGGCCGCGACCCCATTGTTGATATGACAGAAGACGAGATAATACAGAAACATATTGACTTGACTGGGAGTATTCTGTCTCAGAATGAAAGACAGGAAATCGTTCGTATTTTGATGGAAAATAGAGATGCATTTTCTCTATATGGTGAACTATCTAGTTGTCCGGACTTCGAAGTAGACATTGAACTGACCAACGACGAACCATTCTTCATACGACCTTACTTTGCAACCGAGACTGACAAGGCTAGGATAGAATATGAGCTAACCAAACTCGTCAAATTGGGAATTTTAGAAGTAGGACATCAATCATACACCTATCCTGTCCTCCTTCTTTCCAAAAAGAACACCTCCGAAAAGAGAGTTGTTACTGATTTTCGGTATCTCAATTCTAGAATTAATCATCGCTTCCCCTTACTGTCGGAAACCTTCACACGAATTGGCAATGCTAACACAAAAGTCCTTAGTGTGATTGATTTGAAATCAGCTTTTCATTGCATTCCCCTATCCAAGTCAGCTCAAAAGTACACAGGCATTGCATCATACCATGGTGGGAAACATGACTTTAATTTATACACGTTTGGCACTTAAACGTTTCACCCGCTATCTTTCAGGCAAGCAAAAATTGACGATATTTTGGGTTCGATCCCCAGTTCTATATATTTATATAGATAAATAATTCTTAATAATTTATAATAAACAATTCTTTATATTTTTTATCCGAAAGGTGAAATTGCTAACAAATTGGGGGAAACACCCATTTATTCTAGAGGCCAATTAGTGTATTTATATAAGCCCACCTCTTCTTCTTCTTTGACGGCTAATTCTAAGAAGATTGCAGCTGAGTGGGTCGGCCCATTAATAATACATGATGTTTTGGATAGGACACATTACATTTTGGCCACACTGAAGGGAGAAATTCTGTGAGATGTGTTTAGTTTTTATAGATTGAAGCCGTGCTTTATGAAAGTGTCTGATGATAGAATACACATCACGCACATACATATGCTCAAAGAGGCTCTAGGGAAAGACATGGCTGCTCAAGAGCAAGGGAGACGAAACGCTGACAAACCATCAATGAACTTCATCAATGAAAATGATGAAAAACTCCCTGAGATCGATGTTGAGCAGTTTATGTGTTCCCAACTGTCAGACCCAATCCATGATTCAGACTTTTTGCATGCACTGACGGACAACAATAGGATAGCTGCTAGAAAGACAATTTCACCTACTTATGACTGCCCCCATGACCAAAACATGACCCTTCATAAAGGTCGTTTCAAGGCTGGACAGTTACAAATATTGACCTCATTTGACACCGGTAATAACACCACCAAGCAAGTACGTTTTTGGTGGAAAGTCAATTTGTATAGGGACACAGGGAACTTAATTAGGGACTTTTAGATTTGCATGTCGACAGCTTTGACTGCAACGTGTGACGTCATTTTAAGGCACTGCGCATGCGTCACGTTGTCTCAGTCGGCGATCGAGTATGCGTCAACCTTGATTTTCCTAAATCTAGTACAGTACTAGTATATGCCGCGTGCGCATAAAATATACAGTTCCTCAGGTAGACAAATGAACATCCCTTCCCTGCTATTATGTAAAAATGTGTAGAACAGGTGTCACATGCATATTCACCTGTTCTACACATGTTTACATAATAGCAGTGAAGGGATGTTCTACCACAGCAATAGGCCATTTTCATAATGTAACCAAATTTCATGCATAAGTCTTTGTGAAGTGCCTCAATACAAATTATTTCATTCACCTGATAGGAATAATAGTATTTCAAGGTCAGAATGCAACTGCATATATTAAGTGTTGCTAGGTAGGTCAAGCCATCATGTTGTCCAACCTGGCAACAATTAATGCATGCAGTTCGGATTCTGTCTATTGAAATACTATTATTCTTATCAGGTGAATGCAATAATCTGTATTGAGGCGCTTCACAAAGACTTATGCATTAAATTTGGTTACATTACGAAAATGGCCTATTGTTGAGGGTAGAGTGAGGAACTGTATATTTTGTCCTCTTTCTTTGTCCGTAATGTTCATATCGCCGAGTGCAATCTAAAAGACTTCTAATTGTAGTCAACATGGGCAGTTGAGTACGTTGACACGCATGATAAGTCGGCGTTCGTCGTGTTCTCGTCCACTCAATCTAAAAGTCCCTATTAATGACATACTGACTGACATGATAATACCGATAACAGGTACCCCAGGAAGGTTTTACAAGTCTTTAGGCCAAATAAAAAAAAACATGTTTAGCGTCCTGTTTTTTTTCCTTCAAAATGGCCGCTCAAAATGGCCGCTTGGTACATTTTTTCACGAAGTGACGGTTAAGTTACGCGCTGCGCTTAAAGCCGGCCGTCAAAAATTTCGCAATTTGGAACAGTGACAGACTATGAAAAGGTGAGTTTGTTATAGTTTTTTTTTAGGCAAAGTAATATGATACACTCTTTTGAGTCATTCTGATTCTTTGTAAGCAATAATTAATATGTCCATGAGCGCAGAAATGTATACAAAATGCACCGCCGTTCCACACATCGCCCCATATATACTTATTTTCATGTAAGTAAATAAAGGAGTGAAGTATGTGATGCAAAACTAAAACGACCAAATCATGTCTGAACAAACATACATCTAGATTAAATACCTTAATTGGACGGTCTTTCTAATCTCATTTCAAATCAAATATTGATTTAATCATTTTTTATTTTTTAAATATTTTTTTATACATCTGCTTAAATTAAGAATAAGAACGAAGTTTTACTTTTAACGAAAGTTAGACTTAGAGTTTAGACCCTACTTTTGTTTTAGTTTTACTTGTACTTTTAGTATTAGTAGTTAAGCTAATTATACATTTTATTTAGAGTCTACAACTCTAGATCATCATTTCATAATTATCAATTTATGTCAGCCACTAGTCAGTAATCTAGAGGTGAGTAGATCAGGATCTAGACAAAACTGAGTCACTGTGACTTTACTTGTAAAGGTGTGCTTGGGGTGTAAGCAGCTTCAGGGCTCCAAGCCCAAGGCCAACATGGCCAAGGGCAAGGGGAGTTATGAAAATTATCATCATGCTGAGCTGAGATGGCATGGGATATGTAGACCCTCCTGTTTAACTGATAGGGAATAAGTTGCCTTTCAAGCAAAAAGGGACATGAATGAACAGTTTTAAAAAAATGGAAATCAAATAGTCTACGGTCCTACCCTGAAAATGACTAAATGGCACCATCCGGAAATGGGATACTTTTGTTTGGAGACTGAAGTAATCTCATGAGTAGTCTACCAGTTGGGGAACAGTGCACACACATTTAGCTTATTTTCTTCCATTGTCTGTACTCAAGGTGTGTTTTAAAGGCAGCACTTTAGTTTCCTTGGTCCCTCACCCTATAAAATAATTCTTTTTAACTAGTGTTCTTGATACCAGCAAATGTTGCCCAACTCCACTCCGAGTTTTAAAGAATTTTCCAAGCAAGCACCATAACAGATGATGTACATGTCACAACATTGCACAGGAGAATCTACAGGAATAACCTACACTTTAGTGGTAATGACTATGATGATGTTTTTGCTTTCACTTAGTTTCAGATGCAGTAGATACAAATTGCGCTTATATGAAGGAAGCACTAGAACTGGTACATCTACTTTTCAATGCCGCAGGCCAGATACAAATGCAGGTGAGAATAGTTTTCATGATCTGTGAAAGAAAATCACACATTAGCAGCTTATAGAGAGTTATGATTAATCATGACCGGTCTGTATAATGCCATCCATTGATTTGCGCTCACTACTGCTATTATATATGATGGCTATATAAGCAATTAAATATTAACAGGGAAATATAGATATGGAATATGTAATGCACTTAGCAGACATAGTACAAAGCTGGACAGGAACGTGTTTCTAATTTTGGCGAAGGCTATATAAGTACATGACCATTGGTATGTAATATTTTCAGCTAAAACTTCTATGAACCAAAATTGGAATATTTGTTGTAAATAGAGTGTATAGAGTCAAGTCTTGATCATCAAGTACCAAGCACACTCACTGCATATGTGCATTGGGGTGGTAGTTGTTTGGTAGGGGCAATTGAAAACGTCTGTTTGGGGTCAGTTATGCCTAGTGATTAATTTGATGTACAACAGATAATATTAGATGTATTTCTTTACCTCTGCTTGCAAAAAAAAGAAGGAAAATAACTTGAACTGTAATTATTTCTTTTATTCTACAAAATTAGATTGGATACAGGGACCGCCATGCTTGTTAGATGGGTCCTTGATAATTCACTGAGCACAGAGCTGCAGATGTGACTTGGCATTGTGACCTCAAAGTGAGAGCGGAATGGAATTGTTGAAGCAATTCACTGAATACAGTCAGAGCTGCAGATGTGACTTGGCATGGTGACATCAAAGTAGTTCAGATGGCTTCGCTGGCGATTCTGATGATGAGCCAGTGTCTATGCTTGTGAATAAGTCAAAAGGTATCTTCTTCCCTTCTTGATCGTTTCCAAATAGTTGAAATTTGAGATATTCCTAATTAATTGTTTTATAATGTTTAGGTTTAAGGGAATGAGTGGTCCTATCGAGGTCAGCATCTAAGTTTTTTTAAATCCTTGATAAAAATTGCTAATACTAAGGTTATACCAATTACAGTATCTAATTTAAGAGCCTCTCTAAAAGTTGGTACTACACAAAATAATTTCACCTAATCATAAATATAATGCACTCTAAAGTTCCCTTTCATAATTGACATTCTGATAATGATTTTCAATTCATTTTGACTTGGAATTTTCTTATTATGATTTTTCTTTCTTTTATTTCCTTTTGCTTTCAAGCAGTCTAGATCAAGAATCTTCGCTGCTTCAACCACTATCGCTTGGATGACATACGTGTGAAGAAACTTGAAGAACTTTTGTTAAAGAGCATGCTTAAGAAACTGGAATCAATCGTATTGATCGTTGTGGCAATGCTTCAATGTTTCAATACCTCAATCTCTCTTTTATACTGTTTAATTGTAAACATTTTGAATATCATATAGAAAACTCCACTCCTAATTGTAATTGTGTGTAGAATTCAGTAATCGTAATGAAATGGATTGATTATAAAATCAATGAATTGATTTAAAGTGAACTGGTAACATTGTCCATGATTTCTGAAACAATGAACTGAATGATCGTACCTGTGTCAGTTTTCTGTTACAGTATTGTAATGAACTCCTGCAAACACAAATCTTTGATATTCAAATGTTTAGCTCAGAACAGCTATATATCAGGTATACCTACCTCATTTTTAGAAATCAGTAATGCATATTAGAGTTTTGGATTTCAGTTCCATGAATTCTCATATCGTATCCTTGTATTGAAAAATGTGTTTATTTCTTTTAAATGTTTCTATTTACAGGGGTTGATGCCTTTATTAAAACATGAATATAACTTACATTTCCACAATTTGTTTTTCTGTCACAATGTTACTAGATCACATTTAATGGTTTTATTTTTACTTCTCTAGTTATTCTCATCATAATTGTATTTGGTACTTCAAACTATTCTATAATCATACAATATAATGTTGCTGTTTTGAATTTATCTGTATGATAAGAAATGAAATTGTTTAGTCAAAATTATATTTCCATGTTTATCATGCATTGTTCAGCTGATAATTGTTTAGTCAAAGATTACGTGTTCGCCTGGGTGAAGATAACCTTTTAGCATTGGTAAACTTTGTAGCGTTTGAGACTGTGTACTTAATTTTATTGAATTACCCTACACAGAGATTGTGTAAACTGACTTGCTTCTGATACTCTCCTCACAAAACATTTATGAAAAACAGTGATGAACAAAAAAGTAACGTTGATGATTATATTAGTCATATTTCCCAATGAAAAACTCCGCCATCTTTTTTTCAAGAACTGCCTTGTTTCGTTACGATCAACATAATCTTTCAGCTAGAACATGATAACCATGGCGTGCAAGAAAGAGACTATACCACACAGTACTGTTTTGAATACCTCTTTTGTCTTTAGGTAAACAATCTATGCAGATGATGAGGATGATGATGTAAAAGATAAGACATTTTAGCATATTGACAAGTACCGTATAATGTTTGAAATAACCTTCGTATTCCGTGGATGTATACCCGATGAGTCGTTTCCACAAAACCCCAAAAGTACGTTTCAAAATGCAATACAGTATTGATGATAGTTGATGATGATATGTTTGGTATGAATTTGTTGATACTTAAAATTTATATTTACCTCTTTTTTGTTTATTGTTGAAAAGAACTTATTGGCATTCACCCAGTAGATTTTCATTATGTGTTTGATCTTCTTAACGAAAACAAGATCAAACACATCATCATAATAAACAGAGTGCTACCAAAAATTTCTTAACAATAACTTTAATTTTTTTCAGGAAGCCTAACAATAAAAGCTGTTTTTGATTAAAAGAGTATATATCGTAGAGACGATGAACAAATTAGTATACAATTTACAACGCCGTTAAGCGTGAGACCGTTCACTCCGATCTCTCCCCGCCAAATAATCTGATCAAAAGAATCAACCGAGGTCAATCAAATGTTAAACGAATTTATCATGAGTCATTGAAAAATTAATTAATACTGCTTGTCAAGTATTATTGAAGAGCGGCAAAGGCGAACGCGATTGTCGCTACAATTCAGAAATCGTTGCTTGCATTGCTTTTCTCTTAAAATTACCATGAGATATCAAGCTACATAGAACTATGATCGACAAAAAAGATGTTGTCTTGAAAACAGTCAGAAACATTAGAACTTGAATGAATAAAACATAATGCAAACGAATAAGACTAGAATGAATAGGACACAAGTTCATTTTTACCATTTAAATCATCCAGTACCAAATACCTAAGCAAAATTCGAGCCAGATGCATTTAATGGTAAGCGTAAAGACAATGATTCATGACAATTGTCAATTGTCATGAGTTTTTCGTCTAGACGTATGGCAAAAGATAATTACGATAATAAGGATCAGAATGGTACCTTTACTACTAGGCCTACTTCTACATAATTATGCTGATAATACAGATGATAATAAAGATATGATAACAATTATAATAATACTACTTATATTAATCGTCATCATAATCATTATGTTCATATTCATTATAATGATAACAATATTACAGATAATACTAATGAAAATAATAATAATATTAACGATAAGAATCATGATAAGGATAATAATTACAATAACAATTATAATAATTACAAAAATAGCATTAGTAACACCACCAACCATAATAATAGTTATAATAATAATTGTTGTGATTATTAGTGTCTTACTGCTGTTAATACTACTCCTACTACATGTACTAGTAAGAAGGAGAGGAAGAGGAATAATATTATTGTTTATTGTCTGTATTATCGAGGCATACAAATGCAAAGGAAGGTAAGAGAGGGAAAAAGTAAGGCGATGAAGAGGGAGAGAGAGGGAGAGAGAACGAGAGGGGGTAGCATATGGCCCGGGTTTAAAATAAGTTCTCTTTAATTTATTAGACCCAGTACTGATGATCATAATTTTATCTACTATGTGATTGCCATGTGTACGCCACACCGCATAGCACCTCACATTTGATTATTAAATGTGTTTGATCTTGTTATTGAAAACAAGATCAAACACATAATCATAATCTACAGAGTGCAACCAAAAAATTCTTAACACCAATTGAAATTTCTTTCAGGAATCCTAACAATAAACCTTTTTTTTAATTCAAAGAGCATCGTAGAGACGATGAACAAATACGAATAATAATGATACAACAACCGAGGGTAATCAACTGTTAAACGAATTCATCATGAGTCCCTGAAAAATTAATTAATACTGCTTGTCAAGTATTATTGAAGAGCAGCAAAGGCGAACGCGATTGTCGCTACAAATTAGAAATCTTTGTTTCGATTGCTTTTCTTTCAAAATTACCATGAGATATCAAGCTACATAGAACTATTATCGACAAAAAAGATATTGTCTTGAAAACTGTCAGAAATATTGAAACTTGAATGCATAAAACATAATGGCAAATGAATAAGACTAGAATGAATAGGACACAAGTTCATTTTTACCATTTAAATCATTAAGTACCAAATAAAGCAAAGTTCGAGCCAGACGCATGTAATGGTAAGCTTAAAGACAATGGCCCGTATTCTGAAGTCGTGTCTAACTCCTGTTTAACTAAACAGTTGTCTAAGTCCTGTCTAAGTCCCGTCTAACTTTAGCCACGAAGTCGTGTCTAACTTTTTTTGTATTCTGAAGTCGTGTTTAAATAAAGTTAAACACGAAGTCCTGTCTTAGTCCTGTTTAACTTTAGACAACTGCGAGGGGTTGTTTAAGTCCTGTTTAAGGGCGCGATTCTGCTGCTTTTCAACGTCGAAGGTACACTCTACTATCTGACCCCGAACTTGCGGGGGAGAACGATGGTACGTGCATCCTCTAAAATTTCAAATACGTTTTGCATGATTTTTTCTCGTGTAGCCTAATTTTTTTTCTCGATAATACTAACTATTCTTATCTACTGGTGACATCTTGGAAATTCCATAATCTATAATAAACTAACCATTCTGTTGGAGAAGTTTCTTTTCTGGTTCTTCCGAGCACTGAGGCACTGATAAGTGATATTATTAGTGTGTTTGTCAATGCAATACGTACGTTAAGCATTACGTACACAGTACATGCAGTCTAGTCATTACGTCACGATCACATCACCATGGTACCAGCACGCGCACAGCTAGCTGTGCGCGTTAATTTATTTATCCGGTGCGCGCACGCATGCGCATTGGGTCTTTGGTCAGAATTAACGCCTACTGGGCATGTGCAGAAGTCTTGACTACAAGTTAAACACGACCTGCGCAGAACTTAAACAGTTGTTTAGTAAAACACGACTTAGACAGGACTTAAACAGTTGTTTAGTTAGACGAGACTTAGACACGACTTCAGAATACGAAATTTAGTTAGACAGGACTTAGACACGACCTCGCGTCTAAGTCCTATCTAAGTCGTGTCTAACTAAACAGTTGTTTTACTTTAGACGTGGCTAAGTAAGACACGACTTCAGAATACGGGCCAATGATTCATGACAAATTGTCAATTGTCATTCCTTTAAAAGATAATCAGGATAATAAGGAGCAGAATGATACCTCTACTACTAGGTCTACTTTTACATTTATTATACTACACTACTGCCATTTTCGAGTATCATGAAAATTGTTTTACAATACAAATCCCATATGTTTTATACGCGCGCGGCTACGAGCCGTCACTTCGTGAAAACAAAATCAAAGCGTTCTATGTAATTTGTGTTTTCACGAAATGACTGTTGTGTTAAAAGTTCAAACAGAGGAATAAAAAAGCAGCTACAGATGGAGAAAAATGTACTCCGGGAATGTACTCTATCTCGTAGTTCGAGTTATTTTATCTATACATCAATTAAACATAACGTTTTGCCGTATTAAGTGTCAATTTCGGGAATTCCATCCTCGAGAGAAAAATCCTGTATGTTTTACGCGCGCGGCTACGAGCCGTCACTTCGTGAAAACAAAATTACAGCGCTTCCTTGAATTTCGTGTTTTCACGAAGTGACGGTTATGTTTACAGCTCATTTTCCCCCCAAAATATAAGAAATTATGGAAATAATTAAACAAAGAACTAAATATTGAGATACGTTCTATCCCAGGTATTACATTTATTTGCCCTTGATACATTTAATAGGTTGAGATTATAGTTTGAAAGTTTGAAAGCGATTTATTAAAAACTAACTTTCTTTTAATTGCGCGCTCATCCGTCACTTCGTGAAAATAGGGACGAATTGTGTATGCCCTGTATTAATTTGTAATGTTTTATATGCTTTTATAAGTCTAGAGGCATATGATAACTCAAAAATTTGAATTGTTATGAATCATGATAGACAGTGGCGTAATGAGCAAAAAAGTTTGGGGGGGCTGGCAGACAAAAAAAATCTGCATCACCCCACTCTTACATGCAGGCCCCGCTGAACGTTTTTCAAAGTGGGTGGGGGGAGGCTAAAGTATTTACGATCAGGTAGTGTAAATTGGCGTGGGGTCTTGAGGGCTGAGCCTCCCTGAAACTCAGGGATTTGAGGAATTATATAACGGTCATTGAGCATTCAGGGGCCCGCCTTAGGCCCCCTTGTGGGGTCGAGGGGGCGGATCCCCCGGAAGTTCAGGGGTTTTAGGCATTTAATTACCCATATGAGCATATTTTGATACCTTATTTGTGACACTGGCAGGTCCTTAATTGGAGTGGGGTCCAGAGGGCGGAGCCCCGGAACCTCAGGGGTTTTAGGCAATAAATTACTGTCAGATGAATATCCAGGGGCCTGACTTAGGGCAATTGGTTAGGTCCAAGGGCAGAGCCCCCTTGAAGCTCAGGGGTTTTAGGCGTTTTATTACGGTCAGATGAGCAATTTTTTTGATACCTTATTTGTGACACTGGCAGGACACTAATTGGCGTGGGGTCCAGTTTCGGAGCCCCAAGAAGTTCGGGGTTTTTAGGCATTAAATTACCGTTAGATTAGCATCCAGGGGCCCGCCGTAGGGCCCTAGGTGGAAACCAGGGGACAGAGCCCCCGGAAGCTCAGGGGATTTAGGCATTTAATCACGGTCAGATGAGCATATTTTGATACCTCATTATTTTGTGACACTAGCAGGTCACTATTCTTTCTTTCTTTCTTTCTCTCTTTCTTTCTATTTCTCTTTTAGTTTTTCAAAAAAAGTGGGGGCGGAGCTCGAGGCCCCAGGGCCCCGTCGTTCTGCGGCCCCTGCCATGTAGGCCTCTAAATAAGCATATTTCTTGCCTGACTGTAAATTTAGGCATTTGTAATTTTCCAACAAACGCATAAAAAAGTATAATTTACTAAAAAGTGAGGACAAATCTCGGAAAATTATGTCATTTCAGCAACATTTGTAAATCAACGGTATCGAATTAGAAATGAACCACGTTTGAATTTAATTGTGACAAAGGCAGGTCACTATTCTTTCTTTCTTTATTCAGGAATTTGCAATTTCCCAACAAACGCATAAAAAATGTATAATTTTCTTCGCTCCAGTGATCTCAAGGCAGCAGACAGCAAGAAATTGTGTAAATAATAAAAGGTCTAAAGGAGTGGTTGTTAGAAGCTTTAACTACATAATACTCACACTCTCTCCAATTTTTGACAACAAATTGGGAACCACATCAATCTATATTTACGGATGGGGTGCAGGGGGAGAGCCTTTGCCGGCAGCCTTGGGGCGGAGCCCCAGGAAGTTCTTGAATTTAAAAACAAATTGGAAATTCAAATTAGTCGTCACAAGCGATAGAAATTTTTAGTTCCTCCTTGAAAGTCACAAAGCCCCTTTCATTTCATTTTAGAAATAACCTCTCTTTCTCTTCTCATGTTTTCCTTCCATCGTTCTCTATTTTTCCCATTTCCATAAAAGAATACAATTTTCTCATTTATGATGGCAAAACCATATCAATATGGCTATGTCATCATGACATTACATATGGCATGTGTTCGTAATTTGTTATGGGCGATGTACTTTTAGTTGTTAATATGTCCCCCTGTGAATAAATATCTGTTCCATTATTTTAACAATCCAGAAAAATCGACACTTCGAGTTATTGTGTGCACAAATCAAATGGGAGTTATCCTTGGAGTGTGTGAAATGCGTTACGAGTACGTGTGACATCGCACATAAATGCCACAGTGGCGGATCCAGGGGGGGGGGGCCGAAACGGATCGGGGGGGGGGGGGGGGCAAAAGGCCCTTGCCTCTCTCCCCCTCCTCCCCCGCCCCCGCCAAAAAAAGAGAGAAAGAATGGAAAGGGAAAGAGGAGAGCTAAAAGGGAACAAAAAAGAGGAAGAAGAAAAGAGAAGGGTGAAAAGAAGGAGAGATCAGTTGCGATTAATCCCGCCAACAACATGTCGATCGGGGGGGGGGGGGGCGAAAGGCCCTTGCCTCACCCCCTACCAAACCTAAAAGAGAGAGAAGGAAGGGAAGGGTAAGGGAAGGGGCAGGGAAAGGTAAGGAAAGAAAGATAGAAAGAAGATAGGTAGGGGAGTTTACTTGCAATTTTTCCAGCCAACAAGATATAGGGGGGGGGGGGGGCAATGGCGTACTGATGTGGAAGGGAGGGGGCTTGGGGGGACAGAATCCACAAAGCGAAGAGTCTAGACTGGATCGGAGAGCTCGCTAGTGCTAGTGTGAATTTACACCGAGGACAAAGTTTGCTTAACTTTTTCTTGGAACACTTGAATGGTTATGGAACCTGTTTGTGTTTATAATCTTCAAATATTAATGTAATTCTGCATCAAATATAAAATATTGATTTCTACTGTGGTATGTAAAGGCATAAACAAATATAATTTTGTTTAAACCAAGAAGGTGCATCATGGTAATACATTTTAACAAACACATCAACATTTTACCTAGACATCTCATCACCATAGCCATTGTATTGAAAACCATATATTAATGATACATGTAAAATGAGGATTTAAGCAATTCTCGTCAATTGGCTGTATCCTGAGTGTGATTTATATAATGGATTTTTGGTAATATTTGCATCTACCTTTACTTGAAGAATAGATACAGTGCATAAACTGGAATATATGGAGATTGGGGGGGGGGGGCAATATTAAAGCAAGAGAGATTGGGAGATGAGGAAAGCAAGAAGTTATTGAAATCGAGAGATGACTCGCGAGATAGCCTTTATATAATGTTGTCTTGAGAGGAAGCTAGTATAGTAGTAGACGAAGAAAAAAAAAATTGGAGATTAGTGTAAGTATTAGAAAAATCGGAAATAGAATTGATGAGAAAGTTATATATTTGTTTTTATCGAGATCAATACATGTAATTAGATGGGGAATCTCCAACTGGCACAGGCGCGGATCCAGAATTTTCCAATAGGGGGGGCCGGAAATTTGTAAATTGCGCAGACCGTTTTATCAACTCAATATACCAATACTGACAAGGTCATATTAGAAGCATCATACCGGTACAATTTTTGACATTTTCATCGGGCGGGGGGGGGGGTGAGGGGGGGGGGGGGAGGGGGGAGGGGGGGGGGAGGGGGGAGGGGGGGGGGGGCGCTATAACCTCTTGTCCGAAAAAGTAATTTTCTGGTTTCACAATTCGGCTAGCAAGCGAAGCGAGCGAGCAAAAATTTGAGCATAATATGTATTTTGTAAAAGTGGTATTTATCACCAAAATAAACGAGGAAAGATATAACAAAAATCATATTCGGGCAGCTCGCTGCCCCCCTCCCCTATTACGCGCGAAGCGCAGAAGCTTTGATGTTTCATGACATTATTAGAGAAAGAAGACGATTTGTTGTACCATTCTCGAATCGATAATCCTTGTCTTAATCCTTGTCTGAATTCAGTTCCCCCCCCCCTCCCGCGCGAAGCGCGGAAGCTTTGACCTTTCATTAATTATTAGAGAAAGAAGGCGATTTGTTGTACCATTCTCGACTCGTATTCCTTGTCTGAATTCAGTTCCCCCCCTCCCGCGCAAAGCGCAAAAGCTTAACGTTTCATTAAATTATAAGAGAAAGAACACGATTCGTTGTACCGTTCTCGACTCTTGATCCTTGTCTTAATTCAGTTTCCCCCCTCCCGCGCGAAGCGCGGAAGCTTTGACGTTTCATTCAATTATTAGAGAAAGAAGACGATTCGTTGTACCATTCTCGACTCTTAATCCTTGTCTGAATTCAGTTTCCTCCCGCCTGCGTGAAGCGCGGAAGCTTTGACCTTTCATTAATTATTTGAGAAAGAAGACGATTTGTTGTACCATTCTTGACTCTTATTACTTGACTGAATTCATTCCCCCCCCCCCTCCCGCGCAAAGCGCAAAAGCTTTGACATTTCATTCAATTATTAGAGAAAGAAGACGATTCGTTGTACCGTTCTCGACTCTTAATCCTTGTCTGAATTCATTTTCCTCCCGCCCGCGTAAAAGAGAGAGAAGGAAGGGAAGGGTAAGGGAAGGGGCAGGGAAAGGTAAGGAAAGAAAGATAGAAAGAAGATAGGTAGGGGAGTTTACTTGCAATTTTTCCAGCCAACAAGATATAGGGGGGGGGGGCAATGGCGTACTGATGGGGAAGGGAGGGGGCTTGGGGGGACAGAATCCACAAAGCGAAGAGTCTAGACTGGATCGGAGAGCTCGCTAGTGCTAGTGTGAATTTACACCTAGGACAAAGTTTGCTTAACTTTTTCTTGGAACACTTGAATGGTTATGGAACCTGTTTGTGTTTATAATCTTCAAATATTAATGTAATTCTGCATCAAATATAAAATATTGATTTCTACTGTGGTATGTAAAGGCATAAACAAATATAATTTTGTTTAAACCAAGAAGGTGCATCATGGTAATACATTTTAACAAACACATCAACATTTTACCTAGACATCTCATCACCATAGCCATTGTATTGAAAACCATATATTAATGATACATGTAAAATGAGGATTTAAGCAATTCTCGTCAATTGGCTGTATCCTGAGTGTGATTTATATAATGGATTTTGGTAATATTTGCATCTACCTTTACTTGAAGAATAGATACAGTGCATAAACTGGAATATATGGAGATTGGGGGGGGGGGGCAATATTAAAGCAAGAGAGATTGGGAGATGAGGAAAGCAAGAAGTTATTGAAATCGAGAGATGACTCGCGAGATAGCCTTTATATAATGTTGTCTTGAGAGGAAGCTAGTATAGTAGTAGACGAAGAAAAAAAAAAATTGGAGATTAGTGTAAGTATTAGAAAAATCGGAAATAGAATTGATGAGAAAGTTATATATTTGTTTTTATCGAGATCAATACATGTAATTAGTTGGGGAATCTCCAACTGGCACAGGCGCGGATCCAGAATTTTTCAATAGGGGGGGGGGGGGGGGGGGCCGGAAATTTGTAAATTGCGCAGACCGTTTTATCAACTCAATATACCAATACTGACAAGGTCATATTAGAAGCATCATACCGGTACAATTTTTGACATTTTCATCGGGCGGGGGGGGGGGGGGGGGAGAGGGGAGAGGGGAGGGGGAGGGGAGGGGCTATAACCTCTTGTCCGAAAAAGTAATTTTCTGGTTTCACAATTCGGCTAGCAAGCGAAGCGAGCGAGCAAAAATTTGAGCATAATATGTATTTTGTAAAAGTGGTATTTATCACCAAAATAAACGAGGAAAGATATAACAAAAATCATATTCGGGCAGCTCGCTGCCCCCCTCCCCTATTACGCGCGAAGCGCAGAAGCTTTGATGTTTCATGACATTATTAGAGAAAGAAGACGATTTGTTGTACCATTCTCGAACCAATAATCCTTGTCTTAATCCTTGTCTGAATTCAGTTCCCCCCCCCCCCTCCCGCGCGAAGCGCGGAAGCTTTGACCTTTCATTAATTATTAGAGAAAGAAGGCGATTTGTTGTACCATTCTCGACTCGTATTCCTTGTCTGAATTCAGTTCCCCCCCCTCCCGCGCAAAGCGCAAAAGCTTAACGTTTCATTAAATTATAAGAGAAAGAACACGATTCGTTGTACCGTTCTCGACTCTTGATCCTTGTCTTAATTCAGTTTCCCCCCCTCCCGCGCGAAGCGCGGAAGCTTTGACGTTTCATTCAATTATTAGAGAAAGAAGACGATTCGTTGTACCATTCTCGACTCTTAATCCTTGTCTGAATTCAGTTTCCTCCGCCTGCGTGAAGCGCGGAAGCTTTGACCTTTCATTAATTATTTGAGAAAGAAGACGATTTGTTGTACCATTCTTGACTCTTATTACTTGACTGAATTCATTCCCCCCCTCCCGCGCAAAGCGCAAAAGCTTTGACATTTCATTCAATTATTAGAGAAAGAAGACGATTCGTTGTACCGTTCTCGACTCTTAATCCTTGTCTGAATTCATTTTCCTCCCGCCCGCGTGATGCGAGGAAGCTTTGACCTTTCATTAATTATTAGAGAAAGAAGACGATTATTTTGTTGTACCATTCTCGTCTCTTAATCCTTGTTTGAATTCAGTTTTCTCCCTCCTCCCGCGCATAGCGCGTAAACTCTTGACGCTTCATTAAAATTATGAGAGAAAGAAGACGATTCGTTGTTCCATTCTTTACTCTTAATCCTTGTCTGAATTCAGTTTCCCGCTTCCCGCGCGAAGCGCGGAAGCTTTGACATTTCATTCAATTATTAGAGAAAGAAGACGATTCGTTGTACCGTTCTCGACTCTTAATCCTTGTCTGAATTCATTTTCCTCCCGCCCGCGTGATGCGAGGAAGCTTTGACCTTTCATTAATTATTAGAGAAAGAAGACGATTATTTCGTTGTTCCATTCTCTACTCTTAATCCTTGTCTGAATTCAGTTTCCCCCCTCCCGCGCGAAGGGCGGAAGCTTTGACATTTCATTCAATTATTAGAGAAAGAAGAGGGTTCGTTGTTCCATTCTTGACTCTTAATCCTTGTCTGAAGTCACTTTCCTATCGCCCGCGCGAAGCGCGGAAGCTTTGACCTTTCATAAATTATTAGAGAAAGAAGACGATTCGTTGTACCGTTTTTGACTCTTTGTCCTTGTCTGAATTGAGTCCCTCCCCCCCCCCCCCTCTCGAGCGAAGCGCAGAAGCTTTGACATTTCATTCAATTATTAGAGAAAGAAGAGGGTTCGTTGTTCCATTCTTGACTCTTAATCCTTGTCTGAAGTCACTTTCCTATCGCCCTCGCGAAGCGCGGAAGCTTTGACCTTTCATAAATTATTAGAGAAAGAAGACGATTCACGAACGTTTGTCAAGCCTTCTGGAATGCCCCCAAATCTCCCGATTACAGTTTTCCCTTATTCGTCGTTACTGTCACTTAGCGCCATTTCCTTTTCTTTCCCCTTTCTCACCCGACTTTTCTCTTTCCCCATTTTTGTGTATTACGGGCCGACTTTGTTGGGAGATTTTGGGAACACAAATTCGGTCCCTCCGACCCCGGAGTGGGAGGGAAGGGGGGGGGGGGGGGCGTTCTTCGTGTTATTTTCTACTTTTTTTCTCTCTCTCTCTCTGTTTCTTTTCTCTTCTTTCTTTTCTTTTCTCTTCTCCTTTTTTTCTTCTCTTCTCCTTTCTTTTTTTCCCTCTTCTTTTCTTCCTCTTTTTTCCTTTTTGTTTGCGCCGCCAATAGGGGGGGGGGGGGGGGCGCGGCCGTTTCGGCCCCCCCCCCTGGATCCGCCATTGTGGCATTTATGTGCGATGTCACACGTACTCGTAACGCATTTCACACACTCCAAGGATAACTCCCATTTGATTTGTGCACACAATAACTCGAAGTGTCGATTTTTCTGGATTTTTAAAATAATGGAACAGATATTTATTCACAGGGGGACATATTAACAACTAAAAGTACATCGCCCATAACAAATTACGAACACATGCCATATGTAATGTCGAGATGACATAGCCATATTGATATGGTTTTGCCATCATAAGTGAGAAAATTGTATTCTTTTATGGAAATGGGAAAAATAGAGAACGATGGAAGGAAAACATGAGAAGAGAAAGAGAGGTTATTTCTAAAATGAAATGAAAGGGGCTTTGTGACTTTCAAGGAGGAACTAACAATTTCTATCGCTTGTGACGACTAATTTGAATTTCCAATTTGTTTTTAAATTCGAGAACTTCCTGGGGCTCCGCCCCAAGGCTGCCAGCAGATGCTCTCCCCCTGCACCCCATCCGTAAATATAGATTGATGTGGTTCCCAATTTGTTGTCAAAAATTGGAGAGAGTGTGAGTATTATGTAGTTAAAGCTTCTAACAACCACTCCTTTAGACCTTTTATTATTTACACAATTTCTTGCTGTCTGCTGCCTTGAGATCACTGGAGCGAAGAAAGGTAACAATGTATAGCAATAATCCCTATCCTTTTTATGCAGATGATTCTTCTACCATTCTTGACCAGAAGTGCGTTTCAAACGCAATGATGTGGGCGTCATTCCATTGAATGTTGAGTCCAGTATTAAGGGCGTTTTCTGCTACTTGCTGCCTAATCTGAGGGCTTTTTTGTGCTCTTTAACAAGAACACACAATAGGGGCAGCGCAATTTAAATATCAAGGGATGGATAAGAGTTTATCTCTGAAAAGAAATAAAAGGGCTATTTGACTTTCGAGAGCGATAAATACTATATAATCCATCCCTTGAAGTATAAATTGCACTGCCCTCATTGTGTGCTCTTTCGAAGAGCACAACAAGCCCTCAGATTGAACATTCCATCTCATAAAATTGTCTTTAATGGGTAAAGAGAGGTTATTTCTAAAAGGAAATGAAAGGGCTATTTGACTTTCAAGAGCCCTTTCATTTCATTTTAGAAATAACCTCTTTTTCTCTAAAAAAAAACAATTTCTCTCTTGAAAGTCAAATAAACTCGAGAACATCCTGGGATTCTGCTCTGCCAGGCCCCTCAGTGGATCTGCCATGTTGTAGGGACCCATTAGAAAGCACAATAATCCACTCAATAATTAATATATATATTCAAACGTCATAGCGATTCATCCAAATAAAAAGAGTAGGGAGATAGAGAGAGATCGAGAGAGAGATGAAAGAGTTATGAGGGCGAGAAAGAGAGAGAGTGAGAGAGAGAGAGAGAAGGGGTGGGACGTCCTTTCGAAAAAGTATGGTTGAAACAAGTAGTGATACCACTCCAACCATTTGAACACGATAACAGATTCCGAGCAGTAACATATATTAAACAAAAATATTGGTATTTATTTTGCAATTTGCTGTTGAATATGAGAGCAGAAATCAGCGCAGCGAGCGTGAACATACACACACATGTTCACTCGACACCCATCGACAAAACAATTTCAGTACATTATCAAAATATCAGTACAGTACGTACGTGTAAAGGTTTAAAATACAGTCTAGGCTTTCCGCAAGCGGTTTCATTGGAATTAATCGAAAAATTCCCCTCGCTAGTGTGTAAATCAAAAATACGCAGGCCGGACATACGGGTATCCAGACTTTTCGCTAAACTGGATATACGGTTATCTACTAGCGTAACTAGCGTTACTGTTAGCAGGCGCAGATCCACGGGCCCTCCCCCCCCCCTGGCTTTTTTTTTTTTTTTTTTTTTTGTTGTAATAATAATAATTTAAAAAAAAGTTTTCGGGGTCAAATACAAAAAAATGAATTATGCATACTACCCTCCCCCCCCCCCCCCCCAACTGAGCGAAATATTGGTCGGCACGATTTTCAAATTTTCGAGGTCAAATACGATAACAAAAAATGATCACTACCCCCCCCCCCCCCCCCCCCCCCCCCCCCCCCTTGGTCGGCGCGATTTTCAAATTTTAGGCCCCCCCTATCGGCAAATCCTGGATCCGCCCCTGACTGTTAGTGGCCACTAAGGCCCATTAGTGACTATAAAAAACATATATGCTCTACCTGGCTTTATGAAAATGTGTCAGTTTGCAACAGAAATGGAGAAACGCGCATTTTGTTGAAAATCATGTGATATCACGAACATTTATAACTCACTTAATTGTATGAAATTGTAAATAAGTCATGGTTTAATTTTATTTGGGGGGCTCACTTAATTGTATGAAATTGAAAATAAGTCGTGGTTTAATTTTATTGGGGGGGGCTGGCGCACCCCCAAGCCCCCCCCCCCCCCCCACCAGTACGCCAGTGATAATAGATGTATATCAAACATTTCCTGTATACGTCTACAGGCATTTTGTAGTTAAAATATGTATGACAATAATATTAAGGATTTTAAGTTGTTTTGTTGAACTTACACAAGTT